>JAMXBD010001654.1:0-318296 GCA_024138025.1 Combretum micranthum | reverse complement strand
CCCGAACTAGCAAAATGACTTTGCTGCTACCCTGACAAATGACCAGTTGTTGACTATTTAATTTAGTAACAAAATCAAAATATTCCAGCTCCTCTCCACCTCAGAATGCTCCTGAAGCCACGGCAGAAACACTCAGTGAACAGTCGCATGCCACACCATTTCCTCCGCTACCACAGTCAAGATCACACCGAAACCTACTCCCCGATTCATCAAAAGTAATAGCTACTACAATAGAGCCTTTGGAAAGCCAGGTGAGGCCAAAGACTGGTTGGCCTAAGTCAAGAGATCATTTGATGCTTATCAAGTGCCCCACCATTTAAGAGTTAGTTTTTGGACATACCTGGTGAAATTTAATGCCCGAGTATGGTGGGAATCGAAGAAGCGAGAATTACCGGTTTCGGTTACTTGGGATATGTTTCGAGAAGAGTTCTTAGAGAACTATTTCTCAAGAAGTCTCAGAGTCCAGTACAATGCTGACTTCCTGCATATTTCTCAAAGGGGGAGAACCATCAAGCAGTATGAAACCGAGTTTAGTCACTTGTTACAGTATGCTCCTAAATCTTATAAGCATAGCGATGAGTTAAAAAGACAAGTTTTCTTGAGTTTATTAGATGAGGACCTGAGGATTCGTTTGGTGGAGTTTGATATAAGAAGTTTTAGGGAGCTAGTGGAAAAGGCTCAAATTATAGAAGGAGTCAAAAAGATGAAAACAAAAGCTCCAAAGAAGAAAGTGTTTGTGTTTGGAAGGAAGCCTTATGAAGGACCGAGTTCTGGATTCAAAAATAAGAGGTTTAAGGCCTTTGGAAGTTTCAAAGGAAGTGAAAGCAATCAGAAGGAAGTGACCAAGGTAGATATCACATGCTGGAAGTGCCGAGGCAAGCATTATCCAAAGTCTTGCCCGCAATTGCAAAACAAGTGCTATTTTTGCATAAGCCCGAATCATAAAATCCTGGAGTGTCCCAAGAAGAACACCAGTGTTTGCTTTGTGTGTAAGCAGCTAGGACACCATGCAAATGAATGCCCGAAAAGGAGAAATGCTCTGGTGAAGCCATCCAATGCTTTAAGAGGGTTCACTCCTGTCAAAACCAACAACGGCAATGGGAATGAAATCGCTCTGGCACATCGATGCATGGAATGAGAATTTATAACCTAGATAGTCAATAGATGTGCAAAGAAGCTAATGATGAGGAGGAGGGATGTGAGTTTGCTGCCATGGAGGGAGACGAAGGCTATGACCATGGGCTCATTGTAGGTTAGCCTTAACCTTAAGCTATCGTTTCGTTTGTTTATAGCATTTTTTTTATGTTATCAAATCTGTAACAATAGAATCCCTATATCTTTTTAGCCTAAAGCTTTAGAAAAGTTAGATAAGTATAGTATGGTTAGTAACTAGTGCGTGTTGAACGTAGGAAGTATACGAGTAGCTAGTGAGACCGCTTATGCTTTGTTTGATACCGGTGCCACTCATTCATTTATCACCCCCAACCTTGCTAAGAAGACTGATTTACCTATAGTTACCACCGCCACCAGCTTTAAGATAAAGACACTCACGGGTAACATTGTAACCACCCGAGAAATGCTGATGGAATGTCCCTTAGAGATTCAAGGACACCATACGACAAGTGACTTGATTGTGTTGGAGATGAGCAAGTATGAAGTGATTCTCGGCATGAGTTGGTTGACCCATGTTAAAGCTACAGTAGATTGTCAAGAAAAGATGAACTTTAAGGATGTGAATGGAAAGGGTATTGACTTCAAAGGAGAATCCGCTCATAAGGAACAAGGAATAAGTTCACACGAGTAAGTGACGGATGAGAAGGAGATCGATCGAAAAATTAATGCCATAGAAGAAGAAAGTGAAGGACCAAGAGTGGAGGATATACCTATAATCAATGAGTTTCCTGATGTTTTTCCTAAGGAATTGCCCGGATTACCGCCAAAGAGGGAGATCAATTTTGAAATTATCTTGATGCCAAATTTCGAGCAATATCGAAAGCTCCATACCGCATGGCATTGTAGTTGAAGGAACTCAAGAAGCAATTACAAGAGCTTCTAGATCAAGGATTTATTCACCTAAATGTATCGCCATGGGGAGCACCAATCTTGTTCGTTAAGAAAAAGGATGGGTTTGAGTTATGCATTGATTACCGGAGAGTTCAATAAGGTTACAATCAAGAATAAGTACCAATTACCACGGATTGATGACCTCTTTGATCAATTGCAAGGAGCAAGTATGTTTTCCCACATCGACTTGAGGTCAGATACCACCAGTTAAGAGTTAAAGCAAGAGGATGTACCAAAGACCGCTTTTCGTGTCTCGTTTTGGACATTACGAGTCCTTGATGATGTCTTTTGGTTTGACAAATGCCACGATCGCTTTCATAGACCTGATGAATCAAATCTATAAGCCCTTTATTGGATAAGTGCGTTATGTTTTCATCGACGACATTTTGGGACTACTCAATACTCGAGAACAACATGAGGAACACCTCCGTATGGCACTTTGGATGTTAAGAGAACATAAGTTGTACGCTATATTGTTAAAGTATGACTTTTGGTTAGATAAGATATCTTTTTTAGGACATGTTGTTTCAGGAGATGGCATATCGATTGACCCTGAAAAGATTAAAGCAGTGATGGAGTGGAAGCAACCGAAGACAGTGACTGAAGTAAGAAGCTTTTCTTGGTGTAGCTGGCTATTATCGAAAGTTCGTAAAGAATTTCTCGATTATAGCCAAGCCGTTAATACAACTTACTTAAAAGAATGTGAAGTTCATTTGGACCAATAAAAAAGGAAGTGAGTTTCCAAGAGCTCAAGCAAAATCTTGTATTCGCACCGATACTCGTTTTGCCAAACCTTGAGAAGCCATATAAGGTGCATAGCGATGCATCAAGAAATGGTTTTGGATGTGTGCTAATGCAAGACGGAAAAGTGATTGTTTATGCTTCACGACAGCTAAGACAACATGAGCGAAATTATCCGACACATAACTTGGAGTTAGCTGCTGTTGTTTTCGCACTCAAGATATTGAGGCATCACTTGTATGGACAGAGAATGCGAAATATAACGGATAAACAAGAGCCTCAATACCTATTCACTCAAAAGGAGTTGAATATGCGACAATGAGCTCATAAAGGACTACGATCTTAGAATTAATTATTGTCTGGGTAAGGTCAATAACGTCGCTGGTGCCTTGAGCTGGAAGAATCATGGGGAAGTTGCCGCCCGTTGACTGACCAAAAGAGTTGGTAAGAGAATTCGAAAAGCTGAAATATCGAGTTCATTGGACTATAGTGGAGTTGAAATATCTAACTTGGTGATGAAACCAACCCTGGTGGAACGGATTAAAGAAGCTCAACGGTATGATGAAGTCATACAAAGGATCAAACGGGAAGTACAAGCGGAGAAGTATACTAACTTCACTATAGATGAAGATGATGTGGTGAGAATGAAAGGGAGATTATATGTGCCGAATGATGAGGAGATGAGAAGGGAAATTATGAGTGAAGCTCATAGCTCAGGATACACAGTACACCCGGGAGGGACTAAGATGTATCAAGATCTTAAGAGCCACTTTTGGTGGAATGGAATGAAACGGAACGTAGCTGATTATGTGATGAAGTGCTAGACTTGTCACAAGTAAAGGTGGAACGTCAAAGGCCGGGGGATTATTAAAGCCTTTACCGATACCCGATTAGAAGTGGGATCAGATATCGACGGATTTCGTATGCGGATCACCAAGAACATCAGTAGGATATGATACCATATTGGTCGTAGTAGATCGTTTAACCAAATTGGCTCACTTCATACCAATTAACATGACATACTCGATAGACAAGCTAGCTAAGCTATACATAAAGGAGATAGTATGTTTGCATGGAGTACCCACCGGGATTGTATCAGATCGAGACCTCATATTTGTATCTAAGTTTTGGACAAGTTTACAAAAATGTATGGGGACAAAGTTACTTTTCAACACAGCTTATCACCCCCAAACCGATGTGTTGGGTTTCCATAGGGTTTTAAAACTATAATGATCAAATCTTTCGTAGCGGAATTCAAAAAGAAAACCCTAACCCAGTATCCATGTGTATTGATTAGATTAAAAAAGAAAAACAAATAGTGATTTCGTACCTCTAAAAGCTTGAAACTTGAAATGAATTTGCAGATCGGATCTGTAGGTACCAAAAAATCATAATACCCTCTACGGTATCTACACGAATGAGCACTCTTCAAAAGGATCCTTCACGTGCTAGCATGATCTAGAACATTTCTAGATGATATTAGGATTTTCACACACGACTCTTCGTGCTTCACTCTTTAAGGTTTGCAGATTTTCTCTGTCGGTCTAATGTCGACAGACAAGTCGTTAACCCTAAAGAAATCTCTTTATGTGCCTTTTATACTAATGTCATTCTCACATGAGTAATGACATTAGTACCCCTTAATCTAATAAGGGATAATATTTTCTAAAATATAATTCTTGCACATAACAATGTAATAATTTATTATTACTCTCAATAATAATAAATTATTATTCCTACAAGACATCAAATTTAGTCTATGATCCTTTAATTTATTATTATTCCCACAAGACATTAAATTTAGTCTATGTTCATTTTGACTCATTCTTTTGTGTGTGACCCTATAGGTTCACTTAATGTTGACAATTGACCTAAAACAATTTTAGTCAACAAAACAAAAGTGGCCTCTAGCAAGACATTATGTTTACCCAAATTAAGTGAAGATCGATGATTCGATTTTTACCTAATCCATAACTTATGTCATTATCCTTTTGTTGCATGATATCTAGATTGAACATAAGGCATGGATAGTATCATCCTTGTATTGTTCAATCTTATCATTTCTCGATTTTTAAGTAAATTGATAAAAATAAATGAAATTGATCACGCTATCAATTCATTTGAGCACGACCATGCATTTCTCAGTCTCACTCATCGAGGGGCCCAGAGATATCTCTCTCACAACGAGAGGGACAAATCCCATCTTAATCACTCAACTTCCTCTACATGATTTACATTATGCCCAATCTTAACCTTTATAATTATCTGGTTAAAGACAACGTTTGATTGAGTTGAAATATAATATTCCTCATGTTGAAATCCATGGTGATTTCAGGTCTGAGGATATGATGACATTTTATTTTGAGAATCACTTATGACACCAATCCATGTAGTGATCTCAAAGTGGGTCAGTTCAGTACATAGTTCTCCAACATGTACCTATGAGTTTGATTTATATCTCCATATAAATAAACATCCCATGATTATCAGTCAAACCTCATACTAGATTTAATTCATTATTGTTCCCACAATAATGAGTATCTAGGGACATTTAGAATAATTAAATTATTCACGAATCCTATTATAAAGTAAACATGCAAACAATATAATAGAAATGTTTATGAATAACAATATCCAGTAATTGGCCTAGGGCATAATCACCAACACGATCGACAATCGGAATGGACAATCCAAACTTTAGAAGATATGTTGCGTGCTTGTGTTATGGAGTTTAAAGGAAGCTGTGATGCTCATTTTCCGCTCAAAGAGTTTGCCTACAACAACAGCTATCACTCTACTATACAAATGCTGCCATATGAAGCTTTATATGGACGACGCTGTAGGTTGCCTTTGTTTTGGGATGATGTGGAAAAGCTCGCTATTGGGTTGGATTTAGTGCAAGATGCAGCAGACAAAGTAAGAATAATCCGACAAAGAATGAAAGAGGTCCAAGATAGATAGAAAATTTGGGTAGACAAGAAAAGGCGAGTTCTTGAATTTCAAGTGGGAGACTATGTGTATTTCAAGATAAATTAGATCAAGAGTATATAGTACGCTCACAAGGAAAGTTGAGTCCACGGTATATTGGACCTTTCAAAGTGCTTGAACGAGTGGGAGATTTAGCTTATCGCCTATCCTTGCCACCAAACCTATCAGGAGTACACAACATATTCCATGTATCAATCTTACACAAGCATGTGGCCGATCCAAACTAAGTAGTAGAATTAGAGCCAGTGTTGCTAAAGAAAAACCTCACTTATGAGGAACACCCAGTGCAAATTTTGGATCGAAATGTCCAAAAGCTACGGAATAAGGAAATTAAATATGTTAAAGTTCTTTGGATGAATCACAACCATGAGGAGGCAACCTGGGAGGTTGAGGATGAGATCCGACATAAATACCCGAATCTATTCGAAGAATCAGGTACGGTAGTCAAGTTTTGAGGACAAAACTTTCTTTAAAGAGGATAGATTACAAGCCCCTAGATTTTTTGGTAAATATAAGTAAACCTTAGAATCGGAAGTCAAACTAGAACCCTAAAGTTAACCTAGTTCTATGATTAGTCTAGTGAATCTAGATTCGACAATCCTGTGTTCTTAAACCTTAGACAACGGAATTAAGATAATTGTGGATAACGGTTCGTAATAGTATAGGAAAGCTTAAAAACATTAGATTCGTTAATTTTTAGTGTCTTTTGGATCCAAACGAGATTAGTTTTCGAAAACCATGCCTTGGTACATCGGATAGTGAAAATATTCCGACAATACCATTAGACTCGTAAAAATGTTAGTTTTCAAAAATATAAGTTTTAGAAATTTTCAGTGACTAAAAATATCAGATATTGACTGTTTACGCGTATTTTCTTTACTATTGGTATTTTAATTGTCTAGTATATTATTCATAGTACTTTTATACTATTCATTACTATTCATCTATCTCTACTTTTCCTTACAACCTATTCTTACACACTATCATACATATACCTTACAATTTACCTTTCATATGCAACTTTAATCACATCGCACTTTACACATTACATTTTTTTATTACAAAACAACAAATTTAATCAATTTTCTCACCATTTCCCCATGTTGTCGTCCACACACACTCTTTCTTCACTCTCATTTATTTTCTTTTTCATTTTATTTAATTACATTTAATTTTCACTCCAAAATTCTATAAATACCCAATTCCTCCTTCATTCTTTTACATAAACTCATTTTCATAAAAAAACTCTTCCAAAATCATTTCTCAAACCCTCTCTCTACAAATTTCCTCTAAAAAACTCTCTTCCTTTCCATCTCCATAAACTACCCATTCCTCTTTAAGAGAAATTCTAAACATACCATCGCCTACCTTAGGTAAAACTTCTTCAATTTACTCATCATGTTCATTTAACTTAGCATGACCTTAGTGTATGTTTTTTAGACTCATGAGAGTTAAAGAAGTAACAATATGTTCATATTTATATTTTCCATTATGTCATTATTATTATTATGTTGTTGTTGTTATTGTTATTATTATTTGCTCTAATCTAACTTCTATATAGTATTATGTATATATATTTCTTTAGAGCATATAAGCTCACTTGTTATTTATTTATTTTTATGCTTTGCAATTTATTTATTTCATGCTATTATTAAGATCAGTTTTCTAGTTTTAAACTTGTCCTCATCAAGTCAAAACAATTTTCTTTCTTTTCTTTTCTTTTTGGGACTAGTCTATTCTTAGTGCCAAGATACTTTGATGAAGCTAAGGTTCAAAATACTTGATCTTGTTATTATGCTCTTATTTATTCTTGTATATTTATCTTATTATTTAATATTTTTATTTCTCATAGTTACATATTCTCATTCATGCATGAACATGTTGATATTATCTCAACAACTATGAAAAGGAGTTTTCTTAAGTAATAAAAATAAGAACTCTCTTTAAAAAATAAATTTTTTCACATAAGAAATGATTTTTTTTTTCATAAAAACTTAAAGTTTTATCTCAACAAATATTTTCTAAAGTTAGAGAAGTTTATATGGGATTTTATCATGATTACATAAAGTAAAGTTATCACATACCTTTTTTTTAAAGCAATGAAATAGAAATTTTTCTTTAAAACTTAATATTGTTAAATCATGGTTTAACAAAGAGTTTTCTTGAACTCATTGGTGAAGTTTTCATCAATACTCTAAAATACTAAGACTTAGACATGTATTTCAAAAATCATCAGAAAATAAACTTTTAAAGATAAGTTTTACTTAGGAAATAAAAATAGCAAATATTTTAGAAGATTACTTTTATTATTTATTCAAAGTGGAAATAACCTTAGGAAAATTAAGAACACATAAACATGACTACTTTAAGAAACTTTAATCACCACCTAGAGATTCCTAGAAAAAACTACATTTTTCAATTGCTAGAAATAAAGTTGTAGGAATCTTAGAACACAAAAATTACTTTTTGAAAATTTAATTATTCTCAAAGTTAAGAAATGGAGTTAAAAAAAGGAATACTCATTTACAATAATTCAAGAAATTTTTCCAACAAACCAACGTGAACTTTCCAAAGTCTTAGCTTTTCCCAACCTTTAAGATACATTGTTTTAGAAAAATCATTGTTGAGACAAAACTACTAAATTCATGTATACAATATGAGTCTACATATATATTCAAAGGATTTTTCAATTATACAAATAACTATATTTTTGTACAAGAATTCTTGAATGGAGAAAATTTGAAAACTTAAGTTTTGAAATCTGGAATTTTCATGATGAATCTGTACGTCACTATTCCGAGATGCAAATTACTTCTTTTGATAAAAATAACCTTAGAAATGGATAGATCTTTTCGAGTAGGTAGAAAACAGTATATAATATGCGAAATTCCTAATTAAAATGAGCAAGTTATGGCCATTTTAAGTTGGAATTTCCATTCATGCGAATCTTGACGAATTCAATAAGATAGAATTAGAGAATTTGAGTACATATTGGATGAAATACTCATTTCGGGTATTTCTTTTGTTTAGGTATCGAGGACCAAGATCTTCTCTTCTTGGAGGATTACTTCGATTGGTAGAAGATGGCTATGGACGAGTGAGTTTCCTTTACATTTTATGTATTCGCGTATGTGCTTGTAAAATAGAGCACTAGATGTTAGGAAAAGATAAAATTGATATGCATGCGGGTTATCATGGGAATTATGTATGCGAATTGCTATGTGTGATCAATAAACAATAAATATATCGGAGCCCGATTTGTTGATTATTATAATTGCCTCTATATATATACTGCTATGTGTGCAATTATTGATTGACCGCCTTAAATGAATTAATGTCGGATTGGATATTTCCTTAAACTAAATTGCTCATGCATATCACTTAGAATATCATTTTGCATTTTTACTACTACTCCTCAGCGCGGGATCGAGAAGGTAAGCTGTTGAGCTGCATTTTGAGGAATTAAGACGTTCGGGGAATATGGTCTCAAGTTGTAGCCGAGGCGAATCGATCGTTTTGGGTAAGGAAAGCCCGATGACTAGTAGTACGGTTTGTTGGAACTCCAAGAAGTGTGCAAAATTTCAAGAAGGTCGTTTGGGGCCCAGTTCAAATCATTCTCTAACCAACGATGGAGGGGTAAATCCATCATACATACTAAACCAAATAGTCGTATGTATCGTTTGAATCATATGCTTATTTAATGAACTTAGTGGAATGCTTGTTATGAGTACTTTTGCGTAAGGAATATTTCACTAAGTTAGTTATGCTTATTCCCTATAGGCTTTTGATATTACAGGATCGTTATTTTGCACCCGAGACCACCCTATCATCCGAGTAGAACCTATGCTTTAGGGAAGCTTTTGGAGGATTTCTGTTTTGAAGTTTTAGATTAGATTTCTTTTGAAATATTCTAGCTTTAGTTGTTTGCTCTAGTGAGATTTTGTTACTATGAAGACTTACTAGGGGAATGCCCTGTAGAAGTTGTAAGACTTTATATTTCAATGATATATATTAAGTATTATTTTGAATGTTCTGCTGCTATTATCTTAAAAGGCATAACTCCACCAGTCTCCCTCTGTTGTGAACGTATACCTTGTATCAATATGAAAGCTTCCGAGTGACTAAGGTAGTCATTCTCAAGTTTTAATATTGTGTATGGTGGGCTATCACATTTAGGGTACCCGTTAGGACGTGATAGTAGAAGTAACTTATCTTTATTAATCTTGACTTGATGATCACTTGAATTTCTTAACCATTTTGGGAAGAGAATTTGAAAGAGAAAAAGGAGTGTGTATGTGTGTGAAATACGTATGCTATGGAGAAGAGAAATGAGTGGTTTTTGTTTGATAAATTTGATATTTATCTATAATATATATATATATATATATATATATAAGGAAAAGTTGACTTTAGAGGCAAATAAAGTTACTCTATGTGTGTGGTTCTATTTATTGTGTTAGGGTTAAAGGGCATAATCTTTTAGAAAATTAAGCTGTTTATGTATTAAAATGGGCTTGGTTTAATGCACAAATTGGCTTCTACATCTAATGTATTAAAATCAACAATTATTTAAAATCAATGCAATGTTTGATAAATTTGGTTTGTAAATTCTATTTAATTATAAAATTCCTTATAAAAATATTCTTTATAAATTAGAAATCAAGTTTTTGAAATTCAAATTTCTAAGAGAATATGAAAGGAAAATAACTGATAAACAACATACAATGACTCAATTAAAATTTTAAGTTTTCATTCATACTAGAGCTATTTTATAAAAGCTATTGTAATTGAATTTACTCAACATACCATTCATTCAAACACTCATATTCAAATTACACAAATTTTAAATTTAATTCTCTAAATTCAATTTGTGGAAAAACCTTGAGGGTTACAAATAGATAAACCATTAAAGGTAAGAGATGGTAAAAATGAAGTTGTAATGTTATGAATAAATCATCCATAGAAATGTGTTTGTGATCTTATGGGTGTTGTTCATAGTGGGTTATGGGATTTCTCAATGATTACAGATCAAGGCATTGACTCAACTCATGTGTTGGGGTTGGAAAACTTAACTTGTTCTTGTTACATATTGTATATGGATTATTGTATAGAGATAGGAATCAATAATAGAATATAATATTAAATTGGAAAATCATGAAATTAATAGAGAATTACAGAGAAACTAGTATCTATGGGAATATGATTAAAAAATTAAAACTTACTTATGACTTGAAGATGATGAGTGACTATTGTTTACGATAATGGTGAGAACTAATTTAATGAATGAATTAGATGAAAAAAGAGGATTGAAAATTATATTTCTACACAAAAATCGTTGAGAAAACACCTTGAAACTTAAACAAATTGATGCTAGAAAAAGGATATTGATCAACCCACACAAGGAAATGTGACCAAAGAAGAAACTAAGTCAAGTTGCTTAATTAACTGGTTGATCATCATTCAACCCACTTTCACAGTCAACAAAATTTGACTAGGGAATACATATACCTATGTGTATTTTCTGTAAAACTTAAAAATTTGGAAAAAGCCATAATTTTATAGAAAAAAAAATAAGGAAAAACCCCCTTTTGTTCCTGAACTTTTATGAAAAGGTTAATGTAAAGATCCGACATTTATGGTATTAAAATATGACATGTCAAGTCCCAAACATGAATAATATATGTATATATTACACGTAAGGTTGTCCAAAAAAAGGAGATGCTTATGTGAATTGCATGTTTAATCTGTTTGGATACATAGCTTTGACAAAAATTACTCATAGATATTTTAATATAATAACATATAGATACCAATACCTTGGTATCTTAAAGTTTACAAAATCATATATTATATAAAATATAGGAAAATGCAAAATACACTTTATATTACAACTTAGGCTCACACGAATAATAATTTATGAATAAATGAGAGATACTTTTGATTAAGAGGGAGTCGTCCAAGAATGATTTGAAGATGCAGCGTTTAAGCAGCCTCAAAGCCGTCGAAGAAATGAAACAGACCGGTTAAGTTTTGGAATAAATATTTGTCATATTTAATTTTCTATGTCTAGTATATTTCAAGATTACATACACATACTTGATCTAATAGAACAAAATTAAATAATTACGCATTAACTTTTTGTCTAACCTTGCATATATATATATATATATAGATAAATTACTAGTGAGGCACACTTAAGAGCGATAACGACAACAAATATATATCCAAATTATTATACACACCAGCATATTTCAAACGTATGTCCTAATAAATTAATGTTTGAATGGCGCGCAAAAAGCATTGGTTTGATTCATTGAAATTTCCTTATATCTACGATCCACTTTAACAATAGCCATCTGATTTCTCAAAGCTCATAGACAACTCAACGAGATTTTTTGGCAGCATCAACTACGATGGACTTTGCCATTTCTTTCAGAGATCCGGAAAATATTGGTGGATGATTACAGGAGGAGATAGGGATAAAAGCATAATAAGATTAATACTTTTGATTTCAATTTGTAATAATTAAGATCTGAACTTTATTTGTGTGTTTATTGGATATACTTTCTGTTTTGTTGCAATTTAGTACAAATCTAGATACTATTGCTAATTAAATTAAAAGTACGGATACTAAATTGCAACTATGTTGAAAGTATAAATTTAAATCTTGAAATATAAAATATAGAAGTTTACTGATGCTTTTTATTTTATCCTTTTTTAAAGTAAAGAGGATGATAGAGTTACTAAAATGTTATGCACACGATTGCAAGCTGTATATATTTTGAATTTGGCTGTTTTGGTTGAAAAAGATGATGTAAAAGTCATTGAAACGGTGTGAAATCCATCCCGCAGTCCTACGAAACCTTGTTTAATCAAGTGGAGGAAATGTTGGTCCCTTTTTTTTTTCCATTCAACTGCATTTATTTCATATAAAATATAAATATATATATTTCTTTCTAATTCTTGCTCTTGTTAATGGCATACGAGGAATGAAGGGGGCAATTACGATTTGATTGGAAGTTTTAGATATTAAGTTCTTAATATGATGTGCCCTGAAGGTTGGTTTGTGTTGCTATAGAAGGCTTTCAATGGCAATTTGGCAAAGTTAAAATCTGACCATTTACTAATTTTCACTCTATATTTACCATTCTATTTGGAATAATAATAAAAAAAAAACAACTGTAATGAATTTAAATTCATTCGTAAAATGATGTGGTTTTTTGGTGCATATGAATTTATTATGAAATATGTCGTGCAGAAACCATGGGGACAAGGGAATGGGAGGAAAAGTTGTAGTTGCACAGCTGTATGCCACTTCATTGGTATAGAAAAGGCATGGGAAATTGGGACAGCTGGGTACCACACTGAACAAAAAGACAAAAAATAAAAAAAAAAATAAAAAAATGGGAAGCTGGGGACAAGGGAAAGTGGGAGGCTATGCAAGGTGAGACGACAGCACACTTTGTCTATTATTTTGAAATGTTACACTTTGCACAGCTGCATTCCACACTTCATTGGAGAACAAAATGCATAAAAAATGAATATGTTCAATTACATTTAGGGGGAAAAACGATGTTCAATTACGTGTATCATTTCCTAATTTATAGTAATTTATTATTTATTTTCTTAAAATATTTTCATAAATAATTATTGTTGAGAATATAAGAAAAAATAAAATATCATGAATATTTTTTAAAAAATGCTTCTCTTAATGTAGATATGGATGAAATGGCTGCTATAAAATTGTAAACATGATTTGGCACGTCCAGTTTGGGGTGATTTAGAATATTATTGATTCACTATAAAAATAAATGAGATTCATTGTCTTCATGGGACAGTTCTATTCTACTTGTGATTGAAACGGACAGGTGTAGGTCTTAAAGTCGACCTGGCTGTGAGCCTGTGAAGTGTGAATCATGAATCCAAAGTTTATGACGAATCTGTCTCTCATCTCAATGGAGCAGATCCGATTCTTCATTTCCTTGAACCAAGACCCACCGGAGACCTCTTGGGCATAGACTCATGAAGACTAAATCCTTGAAGCATGTTGAGGGATTTTTCTCCTCTAAATTTAGTAGAAAAAAAGTGTCTATATGTGTATAATAAATTGTTTTTGAAACTTTTAAACATATAACATAATGTCACTTTTCAAATGTTATTTTGTTCATCCAATATTTTTTATTGCATAATAAAACCTTGTGAAGCATAGCTAAGAATATAATTCAACATCAATCTTGCTGAAATGTCATATGATATATTCATTTTTAATGTCTTATCTCCTGCTAATCAATCTTGAATGTGTGCTAACATTCATAAGGTAATGACATGCAAAAAAGTACTTTCTATAATAGACAAGTACCACTACAAACTTTGTCCTTTTAATTGATTTCCACCTGATGACGAAAGAATAAGAATAGCCATGCTTAAACCTCCATTTATTCAAACAGTCTATCTATCAAATATCAAATTCATTAGCCAAAAACAAAACAAGTATCAAATTCTGTCTTGCTTCATATTAAAACACTAGACACATATCTAAAGAACAAATGATGCCACTTTTCAAATTCTGTCTTGCTTCAACAATCCATAGGCCACTAAATTGATGGAATCATTATAACACCACAAGTAGACATCTCCCAGGGTTGGGTCCAAACCGAGACCCGATCCGACCGTTACTAGCGGTTTGGGAGGTAAAACCACCCCAACGGGACGGTTTTGAATCAGCGACAGGACCCAGCGGGCTGGTAGGTCATCGCCGCTCCATATATGAGACCCGCTAGAACCGACAGGTCCAAACCATTGGACCAAAAAAGGAAAAAAAAGAAAAGAAAAGAAAAGCCAGCAATTAAAGTTAAGTGGACATGGGTAGGGAAACAAGTAAGTGAGGTAAGATATAATGTCCTCCTCACATCCCTAGATGTAATAAATTTTAGGGAAACAGGTGTATTGTATATGTTCAAATGTATAGATATTTTTTTAGTGACTAATTAGTAAATTTTTCTTTAAAAAATAAGTATAGTATAATAAGCTTTTTTTTCAACACATAATATTTGCATTGGGTAACTAAAATTATTAGTGGGGATTTTTTTTACGTAAAAAGATTGGACTGGTTCGTAACCGTGGGACCCACCCCGTGAACTGGCGGGGTCCACGGTTCGTACCCGTCCCATACTATAGACGGGGGTGGTTCCAAGCCCGTAAAAAGTGGAACTGGACTCGGTGGTTCAGGTCAAGGTTTGGACCGGAACTAGAATTGCGAGATGTCTAACCACAAGCGTAATGCTACATCAATTAAATCATCCATAAACTTCAATTGTTGCCTCATTTTTCGACGCTTCCTCTTAATTCTTCTCATTCACTTCTTCCACTGCAAAGCAAAACAAAATAATACACCAATAAGTAAAAATACTGAGAAATCAAACGAAACATCAATTAATTATAAAGCTGAATTTCCATGTTCTCCTTTACTATTCATCATATTTCTAGTAGTAAAGAGAATGAAGTTTAAAATTTAAGAAGAAGTTCAATAAATCTTTTCAACAATATAAAAGGAAAAAAAAAATACATTACCTTCACTTAATCATTAAGATTAAGAGCAGCAAGAGTTGAATCCACTGAAGTGGTGCTAGTAGTATCAACAAAGCCCTCTTCTATAAGGACACAAAAATAAAACTATAAGCCAACAAATATAAGAAAGAAAAACCAATAATATATATATATATATATATATCACATACCTTGTTCTATTTCTTCAAGTTCCTCAAAGTCTTTCTCATAGTTTTTCAAAATTGAGATGCTTTAAGCCAATAATGCCAACAAACAAGAGCCTCTACCATGGTTGGAGTCAAAGAACTCCAAAAGACATCAAGCACTCGTCCACCTGTGCTAAAAGCACTCCCTGATGAGACAATCGATATTGGAATGGCTAGAACATCCATTGCCATCAAAGCTAATATAGGATATCTAGACGAATTTTTCCTCCACTAATCCAACACATCAAATGGCTTACCCTCTATAAATGCTTCCCGCTGTTCTCCCAAATATCTATCCAATTCACTTTTTTCTACAAATGATTGCTCTCTAGCTAGTTCCATGAAAATAGCGATATGTGATTAGGTTGATCTTCATTTTCTTTCTCATGAGGTTGATTTTTTTCTTCTTTTTAGATCCAGTAGTAGACTTACAATGAGCAAACATACCATAAAGTGCATAACGGATTTTTCCCATCAGCTGATTTGCAATTTCAAAACAAAAACATTTTTCACATCTATTCAACAAAAAATAATTTTTGTTTAGGATCCAACACACCATCAACAAACAAGAGTACATTAGTGTTATTAATGCTACTCCAATATTTATCATGCTTTTTCTTCATCCTCTTAGCCATCATATAAAGGGATAGATCATCACTTTTACATGTTACAGGTGACATAAAGGGAGCTAGATTGTTCACTGTAGCATCATAAAAATACTTCAAAAATGGCAAAATGTTATGTGCATGATCCCAATCTTCTTCAGTAGAGACTCCCTTTATTTTATCCTTTCAGAGTTCTTGACCAAACTTTTCATCCTCAACATCCAGCAATTCAAAAGCCTTTGAAATTTAATAGCTGTCTCCAACATCAAGTATGTGGAGTTCCATCTTGTCTCAACATCTAAACGTAAAAGGCTTTTGCTTTCAATCCCTTCTTCTATAGCACACCTCTTAAACCTAGCCATCCTACTAGGGGACAACCTCACATATCTAACAGCAATCAAATTCTAAAAATAGAATCATCAATATCTTTTAAGCCCTCTTTCACAGTCAAACTCAATATGTGAGCACAACATCTCATGTAAAGAAATTCACCTTTCATGATTAGTATTCGATTAAAATTTATTTTTCAAATATTGAATGCCTACATCGTTAGAACTAGCATTATCAACAGTAATGGTAAGTATCTTGGTAAGCCCCCAACTAGCAAGACATTTCTCAACAGTCTTTCTAATAATCTCACCAGAATGGCTGTAATTTGACAAAAATTGATAATTCTTTTATGCAAATTCCACTCTTTGTCAATGAAGTGACATGATAGACACATATAGTTTAGATTTTATTAGAAGTCCATGTGTCTGTAGTCAAACAAATTCTAGGAGCATGTGATTGAAAATATCTTCTCAATTTTACCCTTTTCTCCTTAAACAATCCCAAACATTCACTGTCAATGTTCTGTGAAGGAGACTAAACTTTGGTTGCACCACTTCTAAAAACATGCGAAATTCTTCATGTTCAATAAATTTAAATGGTAATTCAACAACAACAAACATTTTAGCAAGTCTCCTTCGACATAGATCTTCATCAAGTAATCAAACTTCCATTAACCCCTTCACTTTCAATAATACTTAGAAGAGTCTTTTGTTTAAACTTTTCTCCAAATTTAAGTTGTGTATGTCTACCCAAATGAGCATGCAACGTATTAGTACCATTTGAACTCATAAATGAAAATTTTTTTGAACAATGATTACAAAACGCCCTCAATTTACCATTTGTCCCCTTTTTGTAAAATTTTCCCATACATCAGACCTTTGTCTCTTAGTATTTAATGAAGAAGTAGGAGTTTTAGATGATTTACTAGAAGACAATGGATTTTCAGTACTCCCGTTAGGATCATCAAGGTTTTGTACTGGTATGCTATCATCAATGCTTTGTGTCTCATTATCATTAAGTGTAGACATCTGTACACACACAAAAATATGAATAAATAAGTAATATAGAGCAAAAACTAAAAGATGTGAACTACTAATATGCTTAGAAATTATTATTAAAAAGAGTAACAACTAGTAGTGGATCTATGTCAACACACACACACACACGAGAGCTGTACTCCAAATTATATTGCACTGGAGTAGGAAATCAAAACAACAGTTCTTGGGTGAGAAATCATCTTGATTTCAAGAATTGTCCTCTATTTAAGTAGACCAACATTGATTTTGTAGTCATATAAAATCAAAGGAGAAAAGTCAGTACTTTTGAATCCTTCGCCTCAATCTAAAGATGCAAAATCATCATCATCATCAACAAAGTCGAAAACCGGGACTTTGTGTGAATCTTGTGGGAAATGCATACATGGCATTACAAATCGCTTATGCTCAATTGCTTGCAAGGTAAAAAACTTCATCCTTTTGTCTACAAAGAACTAACTACTCTTAAAAATCATGTGCATTTTGTCTAGTTTCACAGTTTTTACAGTTGAAGTGATGCCAGAAGGCCAAAGCCAAAAGACGATTTCTTTATCTAATGAACCATTGAGTGAAATTCTCCCTAAAGAAACTAATAGTAATTCAAGTAGCAATGTGCATGAAAAGGAATCATCAAACTCATATAAAAATAATGCTAAACACTCCCATGGAGCCACCATCAACTGCCACACATGCCACTCAAGGTAAGCAAAGTGAAAACACGGCAGCATAATTTGACCCTATACGTATGACATCATACCAAATGAACCTAAACTAGCATAAAAAATCACACATTTCCTATAATTTAAAGGAGATATCAAGAAGAGAAACACCCACCAAACCCCCCCTCCCCTTTAAAAAAAAAAAAAAGATAGAAATGGAATCCCCTTATGACATACCCTAAGATAAAAATACGTTGCGGGTTCACAAGATCTTGATGACTATGACATAGCTAGAAAAACAAAGATTGAAAATTAAGTGAATGAAAACAAAAGCTAAACAATGAGTATAATGATTGGATCAATTTATGGATAAGTTGATTTTACTAAAATAATTAATTAAAGATAAGTGATATTCCAAAAATAATTGATATTAACCGCATGAATAACTATAAATATGTTTATGCACATAATTATTTAAGTTTTCTACGAAAATCTTTGTTTTCATTCATGTCCTAAACTCATAAAACATAAGATAGGAAATAATAAAAAGAAACAAATGACAAAAACTCAACGACAATTTATTAGCCCTAAATCAAAACCCTAATTGATATTGTGTCAAAATGTTCAAGAGTAAAAAAAAGGAAAAAAAAAATGGATCTAAAGATGACTTACCAAGACAATGTTGTTATGAACCCGAGCAAGCAAAGATGGAATGAAGGGGGGAGAGGGAGAGAGAGAGAGAGAGGAAGTAAGTGTGAGACAGAAATGAGAGAATGAAAAAGTGAGTGACTAAGAAGTGAGAGATAAGAGCATGAGAGGTAGAAAGTTAAGGTTAGACTGAAAGATGACGCAGGGTTTTTAATTTTCATTAGGTTAATAATTTTTTAAAATATATTTCAACGATTTGATTCGGATTAACAGTTCGGTTTAAATTACCTTTGGAATCAAACTGTAATCCGTTTCGATAATATCAACTCGAACCACAATCCAAACCATTTAAAAGAAACAACAAAATTTTAGTTTGGTTCAAATCGATCGGTTTTTTCACTCACCCTTGACGAAAATGCTTCGGCTTTATTGATTGGATTCATATCTTGATTTGATATGTAATGTTTGATAGTAGAAAGAACACATGATCAAGGGTGAGTGATTAGTTGAGATTAGAGAGAGAGAGAGAGAGAGAGAGAGAGAGAAAATTTTGAGAAAGATGAAAATCATGGGCATTGCACATAGCGTTTGAAGGAGAAAATAGATGATGTTAATAATCATGCCTCATTTGGTTTACCCACCCAAAGGCTTTTTTTTTTGTTTTAACAACTATAAACAATGATGCTTTAAATGAAATTAACCTCAAATGTTAATACTCTGAATGTAATTTTTTCCTTTTATTTTTAGGGTAAATTACACCAATAGATCACATCGTTTGGTGGATAAGTTCATTTTGTGTCACAACATTTAGAAAAGTGATTCAATTTAGGTTACAATGGAAATGTGTTACCTTCTCCTATTGTCACCTCCTATTGATATGTATCACCCTTCTCCTATTGACACGTGCTTCTTCTATTGACATATGTCCACTGTAACCTGGATTAAACTACTTTTCAAAATGTTATGACCCAAAATGAACTTACCCTTAAACATTGTGACCAAAATGAATTTTTCCAAATGTAGTGACTTAAAATGAGCTCTCCTCTGTAGACACCCCATTTTTGCCCATTTAAGGTTTCAATTTATAGTAAAAATTAATATTATATTAAGCTACAAATTACAAAAAATGGGAAGGAAAACAAGAAAAAAAAAGAAGAAAAACGAATCATTACAAATGTATAAAAAAAAGAAAGAAAAAATGATAGTAAATTTTTAAAAAAATATATTTTTGGGTTTCATATAATACTAATTTTAATTATAAATTTTTTTTGGACCCAATTAAATACCCCATGTAAATGGGCTTATTTAATTGGGACATTTTGGAAACCTTAAATACAATTTTTTTGCGAAGTAAAACAGGGCACATGCCAACAGCTTGTATGGATAAGCACAAACATGCATAAGGGAGACCTGGGTTCGATCTTGCGAGGAGGTAAATTACCTTTTTTCTCTTTATTTTTTCCCACATGTTTCTACTGGCCAGATGAGATAAACGCACGTGTCAGTGAGCTGTTAGAAGAGGTAAGTGCGCGTATCAACGAGTGGGTAGGTGAGCGGTAAGTCAAAGTGTCCAGATACATTGTATCATGGTAGGTGAGCAATAGGCCAGAGTATCCAGATACATTGTATTGTGGTAGATAAGCGGTAGGCCAGAGCATCCAGATACATTGTATCGTGGTAGGTAAGTCATAGGCAAGAGCATTCAAATACATTGTGTCATGGTAGGTGAGCCGTGGGCCAGAGCGTTCAAATACATTGTATCGTGGTAGGTGAGCATAGACTAGAGCGTCTAGATACATTGTATTGTGGTAGGTGAGCCGTAGGCCAACCATTTAGATACATTATATTATGGTAGGTGAGTGGTAGACTAGAGCATCTAGATACATCGTATCATGGTAGGTGAGTATGCTAATGTCTATAAATATCGGCATACCATAACACCAAGATAACATAGAAGAAAAAAATAAAATAAGGAAAAAAAAATCTATGAAAAAGAGTTCAAATACAAGTTAGAGGTAGCTCGAAGACATTGGCAACCACTCCGGTGACTCACTCCGGTGGCCACGACCCGGCCCGATTTAACTTGACTCTGGCAGCTTCGACTCGATCTCGGTAAGATTATTATTATTTATTATTATATTATTATTATTATTATTATTATTGTAGTCTTTATATATGTGTATATATAGAATGCGATATTTTTATTATTATTATTATTATCATTATTAGTTTAAAAAATGAAAAAAAAATATAGATATAGTATGTGTATGAGTATATAAAGATATATTTATAAGATATATGTATTAATACTTATAAATACATAAAAATTCAAAATATATATAATTAAACAACAAGAAAAAAAATAAATAACATTTTCTTTTAAGACTAGAAAAATCTATTTTCTAAAATAAGAAAAATGGATTTGATAGTTCATATGGTCTCATATAAAAATCCGTTTTAAGGAGAAAATTAAAATTTAATAAATTTAAATCTAAAAGAGTTCTAAATCCTAAAAATCACCAACAGATTAAAGTTTTAATAAAGAACTACGTGTTGTCTGATCATGATTAACGGGTACGTAAGTACCTCTAGGGCAACACAAAAAATAAAAAAAAAAACCTTTTTTTGGTTTATTTCTATTTTGAATTAATTCATTGTTCATACTGTAAGCTTTGATAATAAATTGTAAATATCAATATTATTTGTAAATTTAATGTAAATCATGATTTTTTTATTCCTTAAAATTGCAATAATAACTTGTAGATATTACGGTTTGTAAAATATATATTTTTACAGTAGTAAATTTTCGAGCATTAAAATGATAAACTTTAAATTTTAAATTTCGAGTGGTAATCAAATGGTTTTAATAGGTTAGCCTTCAAATCCAAAATTTTTGGCTTATAAATTTAGTTTGTAGATCAATTTTTTCGTAAACTAGTAGCTAAGTTAGGATTAAATAACTCATTAATCTTAACTTATAAAATTTTCTCGATTCCAATCGGGTGACGACTCCAAATTTTTTTCAAAAATTAAATTTCTTTTAATTTTTAGTCGAGGGTTTGTATTAAATGGGTTCGGGTTTAATACGGATCGGAGGATTAAAAGAAATTAAACTAGAAACGAAAAATCCAGGCTCGACAACCCCCAAACGATGAGACCCATTAGTGTAATTTACCCTTTATTTTTATGTTCTTACTGCATACCATTGGTCAGCATAGTTGTCTTATTGTCACACATCAACCTGTTCTTCCTGGGTATGCTATTGTTGTTAGTGAATCTGAGCATGTTGAGGGTATTTCTCATCAAATTTAGCAGGAGAGCAAAAGCGTGTAGCGACATAAACCAAGTAATCTAACCATCAAGCACCTCCACCTCCATGCGTGAAATAAGAAAATGAAACCTATAATGTTTATATCTGCAAACTCATGTTGGGGTTCAAGACCTAAATTTAAAAAAAAAAAAACGCATGTTGGGGCTACTCTAAAATCCAGCCCAAAATGATAATATTCAAATTTGATTTGCCTAAAATTTTAGTTGAAAAGAAGGAAAAAAAATAAAAAGCAAAAACTAATTTCGTAACTTGTCCTTTGAAAGGGATGCATCAAACATCATTTGTCCTGTGTATAATTAATTTATTTTAGTGTGCTTATAGCACCCATGAAAACATGAATTGTTGTGTAGGTTAGCCAAATTAAGTTGAACTTTTGAAACGAACAACTTGATTTATTTAAAAATTATCAAACTTGAACTTGAATTGAGATTTTTATCGAGTTTAAAATTTAGGTTTGAATCTGGCTTATTTACAAATTGAGTTACGTACTGAGCTTTTATTAAACTTCAAATTTAAGTTTGAGTTTAACTCTGTTTAGATAATCTACTTTTATTTTTTCAAACCAAAAAATAACATACAAGAGTTGCTAATTATTGTTTTATGTGGATAAATTACACCAAAATGTATCAATGTTTAGGGGTAAGTTAATTTAAGGTATCAACATTTCAAATGGTTAAAAAGAAGTATCAACATTTTGTAAAGTGAGTCAAATAAGGTATCAATGTTTTGCAAAGTTCATTTAAAGTATCAACATTTTGATTAGTTTTTAGTTAAGTTTCTTAAACTTTCATTAATGGTCAATTATTAATACCTCATTTCACTTACTTTAACCATCTAAAACATTAATGCCTTAAATGAATTTATTCTCAAACATTGATTCATCTTTTGAACTACTTGAAACATCGATACCTTAAATAAACTTACCCCAAACGTTGATACATTTTGTTATAATTTACCTTCATTTATATATAATATATTATAAATATAACACTTACAAATATGCCAATGGGCTTTTTCACAAGCTTGTTTACGAGCCTAATTGAGTTTGTTCATGACTTCAACTTGTTTGCACAAACATGATTTATTTTTAGCTCAAAATCATGCTCATTTACTAATCGAGTTCAAATAATTCATGAGTTACTTTGTCGTTTGTAGCCCCATCCAGTAAAACCACATGCTTCACGCTTGTGCTTTGAGTTTCATTCTTGTGAATGTACTCCTCAAGTGGAATACATAATGCATTAAATACAAACACTATAGGTAGATATGCATAGAGCTTAGTATTGTCATTTATGGCTAAGACTACTAGTGTATTTAGTAGCATAGGTATAACTGCTTTATTATCACACATTAGTTGAAGAGGAGAACATTAGTAAAACATGTAAGATATAAGGCCCCATTTGTTTTTAGGAAACTATTTGTTAATGAAAAAGGTTTTTTTTCTTAAAAAGCAATATATTTTTAAATTTTGGCTAATTTTATAAAAATAGTTTTAATCTATTTGTATAACTTCAAGACAACTCATATTTTAAGCATAAAAATACATATTTTATAATGAAAATATAAATCCACCTAAAGAAAAAAATATTAAAAAATCAATTGTAACGCCCTAATTTTAGAGTCATTTACAACCAGCCATGTGTCTATATAGCACATAACACACAAAGGCTCAAAACCTGCTAATAACCATGATATATACTATTTACACTTACACACATACATCATAAGTACTTCATTACGACAACTACAGAAATTTCTACTTTACATAGATAGCAAAGGATGGCTTATAGAGTCTATTTAAACACACATACATATATACACTAATAGGTGGGTCCATACCCTAACATACTAATTATACATGAATAACAACCACAAAACATAATAGGAGTCTATATCTCTTATAATCTAACATTTTATGTCTAAAAGTCCGCTGGATAATCCTCACCACTAACGTCCTTCCCATAGTCCACGATAACGTCATGTTCAGATAAGTCAAAAGTCTTAGGGATTCCATCTGTACCTGAAAAAGATGAAGGATGAGCTGAAGCCCAGTACGATATACCAACAAGCACATGCACGTACACAAATAATGTCCAACTTACATGCATTATAATCATATCAACGAAATAAGCAACCATTTAATTATCTTTATCCTTTAGCTCAACACTTAACAAAGGGATAACTCAGTATCCTGGATCACACATAAATATTTACATATATATATATTGGTTATTGGGTACTCCCTAATAACCAGACTGATACAACCTAGATTTACTCGGATCATTTCCATATGCAACTCCACTCCCAGACAACGCCACACATGGATCATCAGTTGCCATGATAATAGTGTGGACACTCTTTACCTATTACTCATAGCCACACACAAGCAATACACTTATCATTAAGTTGGATAGTTAAATTAGTCAAGTTAAGTTTTTATCTTAATTAAATACAAGCAACAAACAAAGTATACACGTACCTAGATAGTTAATTCAACTTAGTTCACTTGATAGAAAACTCTAACCTAGTTTTTTAACACATAAAGGTGTATAAACTCTTTACATTTCTCAACTTATTTCTAAATAACATTCTCTAGGCTCCTTTCCCTCATTCTAATGTTAAAACAGTATTTATATACTATATTTGCATATATATATATATAATACTGTTAATAATTTAAATTGTAACAAGAAACAAATAAAAAATAGTAATTAATTGATACTATCAAAGTCTTGAGTTTTTAGAGTAATAATAAACCTTAAAGAAGTCAATTGAACAAGTTTCAACTGTTTTTTAGAAGAATAAAACAAGTTTTGGAAAAACTGTGTTGTACACAATCTTCAACACAAGTTGTGTGCGAGGTCGTGTAGAAGTCAAAAAGTGGGAAGAAAGTATTTTCAAAGCACACGACCTTCTACACAGGTTATATGCAAGGTTGTGTAGAGAATAAAAAATTGGGCCAAACGCGTTTTTAAAGTACACGACTTTCTACACAAACTGTGTACGAGGTCAAGTAGAATGAAAAAAAAAGAGAGAAGAGGGGGGGGGGGGGGGGGGGGGGGGGTCACACAATTTTTACAAGCATCGATTTTCTTTGTTCTCAGCATGAAAAACATGACTAATGATTTGTACTTAACTCTTCCTTAACAACCTAAACACTTATCTTAACAAATCTTGCATAAAGATTGAATCTTGCATATAAACATCATGTTACCTTATTATAAATCTTCCAATCCCTCTTCTCTCTTATTCGCTAAAATTTTTTTCTTTAAAACTTCCTCAAAATTCCCTAATACGCCGTTCCTTCCAGATGGAATCTTGCTGTTACACCGATATGACAAAAACCATTATTCCCACAAATACTTTCTTAGAAGCAAGAAGAGAAGAGAGGAAAAGAAGGAAAACAAAAAGAAAGAAGGAATATTACTTACTATGTTGTCTTGGTGAATTTTCCTCAAGAAGTTTCAATAGTTTGACGAGAGAAAGAAAGGAAAGCTCTGCAAAATATGAAAAAGAAAGGAAAGGAGGAGAAGGCAGTTACTTATACACCTTCAACTACCAAGATTTCAAAAGATTTGATGAAAGACATGTTTGCCCCTATTTTAAAACAATAAATTACTGTTTGGTCCCTCTTTAAATAACCAAAACATATTTATTATTATTTCCCTGATAATTGGTTATTTCATCAATGATAAATGCCTCTAAAAAGTAAATGATCAATAGATAAAGCTCGAAAATCATAAAAAATGTGAAATAGCTGAACTCACATGCATAATTAAATTTAATATATATGTGTTGATTTAATAAAATCATGAATTTTGTTAAGTATTAGCAGTGTATTCTATAATTTGTGTGTATATGTTTAATATTGTTAAAGTTTCATTTATTATGTATGCAAATATAGTTGATAAGTTATATGTGTTAAAAATAAATATAGTGCTAGTGTATTTGATATTAGTGTATATTGATGTACCCATGCATGTTAAACTTAAGTTGAATATAATAAACCCAACCTAAACCCAAAGCAAAGTGTAGTAGAAATTTTTGGCTCAAAACAAAGCCTAAACCAAGTCGAAAATCACAGCCCAAAGCCCACTCTCCTTACTCTCTAAAGTTTGTCATCAAAAGTCAAACTAAAGGATAAATATCAACTTTTAATTTTGTCAAAATTTCAAGCCAAAACAGTACATTAAAACAGACCAAGACTAACATCACTTACTACTCTTCCATTTCCATCTTTTTCTTCTTATTTTCTAGCTCTAATCTCCTAAAAACTTTCACATCACTTCCAAGACAAAGAAAGTCTAAGGTAAGTTTGTATGTTATTTTGTGATGATTTATTTTCCTTTTTCTTCATGGTTTTTCTGCCTCTCATAGGCTTTTGGTAGTATTATATGTGATATTGATATGTTGAGGTGGTTAGAACATGTTTGTATGAATGTGAAGTGAGTGGAAGTGATGATTTTGAGGTGTATGAAAAGTGTAGAAGTTGTTTGAGTCAAAGTGTAAATTAGAGTTGGTTATAAAGAGTTTAACCAAGTTGTGAAGTTGTTTGTGGTTGGGAGTGTAAAGTTTGAGTATGGTTGAAGTAGATAAGTGTGTGTTGAATGTGTTTAAGTTGCTAAAAGTGGAAATTTGAATGTTTAGTTTCGAATTTTTCAAGCTCTATTTCGAAGGGAAGCACGAGGGAAGTGGGATCATGCACAAGTCGTGTACTGCATTGTATATGGAAAAAAAATTTTTAGAAAAACACGGGTGGAACACGGACCGTGTTCACACTGTGCTCTCTCTGTGTTCGGAATAAGAAAGAGAACAGTGATAGCACGGGAGAAATACGGCTCTGTGTACCCGTGTTTCTCACTATGGACGAAATGTTTTTGAATCAAGCGAAACACGGACAAAACACGCCCTCGTGTATCAACGTGCTTCTCTTTGTCTATGAATATGTTTTGTAAAACTAAGAAACGCGAGTGAAACACGGCACGACCTATTCAGCCGTGCTTCTCTCTAGTTGTTTTGGCAAAAAAAAAAAAAAAAAATGAAGCTCGAATCCTTTTCCACCATGCTTCTCTATTAAATGGGGAACACGAGGATTGCACTGCCGTGTACCTGGTCATGTACCCTATTTAAAAAGAAAAAATAAATAAATAGGAAGTGCCTATGCGATGCTTGATCATCCCTCGCATTGGCATTTGCCGACATTTGATATGGTGAGCTAGCTTTCTATTCCCTAAATTTCCCAAGTCTGTTTTGAGACCATTTTTCTCTCAAGGAGCACCATTTTAGCTTTGCCACGGTCCTTCACATGTTTGGGAGACTCAATAGTTTCAACTAGTTTCGATTTGCCATGGTCTCATCTGGAAAGTGACATTAGCTCCCGATCATTTTGCTCACGTGAAATCAAACCTATCTTTAGAGTTAACCCATTCTATGAACAAACCACCCTACTAATACCATTCGTAATACTCCATACCTTAATTGAAGACTCTAACCAAGTCACAACTCTCAAATCGTGACACCTTGAGCAAAAGATATGGTGAGAAGTTTTATCATCCAAGTCTTTTATCCGGTACAAGCAGGGCTATGAATTGACTAATTGCCTGGCAATAGTTAAAGAACCAACAACAAAACAAATTCCAAGATAAAAATAGTAGAGATAGATATTATATTTATAAATCCATACAAAATGAATATAAGAATATATGGAAATAGTTAAATACGAATAATTAAAAAATAAATTTTCATTTGAATATTTCAAAGTGAAAAACAAAAAAATAAATTCTTTGGCTACCTTTTCTAAAAAATAAAAAAAAGTGAAAGCAACCAAATTTTATTTGTTTTATATAATTATAAGAGCAATATATATATATTTATATATATACGACCTTATTTCTTACCATTTTTATCAATGGGTGGAAAGGCAGTGATTTGCCAATCTGCAAGAAAGTTGATTATGGGTTTATTTATTTCATCATATTTTGGTCATTTTTTGCATGATATTTTTTTCTTTTGCTTTCAAATAAATATTTGTTAAGAAATAGATATCGATGAAAAACTAAGTAATATTCATGAATTGACCAAATAAAAATGATACAAATAATTATAAATATAGATATTATACAGATAAAAATCCGACAATCCAATTAGAGAGGAATTTATTCAAAGCTTGAATGTGAAATGCCAATGATGTCAATAAGATAAGGAACAATGAATACAAAATTTGACCATAGCAAATTAGGAACAAGGATTTCAATTTGATGAAAGCAATTATTATTTTCTACTTAAATGGACCCTGTATATGATAATAAATAATCATCACTTAAAGTTGTTCATCTATAATAGTTAAAATATACTAAAAGGGAATAATGATCAGAAGTAAATTTATTTGACATATTCAAGCATCAAGTGGTTAAAAAAAATAAATTAATGTTTAGCAAAATTTATTTAAAAAATATTAACTTTTGGATAAATTTTGATTAGTTTTCTTTCATTTTTCCTCGACCAATACCTTGCTTGACTTAATCTAAAAATCATTAACTCCTTATTTTAACACTTAAAAAGTTGATTCTTTTAAATAAACTTAACTCCATATGTGATACTGCTGGTGTAAATACCTATCTATATAATATTAATGGCCAACAAACCATTTTAGTATTTTATTTTTGGAGAATTTTTTAATGTAATATTAAACTCTACATGCAGAAGAGCCCATTCACATGAGAAGTGTGTGGAGAAATGAAACGAACGGCTAAATTTTGGAATAAAGATTTGTTATATTGGATTTTGGTATGCTGAGTATGTTCCAACTAATACATGTACACAATCTAATAAACAAAATTATATGATATGCATTGATTTCTTATCTAAGCATATATATATATATATTAAGTGTTTATGCATCGATATCTTATCTAAATATATATTTTTATTATATATAATTAGTGAAGACATGCTTAAGAAGATATCAACATCAAATATTATCCGAATTATTGCACCATACCGGCATATTCTATTACTGCATTATTCTATGTTTGGAATACTGAAAACGGCGCCCTAAGTAATTATTGTCTGAATGGTGCGAAGCAAATGCATTGGTTTGAATTTCCTTAATATCCCTAGTTTATCTTTAATAATAGCCATTGATTTCTCGAAAAGCTTCTAAAGACCGCTCGCGGAGAATTTTTTGGCAACATCAACTACGACACCTTTTGCCATTTCTTCCTAGAGATCGACAAAATACATTTGATGATTACAGGTGGTGATAGGAATAAAAGCATAATAAGTGTGTAAATGGGTTTTGAATTATAAAAAATATTCTTATTTATTTGAGTTTAACTTTTTGTGCTAAGCGATAAAGTTTGAAGAGTCTAGCTTTTAATTAGATGATGAAGTGAGATTTGGCATATGAACTTAGAGTAGGGCCTTTAACCTTTCTCATTATGGCTCATATACTAGAAGAGACTCATTTTATCCATGATTATTAATGTGATTCAACATATGACATTGATGATCAAGTTATTTGAAATAATAACATGAATAAATGAAATGTTGCAGCACGTTAAATATTAATAAATAAGTTAAGGTCAAAGAATGACCGATTTTATAAGACATCTTAAATATTCAGTATTTAAATGAAAAAATAAAGATGAAAAACTTAAATAAAGCCAGGTCAGGTAAAATGGTAAGTCTGAAATCTTAAAATTTACTTTTGTCAATATTAAATGGATAGACACCATCATTATCTCAAGGCCTATAACTAAATGCTATCTCCGAAAGAGCTTTAGTGGACAAGACATGCGATGATAAGCACAAAAATATCCAAATTACATGTTCTAATTGTGCTTGGTGCAAGTACTCCGAAAAAATTATATGGGAGAGATTTCTTTTTTACATATGGCTGTGGACATGTGGTGGCCGAAAGGCATGAAAATTGAGATTGCTTTATCTATATTTACTAATCTATTAACTAATTTTTTCTGTTGATGTATAGTTAGTAAATCTATTTTTTAAAAAGTTTAAATAGTTTAATTATAAAAATAAATAAAAGCTAGATATAAATATGATATTCAATTATTATTATTTCTAAAATATGTAATTAGCGAATGATTTAGGACACTACCGTATAAACCACGTCAGCTTAAGTTGTTAAAATCTATGGAAAACGTTGAAGAAACTCGAGACTTCTTGTTAGGTGTGTGGGTCAATGGAATTATGCCCTTAAGGCTTGATTCTTGAAGGTGATGAAGTGATGGATATTGGTGGCCATTCGCCCATACCGACAAAGCTTCCAAAATTAGAGGTTTACAGCGCCACTCCTGCAAACCAAAAACTCGAGAACAACTCGCAATGTATTCCTTATGAATTATGCCTTCATGCTTGATAACACATCCCATGTACACATCTTCGCTAGTCGGTGACTCAAATTGCGATTCTAGCTAAGATTAGTGGAATTGGAACCAGATTTGGAAGCTGGGTCAATTTCTGGTTCTTAAGAGCTGATGGTTTTAATAGGTCTGTTTCAGCTACTTCAGAACTATAAACAGTTCCAATTTATATATCATATAATATTTAATATTAATAAATTACATGAAAATCAATATATATATATATATATATTAACAACGTTTCCTTGAACATATGAAAAAAAAAAAAATTCAAACGAGCACATGCAATGAAAACGTCTTTTTTTAAAGCTGTGAAATTGCCAAACATGTTAAAAAAAATACAAATAATTGAAACACACAAGAAATTAATTAAAAAATAGTGGCATGCGCGTTGCATCGCAACGGCTTCAATTTATATGCCCAAATGCAAATTCCAAGAGTGCTGGCATGAACAATAATAATTCGAAGAATTTTATTTTTTTGGTATTTCATAAATAACCCCAAAAAATTAAATGAACTTTTCATGTTGATAAGAATCTTAAAAAATAAAACCTTTTTTTTTAACCTAAAAACCCATGTTTTGGACCTTAAATTTGAATCCTCCAAAAATAGTATGTATCCATTGCGTTTTGAAATCTGTTAAACGTTAAACAAAAACCAAACGGTGAAAGTTGATGCCATAGTCTGCTTTTGCCCAGGTATCAAGTATGAACCAAACTTTAATTTTTCCATCCCACACACTCTGTCTCTCTCCCTCTCCCATCACGTGAAGCATGTGCATATGTTGGCTTTGAAGTTGTTGAATATTAAGTTAGCATGTGAATATGTTGGCCTTGAAGTTGTTACATATTAAGTTGAACTTTGGGAAATGGGACGTGGATGAGGGACAAATCAGGCTGCTCTCGATTCGAAAACCTGATTTAAGTTGGATTTTGATCGAGAACGACCTACGATATTGCTTAAACTAACGTAGGTCGAAATCAACCATCGCATACGAGAGGAAAGTAAAATAATGCATTAACTCAAAAGTTTTAAAAATAAATTATATGCACTATTTTATATACTCCCCAAGATACATCCATATTCCATTTTTTTTTTTTAAATAAAATAAATATTTTTTAAAGTTGAGTGTTGATATTGACATTGGAGTTATTTGTTCTGTTTTCAAAAAGTGGGATGTTTATGTATTTTACAAATATTAAAAAAGTGATTAATTTAATTTACCCATTTCAAAAATATGCAAGCTTCTTGATATTAAATTGCATATGTATAAACAAAGGTATAAATTATAGATTGTCTTTAAAACTATTACATATGTAGAAATTTTTATTTGTAAATACAATACTTTGATCTTTCAAAAAGTTTGAGATTTGAAAATTATCATTAAATATAATAGCATATTATCCAGTTGTATTTTCTTTTACACTAAATCCCCACTTAAGCAGACAATTTATATATTTTTGGTTAATAACGGTCAAGTATAATGACATATTGGCTTCAAAGAATTATTACAATTGTATATTAGGCTTTTAAGTGTATGAAGAAATAACCATCAATTTGACTCCTTGGCTTGTTTGGAATAAGGGAAGGAATATGGAAAGAATGCACATGGAAGAAAAAAATGAGTTAAAGAAATTATAAGACCATTTGGTTCATTCTAATTATGTGTTGGTTAAAAGTGAATGAAAATGAAAAGAATAGTATTCATTACTAATAATAAAGTGATAGATAAACTAAAATCACTAATATCCAAAAACAATTTTAAGAAGAAAAAAAAGGATAGATAAGTAATTGCATTCTTTTTCTCCTTTCCCTCCCCTTTCTCTCCATTTTAGAAGGGAAGAATAATGTGGGGCTATAAAACTAATCTTTCCATTTTCCTTCCCCTCTTATTTCCTCCTTAAACCAAACAATGAAAAAATAAAAATTTCCTCTCTAATTTCTTCCCTACCCATTCTTTCCTTCCTATTTCCTTCATCCAAACACAATGTCTAGGTTAATGTCGTAGAGTCCAAGAGTAAAGTCCATGAGTATTTCTGGATGATTAGAAGAGTATTGGCATGATAAATGTAAAGTAGAGACTGTTGAATTAGTCTACTATTATCAATATATATTAAGGAGTCTCATTTGCATAAAACAACTCTCAATGGGTTTGTATCCATAAGAAGCCCATAAGGGGGTACATTAATAAAAGTATATATCTGAAATGTTCATGGACAACGTGATTCAATAAATGACATCAATGGTTAGGCTTCATAAAAAAAATAAGAGTTTCTCTTCATGTGAAGGAGGGAGAAATCAAGAGACATGTTGTTGTGTTGCCCATTTGTCAACTTGAAAGATCAAACACATATTTAGAGTGAATAACACAATATCTTTGAAAAAAATATATTTGATTTTTATATTCGACAAATCCACTTATTACTCTTATGCTTGAGCCTACCCAAGATTCCTTACTTTTTTAACTTGTCTCTTTTTTTTTCCCCTAATCATCATTTACGTATCATTCTAATTTATTTCTCCAAGGCTAAATGTTAGTGGATATGCATGCAGCTAACCACTGTGGTTGGATCTATGTTGCTTATATAAAACAGAGGTAATGCCCAATTTAGTACCTAAACTTTGACGAAAAGGTCAATCAGGTGCCTGAACTTTAAAAAGTTTAATTTCATATCTAATTGAACTTTTCATTTCCCTAAACACTATCCCATTCTTTTATTGTCTCTTGAATTATTGACCATGTACAAAGCAATGACTGAGTGAGGTAGTGTACAGGGGCACGAAAAATTCAATTGGATATAAAATTGGACTTTTTAAATTTTAGGCATCTAGTTGATCTTTTCGTGAAAATTCATGTACTAAATTAGGCATTTTCCTTATAAAAATTTTGATTTGCTATGTATTGGATGAAAAACCTTTCAGCCTCAAAATTTCTTAAAAAATCTAAGTTTTGCTTATTGTAAATTATGTCTTTTAATAATTTTGATAGTTTTCGAATAGTGGTAATTTATCCATAAGAAAGTATACAAACTGCAACTAAAACCCTTTGTTAACCACAAGACTATTAATGGTCTTAGAGATTAAAACATATAGAAGCAAATCACATTTGCTTTAAGCTTCTATCATTATACTTCAAGCAAATGTTAGACAAATAGTGTCCTATAATGGTAGAATAATTTTCCTTTTACATATAAGCAATAAACAACAAATGCAATGAAACAATACAAGAACAAAGAACTCCATGATTTTACGTGGAAAACCTTAATTAAGGAACAAAAACTACAAAACCATAGTATAAAACTTCCACTATCAATAAATAATGGGATTATAATATTTTTCTTACTGGTTATTCCTTGATAACTAAATTTTATCTAAAACGGTGGATATCCATAACATTCTAGAGTGACGTCTATAAAAGTTATAAAATAAAGAGCACCACCAGTTGACTTGTCTTTTATATAACACATATCTATATAGAATAAATCAAGTACATAAGATCTCCTAGCAAGTGGATTTCTATGAAATACAACTCTATGTTGTTTGCTAGCAAGACAGCAGTGCATGTTTTTAGAGGCATAACTCTCACATCAAGCAAAAGTTACCTCTTGGCAAGTGAAGTTTTTTTTTTTTTTTCACTTATGTGACGAAGCCAGTTCTATCAAAGCTCTATTGAAGAATCACCAACTATGTTCACATCTCCTCTACTTAGTTTTGCAAACATTAAATAAATGATATTATTCTTCTTCCCTTTAGCTATTATGAGAGAACCATTAGCGAGCTTCCATTTATCTTTACCAAAATAACTATTATATCCTTCATCATCTAATTTTCTTGTAGATATAAGGTTTAGGCAAATATTTGGAACATATCTAACACTTTGAGAATGATCGTATAACTAGTATTAGTTTTCAATATAATTTTTGCACTACCAATAATTTTAGATGTACCGTCATTTTCCATTTTAAGATTACCATAATCACCGGTAGTGTAGGTTGAGAAAAATTCATCATGTGATGTCACATGAAAACAACTACTGGAGTTAATAATTCAATTATTACCATGACACGCAAGACTAATATAGTCATCATCCCATGCAACAATGACATCATCATCTACTATTGCAGCAACCATCCATCACTTTTTCCATCACCTTTGCCGTTATCATGTTCTCACTTCCATATTCTACATTCTTGTTTAAGATGTTTTGGCTTGTCACAGTGATAACATTTAATATTTTTCCATCTTGATTTGATCTTCTCCTGAATTTGTCAAATTTAAAGATGAGCCTCTAGTCTTGCTTCTCTCATGTCTTTATATATATATATATCAATAATTAGTGCTTGAGTCTCATAACTTGTATTAAGCTCCTTTCTTCAAGCTTCTTCATTCGTCAAGCTTTTTTCACCATTGCAATAGTGATGATTCCTTTTGGAACAGAATTAGTAATTGATACATGTGTCTCCCAATTGTCAAGTAGTAAACTCAATAGTAATAGTGCATGTATCTCATCATCAACAACCAATTTCATAGTAAATAATTAATTCACAAGACCCTAGAAACCATTTAAGCGCTCTGTCATATTGGATCCATTTATATTTTAAATTCACCACTTTCCTAATTAAGGGTTTTATTTAAAGTAGTTTGTCTTTGGTATATGGGCTCTAATTTCTTCCATAGAGCATCACTCTGGTTTCCTAAGCAACATGTTCATATGCACTATGATTAACCTATTGTTGGATATAATAGATAGTTATGCATAATCATTCAATTTTCATTAGATTTATCTATTGGCTTCACCTTGTCACTCCCTAAAGCCACATACTGCTCTTAACAATATAATAGATCTTCTATCTTCGACTTCCAGATTAAAGAATTTAATTCTATCATAGCACCATGAATCTGCCTTACTTGCAACACAAGAGATAAAATATTTCTTTTTTTAAGATCCTAACTTTAACACCACTTGTTAAAGAAAATAATATCCTATAACTGCAAAATATTTTGTCCTCTTGTCTTTAAGCAATAAGCAAAGAATATACTAAAAAAAATAATATGATAAATAAAGACAGTATTTAACATGGAAAAGCCCAATTGGAGCAAAAAAAACAATGGGACCACAATACAAAATTTCCACTATCAACGAAATAATGAGATTACAGTATTTTTTCTCACTAGTTATATTAGTGGATAACTAAATCTTTACCAAAAAGATATTGATAAAATCTCAAAACTAATTAATTCGTCAAAATTCAAGTCCATAATTCTTGGAATATATCTCTAATATGTCATGTAAAACTTGAAGTATTATCACTAGTAAGAATATTAACAGTTAAAGTGTCCACATATAATTGAAAATAAATTTTGCATCTTGATTCATGCAATCCCAAAACATCCTTCTTTTTCGATTCATTGAACTCTGTAATTTTAAAATCCCAAAATGCAGTCATGTGAACAAGTTTGCCGTTGATGAGTTGCTACATGAGACTTCTTGTTCCCACGTTAATGAAATAATCCCTTTTCACCTCGATGCTTGTTAACTTCTTTAACTCTCATGCTAATATTTACTACAATTGTGCCAAGTTAATGAAGAATGCTTGCTATATTCGAACATGTCTGACCAAATAACAGATTTGGCTTTGAAATCATGCTGGCCATGATTAAGTGACCAAGTCATTGAATTAAATCCAATTGTATATTAATGCCACGTGCTCCATATTTTTCAGTCGAGTCATGATAATAATATTCCAAGGCACAATATGTTCGTTGCTTTGTAAAATGCCGCATGAAAGATAATTCAAAGCTTTTGATGATGTTTAAATGACATTATAGTTCCTTCTTTTAATTAAACTCAACTCATATAGTAAATCAATATACTTTATTCCACTTCAATAAAATTTAATCCCATAAATATAAACCAAATTTAGCAGAACGCATCGAATATATTATCCAAGTATATTCTACGTATTGAGCTAGGTCTTCAAATTAATCATTTTTCAAACTTAATTCACCAAATAATTAATCCAAATTCATATGTATTAAAAATGCAGCCATTGAATGAATTCATCACGTAGTACTTTTCCACAATCACATATCCATAAATTTTCCTTGAACAAATATTCTTAAATTATCTGCGAACTTCATAAGAATATTATAAGCACTTACAATTTTTTGCTATCATTAAAACCAAATTAGAAGATATGATAAAAAAAACACCTATTTATTTTATCGAACTTGTATGTTCAATGTGGATTTTGATGAGACAAAAAGTTGCATAATTAATTATTTAAGTATGTTAAACTATACTTAATTAGTCAGACATATGATGAAATATATATGTGCATATTGTGTGTCTTTGTGGAGTTTTTTGTAGGTTTTTAGTTGGAACAAATCAATAATGAATAGTACCAGTCAACAATCAAGGCACAACCAAAGCTTGAGAAAGTACAAATAGGTAAGCCATAAACTGGGTATCAATTGCCTTTTATGCAATGCATTTCTAGGATAATGAGATTAGTAATCTTGGTAGCCACTCCCATTAACATGATAAAATTGTAGGTGATATAAGCTAGAAAACCAGGAATAAAGTTGTTAACAACATGTAGTTGTGCTGTGATGTAATTATGGATGAAAGAAATGGATTAGACTACTAATAATACAATTAGTATGTAATTAGTAAAAAGTTTTAAGTTGCTTGTGTTATGGCACTGAATGTATTCATAGATAAGATCTTTACATATTGGACTTCATAACTCAATTGTGTAATTAATGTTTAAATATTTTAATTTTCTATCATCAAAATAAATGTTCATAAAATATTATTTAATAGAGATACTAAATTGCACATACTTTGAAAGTATGATTCCTAAACAAATAAAATACTAAATAATAAAAAATTGAAAGTATAGATGCTTGATATGTTATTATTCTCTAATAATCATCTAGGTTTAAATTAATTGTTGAGTGTTGTTTGTGCAAATCAAAGTCGATAACCACTACAAATAGGTAAGCCCTAAACTGGGTATCAATTGCCTTGTATGCAATGCATTTCTAGGATAATGAGATTAGTAATCCCAGTAACCACTCCCATTAACATGATAAAATTGTAGGTGACATTAGCCAGAAAACTCGGAATAAAGTTGTTAATAACATGTAGTCGTACTGTGATGTAACCATGGATGAAGGCAACGGATTAGACTACTAATGACACGATTAGTATGTGATCAGTAAAAAGTATTAAGTTGCTTGTGTTATGGCATCGAATGTATTCATAGATAGGATCTTTACATATTGGACTTCATGTGTAATTAATATTTAAATATTTCAAGTAACAAAAGAATATGGACAAAAAAGACATGGAAAGCATATGATTCCTACTCTTGTGTCTACTTACTTCATAATGAGGAGAATAGATAAACTATAATTCCCTTCAAGTTTTAAGTGTAACATTTTGCATCTTGAAAGTATCTCATTTGATTCAATATTTTTTTGTAAAAATTGCTAAATATTTTTAAGATGGTACATATATTTTAGGTTGTAATCTTGTATATACAGTAATCTTGTTTAGAAAATATTTCGAAATGGAACTTTCAAGATATATAAATTTGTATAGATTATTGCTAAAAACAATAAAGAAAATATCTATTATGTTGTTCTAAATATCTATCTGTTATAGATTTTGTACAGATAAAGTTACTATAACGCCATATATGGTGTTTATAAGTTGTATATATTTCGTAAGTTTGGTTGTTTAGTTGAGAAAGGTGTAAAAGTGATTAAGGGTCTGTTTGGCAAGTTGCTTTTTCTTGCCATTTTGATGTTGGTTCTAAAACATATGTTTGGATAAAAAGTAGCTTCCAAAAAAGGTGAAGGATATTATAATCATATCCTCAAAATATTATATTATTCCCCTTTTAACCCTCAATCCACTTTACTCCTTTGCTTTTATCTTCTTTAACACAAACAACTTTAATTCAACGGCTGATTAAGTACGTTCACCCAACATTTCTAACCGAATCTCATTTCTCCCTCGATAAGCTTTTCTAGAGAATATTGTTAGCCCGGTCTCACCCATTTTTCTAACATTAACGAGTGAAACAATCCATTATTTCGGACTATAAAGGAGGGCGACCACCGACAGGAGTTAGGACACCACACACACACACACACACACAGATGCTAGAGAGCGAGGAGGGACAGCATCGACAATGATTGGAGACAAAGAGCTCCGATAGGGACTGCCGCGTGCGAGTGACGGAGACAACGGTGACACACAGAGCGAAGCCACTGTGATGAGACAGAGTGAGGTGAGATAGGTAGGAGAGAGAGCGTGGAAGAAAGGGAGGAGACAGTGACAGACAAGAGTAAGCGAGGAGATGAGAGAGATTAATGAGCAAGAGAGAATGAGGAGGCGATAGTGAGGGGAGGAAGCAGAGACCAACGATGCTAGACAGAGCTACGATGAAGAGAGTAACGACTAAGAAAGCGAGGATGTAGATAGCTTGAAGGTCGATGCAATTCGTCAACAACCCACGGTGAGGAGAGAGAGCGACGAATTCGTTCAAGTTAAAGGCGGACGTCTTCCCGATTCTAGCAAGGTAATTGTCATATATTCCTGTATCTCCAATGTAGAAAGATAGAATCAATTCTCACTTGTATGCTAAGAATATAGATCATGATGTTATGTATAACTTTTGCATGTATTCCATTGCACACTTAATTTCAATGATCTATTGGTGATGATGAGTCCATTAATTTGGTTTATTGGTGTCATTTCGTTTTCCATTTATGGTTTCCTGATATGAGTCACTGTTGAAATTTTGTTGAATCTGATGATACAAATATCACAATGATCAAATAGGTTTCACAATTAAATGAATTGAACTGTCTTCATTGAATCTGTCCAGCAGCTGTCATATTCCTACAATTTTGTTTTAGCAAATGTTTGAGAGTCTCCAAAGTTTATTTTGTGTTATGGAAGGTCTTTTGTGATATGGAGTGGAATGTATATACTAATAGTTTCATTGCAAGTGATGCTCGTATTGGTGCAACAGGTGTGGTTACATTCGATTGTAGTCATCGTAAGTAAAGATAACTGATTCCCATACTATTCCGTGCATATATAGGTTTCTTTTGCTCTGTTGTTGTTTTATGTTGGGCTAATAGGGTGAATTGGAGCCTGGAGGAAACAGTGGATTTCATCGACTTGTGTTTGGAGCAAGTTAGGTTAGGTAAACATGGCAGCGACCACTTGCAACATGCTACGTTACGGGAAGTAGGTGTGAAAATTGAGGAAATTAGGGGAAAGAAATTGAACTAGCGACAATTGCAAAACGAATGGGATTCCTTACGCAACCAGTGGGTGAAGTGAAACTTGCTGAAGTGATACTCGAAATCGGGGGTCGGATGGAATGAAATTGTTTAAACCTACGAGGTACTGGATGAGTGGTGGCGTGTAGCAGAATAGGTAAATGTACAACCTATAAGAGTTGTCACTGTTCAATGACAAATTAAATTATAAAACCACTTGATTTATGGGACATATTTGATGTTTTCATTGCAGGAATACAAGAGGAGTCACAAAGGAAATATTCTCTGTTTTCGTACATCGGGGTTGCAGTATAAAGAAACCCTTAATGAAATGTTTAGAGGCACAAAGGGGACCAATGACAAGTCATGGGTACCTTTATCATCTACTCCCCCTCCATAAGATAGTCTAGAAGGAAGTGGAGATTCAGAGGGTGATTCGCAATATGTTAATCCTTAGGACAATTTCACCTCGGTTGCAGATGATTGCAATGAAGATAGCTTTTTTCGAACTACAATGCATGTTGAGGAATCTTCTATGAAAGAAAAAACATCTGTGTCCAATGTTAAAAAACAAGCTAGGAAGAAGCGATACTCCACGGAAGGTATTACAAATGATGTAGGAAAGCTAATTGGGTCTATGAAAGCAAGATCTTCCAGCAACTCCATATCTGTTTGTAGTGGCTACGATACTCGAAGTATGAAGACAGTGATGCAAGAGGTGTGAACACCGCCTGTTGTTCTAGAGAACATCCAGTTGAGCTTGGATGCTGCAGATATCCCCATGGACCCCAATAAGCGTTTAGTTTTTGTCAGTTGTACTATGATGTTGTTTATATAACTTATATACTTCATTCGCAATGTTGGTCTGTGTTGGTTGTTGTTGTTGCTACCTTATTTATGAAATTGCTATAGAAATAGACCTACGTTTGTCAATTGACCTTCAATTTCATAAGGACACAAATGGATTTTACCTTTGAGGAAGATCTAATGAAGATATCAATGATATATCTTATAATGGATAAGTACTTACATAAAACCACACCATGCTACAATTCAACAAGAAAGCGATCGAACCTTATCCATGAGCTACTTAATCATAATAATTAAAGAAGGTGTCAAAACATGTTTAGGTTGAACCCATACTTGTTTCGTAGATTGTGTTCAACCTTGGAATAATATGGGCTTGTTAGTGGTAGAGGAGTTGATGTAGATGAAAAGGGAGGGATATTTATGTTTATCGTCGGTCATAGAGCTACAACGAGATTAGTTCAATAAATGTTTTAGCATTCATCGGAGACGGTATTTAGACACTTCAATGACGTCCACGTAGCAGTAGTGGAATTTTCCAAGGACATAATAAAACCTGTGCGCCCTAAGTTTCTTGACAGTCCATTACATATATGATAGAGTGATAAATACTTCCCATTCTTCAAGGTCGTTATGTTTTTGTCGAGTTTGCTCATATATCGATATTAATGTTTCCATGTATTAACACACCTTGCTTTACAAGATTGTATTGGAGCAATAGATGGAACTCAAATTGCTACCCATGTTTCGATTAATGACCGAATTATAAACACTAACAGAAAGGGTGAAGTCACACAAAATGTGTTATGTGTTCGTGATTTCGACTATAGGTTTACATTTGTAGCAGCAGGTGTAGATGGACAAAGTCATGATGCTAATGTCTTGTCTCGTATACTAGGTGATCCTCAATTCAACTTTCCACAGCTACCCCTAGGTAAAACTAGTAAGAAAATGACATTATAGTGTGTTACATTAAACTCTACCTGTAGGGTTTTTATACGAATTTTCATAAAAATTTGTGGCGGAAAATTACAAACCCTAAAACCGGAATCCAAGTGCTTTGATTAAATTTGATAACAAGAGGAATAAATTCTTGATTTACCTTGCAATTTCGTATCCAGAGATTTGAAATCAAACTCTTGCGATCCGGATCTACAAGACACCACGATTTCGTTGTGCCCTCTACGTAGTCCACACGAACAAGCCACCCAAAAAGGAATCAATTCTTGCGTGCTAGCGCAATCTAGAACATTTCTAAATTGATGAGGAAGATCTGAGTTTTTCTCTCTCTTTAGGTTTACAGAGTTTCTCTGCCGTCTAATGTGACAGTAAAAGTCTTAATCCTAATGAGACACTATCAACCTATTTATATTATGTCAGTATTTTGCACTGACAATAATACCCTAATCTTACTAGGGTGGTGGTAGTGATAGTAAATTATTATTCATAATAATAATTTATTTATTCTTCCCATTGGATTTTTTTTTAAAAAAAATCACTAATTGGTGATTGGCCTCTAGTACATGAAATAATAATACTTAGTAATTAACCTAGGGCACAATCACTAACAATCTCCCACTTGCACTAGGCCAAATCACACATATATCTAAAATCCATAATCCCTTTTTGCTTATTCTTTTGTGTGTGACCCTGTAGGTTCATTTGATATTGGCAGTTAACTTAAAACCATTTTTCAGTAAACAAAACATAAGCAGCCTCTAGCAAGACATTATGTTTGCCCAAATCAAATGAAGATCGGTGATCCGATTTTACCTGTTCTATAACTTATGTCATCATCCTTTTATCTCGCGATATCTAGATTGAATATAAGACATGGATAGTGTCATTCTTATATCATTCAATCTTGTTATTTCTCGATCTCTAAGTGATTTGATAATACAAATGAAATTGATCACACTATCAATTCATTTGAGCATGGCCATGCATTTCTCAGTCTCACTTATCGAAGGGCCCAGAGATATCTCTCTCATAACGAGAGGGACAAATCCCATCTTAATCACTCAACTTCCTCTACATGATATACATTATGCCCAAACTTAACCTTTATTATTATCCGGTTAAAGATAATGTTTGATTGAGTTGAAACATAACGTTTCTCATGTTGGAACTTATGGTGATTTCAAGTCTAAGGATAGGTTGACATAATTATTATGAAAATCACTTATGACAATATTCCATGTAATGATCTCATAGTAGGTCAGCTCAGCACACAGTCATCTAATATGTGCCTATGAGTTTCATTTGTATCACCATACAAATAGACATCCCATGTTTACCAAATAAAAACTCATACTAAATTTAATTCATTATCATTCCCATAATAATGAGCATCTAGGACATTTAGAATAATAAATTATTCATGGATTTCTATGATAGACACTTCCCGTAAAGTAGCATGTTGCAAGTGGTCGCTGCCATGTTTACCTAACCTAACTTGCTCCAAACACAAGTTGATGAAATCCACTATTTCCTCCAGGCTCCAATTCACCCTATTAGCCCAACATAAAACAACAACAGAGCAGAAGAAACCTGTATATGCACGGAATAATATGGGAATCAATTATCTTTACTTACGATGACTACAATCAAATGCAACTACACCTGTTGCACTTATAAGTTATCTTTAATTCATTATCATTCCCATAATAATCGTTCATCCAAACAGCTTTTTTTAAATAGACACAAATCAGATAATTTCCCAAACGCCATATTCAAACAGATCCAGATACAGATACAGATACAGATGAGAAATAGACAATCCAAATAGACCATAAAACGGTGTGAAACCAATCTCGCAGGCCCTAAAAAGACCTACTTTCAAGGGTCCTACGAAACCTACTTTATCGAGTAGAGGAATTATCGAAAGGTTGATGAGTTTGCTGTTATTGGTCTTTTTTTTCATTTATTTGGCATGTAATTCATATAAAAATATGTTTAAATATAAATATAAATATAAATGTCTTTCTTTCTAATTCTTGCTCTTGTTAATGGCATACGAGGAGCTTGAAGGGGAAAATCACGGTCTGATTTGAAGTTATAGATATCAAGTTATTATGACGTGCCCCGAAGTTTGGCTGTGTTACCATAGAAGGCTTTCGATTGCAATTTGGCAAAGTAAAAATCTGACACTTTTACTAATTTTCACTCTATGTTCACCCTCTATTTGGATTAAACGAAAAAACGGTAACGAATTTAAATTCATTCGTCAAAAGATATAGTTGGTGGAGCTTAGTGCATATGAATGGATTATGAAATATGTCGTCCAGAAAGCATGGGGAAAGGGGAAATTGGGAGGCTGTGCAACGGTGAGACGGCAGCAAATTTGCCTGTTTCTTCCAAAAGTCATACTTGCGCAGCTGTATACCACTCTACTGGTATAGAAAATGCATGGGAATTTGGGGACAGCTGTTTACCACATCGGAATAAAAAAAAAAAAACCATGGGGATCTGGGGCTGGGGACAAGGGAAAGTGGGAGGCTATGCAAGGTGAGATGACAGCACATTAGGGCCAAAAACAATGTTCAATTATGGTGTATCATTTCCTAATTTATAGTAATTTATTATTTATTTGCTTAAAATATTATCATTTATAATTAATGTTGAGAATATGAAAAACATTATAAAATATTATGAATATTTAAAAAAGTGCTTCCCATAATATAGATATGGATGAAATGGCTACTAGGAGATTGTAAACATGATGTGGCACAATCAGCTCGAGGCGATTTAAGAAATTGTTGAATCACCATAAAAATAAATGAGATTCATCGTCTTCATGGGGCGGTTCTATTCTACTTGCGATTCAGACAGGCAGGCATAGATCCTAAAGCCAGACCCAGCTATGAAGTGCGAATTAATAAATCCAAAGTTTAAGGGCTGATCTGTCTCTCATCTCAATGGGGTAGATCCGATTCTTCATTTTACCGAACCGGGACCCACCGGAGACCTCTTCGGCCTAGGCCCATGATGCCAAAACGCTCGAAGCATGTTGAGGGGATTTTTATTTTTCTCATCTAAATTTAGCAGAAAAGAAACCGTCTAGTGACATATAGTTGAAAACGTGTTCATAGTCCGTCCATAATTTTTATTTTCTGCCTGTTAATAATAAATCAATAACGTCGTGCATATTTTTGTTTTGGGTTAATTACAAAAACATGATTCGTATTTTGAGCAATTTGTAAACACATGACCTGTGTAATTTTTTTTTTTTTATAATTAGGTGACCCAAGTTCTATAAAAAAAGTGTTAATATTATTAATCACTATTAGAGGGAATGTGTTAGTCTTATTGGTTTAAAAAAATTAATGTAGTAAAAAAAATAAATAAAATGTTAAAAATTATTTTTTGAAAATTAGAAAATTGAAAAAAATGTAAAATTAATTTTTATAACTAATAAAATATTGACAAATGTCATTCTAAAATTATTAAATAATATTAACACTTTTAAATGAAACTCGAATTACTTAATTGTTGAAAAAATAACATAAGCCATTTGTTTGTAAATCGGTTAAATTACAGATCATGTTTTTATAATTAACCCTTTTGTTTTTAGGTTAATGGTTATTATTTTTTGAAAACTTTATCAATGATGTGAAAGTATGATGTGAAATTGAATTAGCTGACGGCATTCTTTTAAATTGAGTATTACTTGTATTGTGACATATGGATCTCTTATAATGAGTAGCATTTTCAATGGTTTGTTTTTTATTTATGTTTATTTCATATCAATATTTGGTCAGTTTGATCAATTTATGAACAAAAATGTCTGTTTTTCATTAGTATCTATTTTTAGCAAACAACCTGTTTGAAAATAATAAAAAAATGAAGTCAAAACAATATAAAGATGACGAAACAAACAGACCTAGAGTTATTTTCATAAAAAGACATTAACATTAAATTTCCAATTGGGTCTATAATAATAGGTAATCTAAAAGTTGAGATATAAAATTGTCAAAAAATATAAAGATAAAATCGTAACTGTGACATTGTTCCTTTATTTTTATGTGCTCACCGCACGATCATGAAAATGTGGATTGTTATCGGTCAGCATAGCTACCTTATTGTCACACGTCAGCCATTTCTTCTTGACTGTGCTCTTGTTGCAAATGAATATGAGGAATGTTTTACTAGATTGTTTGAGACATGGTCCAAGTAATGTCTGGATGCCAACCTAAGTCTATAATATAGCTGATCAAGACAAAGCTAAACGAAAAGCAATTGTACAAGTCTTTCCTACGATACATCATCGCTTTTCCATTTGGCAGATGAACGAAAAAGAACAAAAGCATTTAGGGTCGTTAAATAATGGTTTTAGATATGGATACAAGAAGTGCATATATTAGAGCCAGACCGCTAGCAAATTTGAGATTGTTGTGTAATATACAAAAAAAATATTTTATATTGAAGGGTAAAGATGTCATTTGATATAACATAAGAGGGTTTTATAATTAACCTTAAGATTTAATTAATTTTTGTTTTATTGGTTATCAGATGCGTAAATAAAGATGAAGAGACATCATTATTAAATATGAAGAAATGTTACCAAAGATGAAGAGACGTCATTATTAAAGATGAAAAGACGTTACTAAAGATGAAGAGATATTTATTCCTTGTCTTTTTATATAAATTGGACTTTCTCCTTCTCCAAAATCATCTCTAAAACTAGAAAATCCTCTCTATTCTTGTTTCTAGCATCCAAGGATATTAAGAAGATCTGATCAGCGTAATTGCACATATGCCTTTTCTTTAGGATTTCAAAGATCTATATTTTCCTTAAGGTTTTCTATTGGTTTTGAATGAGCAATTGAAGAGAAAATCTGCTTTGATTTGCAGATCTGGATTGTGGTAATTAAGGAAGATTAAAGATTACATTATTAGGTAAGTTTTTGTAAATCCTTAATCTTATCATTATAAATTGATGATTTGTTATGGCTTTACCATGAACAATGTGAAATGGAATTTTAAGGTTTGTAGGAGTTGTTGGAGAAATCTATTCTATTGGAGATTTGGTGTTTAAAGAAGATTGTGGATTAAATTTAGGTAAGTTTGATATATTTATAATCCTTAAGATATTACGGTTATGAGTTGTGTTGGTTTCTGAATTTCTGTCATTGAATGAAATTATAGGGTTTAGGAAGATCTTGAGGAGATTTGTTATTTTGGAAGAGTTTGATATTTGATTAAAGGAGAAAGGTTTGAAATTCTGATTTTGTTGAGATTAGGGTTTAGATGGAGTTTGAATTAGGATTATGTAATGAAAATATTATTTTGAAATCTATATGTTCATATTGTCAGGTTATGGTGAAATAGGGTTTGATTCTAAAGGAGATTTTGGTGATTTAGAGTCCTGTTTCCTGGAATTTGATTCGGATACGACCTTATCTTGTTTTTTGTATGTGCTTGTAGGTTTAGATCTGCTTGTTGTATGTGTGTAGGGTTAGAATATTAAATCAATCTAATTTTATATAACATACTAAATTGTTTTGTTGTTTGTAATTGACTACGATTAGTAAATACCACGCAGAGTGTGATGCTAATGCTGACAACCTGATGATCTATGTTTGAGGTTGTCCCGAGTGGACTCGTGTATAGAAATGATTCTGGTAGATTAGATTTTGAAAGTATGGCTACGGGTGGGTGGATCGCATTCAACACCAATATATGTATAATTACCTATTTTATATATTGATTGTTTTTCAAGAGTCATGAGATACTCCAGGTTTGGAACTAGAATACTATGGTTCCGAACTGTGTTGCTTGTCAACTAATATAAAATAAGAAATGGTGTTTATTGCATTAGATATACTTGCATTTGATTATACATGTTGTGTGTGCATATGTATCTGTATGTGGTTTGACGTACTGGGTGTTTTCGCTTATTCTTTTATTATTTTCAAGAACAGGTGATGATCCAGTTATGTTTGACCTATCTGGATATGATATTTATGTAGTTGATGGGTAAGATGCTAGTGGAATGGATAATCCTGTTGGCTTCTAGACTTTTATGATTCCTAAAGACAAATTAGGATGATTATAGAAAGTTTTGCAAACTAAAATTTATTTTATAAACTTTGATATTTTTTTTTAAGTTTTATTTAATGATTTGGAACTATTAGTTATGTTGACTTTGGTTTATGCCCACAAGGTGTTTCCTTTAAAGAATTTGTTTTATAAGATAATTTAAACAGGTACCCTTTTATGTGAGTTTAGGAGTTTAATATTAATGTTTACTTATGGCATAGTATTATTTAGCCTTGGCGTATTCTTATAAAGAGAAGGACCCGTAGTGGGTTGTAATGCCTTCATATTGGGGCGTTACAACTTAATTGGTATCAGAGCCAGGTTATTATCATAATAGGTTTAAGTTATGAACTCTTTAAGATGGTGAGCATTGATAAGTGGGGTAGTAAATGGGCTAGGGTTGTTTAGTATATATGTTGTGATTATATATGTGCTCATCTTTATAGTCTGTTATACCCTGTTCTTATATTCTATGTTTAATATCTTCGTATGCCTCCAAGACAAAGAGCTACAGATGTGGGTTCCTCCAGAGCTATCAAAGAGGAAGGTAATGAGAGATCACTTGAGGATCAATCACTTGAAAATCTTCCACCCTTAAATCAGTTGCCTAAGGATTTACTACCGCCACCTCCACCTATAGGACAATAAGGACCTTTACCTGCAGGACAACAAGCACCTATAGATGTTGCTCAACTAATGTAAGCTGTGAATACTTTGCTTGGAGTGGTGGCACAGCAATATCAAACCATGAGGCATGATGTGGATTTGATACAGGCTAATGCTGAGGCCTGGAGATAAGAAAATCAAAAGAATAATGGAAATGGAGGAAATGGGGCCAGACAAGTAATGTGTTGAGCCTAAACAAGTTTATGGATCTTGTTTATAAGCTTGAGCCAACACCTAGGAAGCCTCTTGATGCTCAACTTTGGATGGAGGAGGTTGAGAAGACGTTTGCTGCTCTAGATATTCCAGAGAATAAGAAAGTGGAATATGCCTCCTACTTGCTGATAGGGAGAGCAAATAATTGGTGGATGAGTACCAAACGACACATGGATGGGGCAATTACTTGGTAGATGTTCTAACAAGTTTTCTACAGAGAGTTCTTCCCTGATAGTGTAAAGTAGAAAATGCTACTAGAATACTATACTCTACAACAAGGAAAGATGACTATAGAGGAATATGAAGCTGAGCTGCACTGATTGATGAGATTCCTTCCTGATCCTTTGAAGGAAAGTAAAGAAGCTAAAGTGAGCAGGTTCCTCACTGGGTTAGAGCCTAAAATTCAATATCAAGTTAATTTGATGGACTTGACCAAATACTCGGCAGTAGTCAACAAGGCTAAATCTATAGAGCAAGGTCTTAATAGAATTAAGAGTCATGAACTCCAGAGAGGTTAGATTTACTTGGAGAAAAGACCAGCTTCTTCTGTTCTTACCGAAGATAGGACAAAGAGGCCCATCACTCATCAAGTTAGATCAGCAGTTCAAGATATTGAGGGGAAGTGTAACAGGTGCGGTGGACCACATGATATCAAGGATTGCAAATAGCTTGAAAATGCTTGTTTCTCATGTGGCAAGGTTGGGCACAACCATAGATTTTGTACCGAGAGAATTATTCCAAGGATGTTTTGTTTTAAGTGTGGACAACGAGGACATGACGCCATTGATTGTAACGGGCTTGGTAGGCCAGTGGTTCCAGAAATTCAGATAGGATGACTCTAGGATCAAGGACAAAGAGCTCTAGATAAGGTTTATACCCTTCAACATAGGGATACATCTAAGGTGAATATGGTTGTAGGTAAGTTCTCTATACTCATGTATGATGTTTAAGTAATCTTAGATATTGGTGTAAGATTTCATGAATCTTTAGATCGTTGTATCTGTATGTAATGAGTGTGATGATTGTAAGCTAGATTTTGTTTATAAGCATACTTTTTAGGAAGTGGAGCTTTGGTTGAATAGGATTTGTAGGGATCTGAATATAGAAATAGAAGGTAGGCAGTTACTTGTAAACTTGATAGTGATAGATATAGTGAAGTTTGATGTAATTTTGGAAGAAGATTGGTTGGCAAAGTATTATGTTGTGATTGGTTGTTATAGTTTAGTGGTGGGTTTAATCTATTAGATGGAAATTAGGTTATAATTTTGAAGTGCATAGTAGTGACTGCCAAAGAAAGTGGAGAAGAATCCAATTATTAAAATGAAAATTTGAGTAAGAGTGGAGAAATGTCTCATATTATGGTTGAAAGTGCATTTAAGGTGAAAATCAGTAAAAGTAAAGATAATATATATCAATATGATGATGAAGGGCTAGAATACATGGCTTATGAAATAAGAAAAAGATAAATAATACTATGGAGATAAGATGATAAAAGAATTGAATAGACAAAAGTTTAAGAGTAAAAAGATGGATGTATGGAGTTGACCAAAAGTAACTAGTAGTGAAATTAAAAGGCAAGAAATCCTCATGAATGATTGACCAATGGATTGTTAACTTGGCAGATGTAGTATTGTAGACATGAAGATAAATAAGAAAGATCATGTTAAAGAATAGATGAAAAGTATGGAGATAAACAACATAAATAAGAGATTAGTTGAATCTTATGAAGATGTGAATGGACATGTAGAATAGAATTATTAGAAGGAAATATGATCTCAGTGAGTTGTAAGGTTTGAGAAATCTAAGGATAACAAAACAAGATGAGTTTTGATCTTTAGAGATAAGGTTGAAATTTTAAAAATCATGAATTGAGTTTTCTAATTATTAAGGAATTTTAAAGTAATTATGTTATAAGGAAGTTTTAATGGAAGTAGCAGTAATTGGAGGTAAGATATGATGATTAAATAATGGTAATAAGTTAGATTGAATCTTCTATAGTGCAGTATATAGTTGTTTTGGAGAAAGTCATGTTAGTTTATGAAGTTAAAGAGAGATAAGTATTCCAACAAAGGAAGATCTTTTGCCGAGAAATAGAATACATAGAAGTTAGATATAGTTGCATCTGATTATACATGTTATATGTGCATATGCATTTGTATATGGTTTGGCATACTGGGTATTTTCGCTTATTCTTTTATCATTTTCATGAACAAGTAAAGATCCAGTTATGTTTGACCTATCTAGATATGATATTTATGTAGTTGATGGGGACGATGCTAGTGAAATGGACTATCCTACTGACTTCTAGACTTTTATGATTCCTAAAGATAGACTTGGATGATTATAGAAAGTTTTGCAAACTTTCTTTTATAAACTTTGATATTTGTTTTAAGTTTAATTTAATGATTTGGAACTATTAGTTATTTTGGTTTTGGTTTATGCCCACAAGGTGTTTCTTTATAGAATTTGTTTTACAAGATTGTTTAAACAGGTACCCTTTTATGTGAGTTTTGGAGTTTAATATTAATGTTTACTTGTGGTATAGTATTGTTTATCCTTGACATGTTCTTATAAAGAGAATGACACGTAGCGGGTTGTAATGCCTTCATGTTAGGGAATTATAGCTTGAAATGATCTTCTTGGCGAATATAGTTTGAACTAGAATGCGTGGTTGAAGGAAATGCATGAAACAAGCGAGAGCTAGGTTCCAGTCTACTTACGAGGAGTGTTCTTTTCTGGTTGTAAATGGGAGTTTCGATGCCTTTTTTGGTGTATATCTGAATGCTCAAACACCACTTTGAGAACTTGTTGCATGGTATGAACGTGGTTTGGAGCATCGTTGTGAGGAAGAGAGGAATGAGGATTATAATTCATTCAACTTGCAAGCGTTTTTGCAGACAAATGACCCAATTGAAGAACAATGTAGAAGGCTCTATATACACTTACCATGTTCAAAGTCTTCCAGAAGGAACTTCTACAGAGCTATAGTTATTTGGGATCCAAGATTTGTGAAGAAGGTACAATAACTAGATATTTAGTGCGCATGTGTGGCAATGAGAATGAGAAGTCTGTTGTTACTGTTAATGCATCCATTCTCAATGTGAGTTGTGGCTGTCAAATGTTTGAGTCGGAAGGTGTGCTTTGTAGACATATTTTGAGATTGTTCCAGATTTTGGATATAAAAGAACTTCTACCGCACTTCAAACAAACTATTTGTCTAAAACAGATACCGATGAAAAACGAAAAATTTTTTTCATAAACCAAATACTGATAAATGACAGATATCAATATGTGTTCTATTTTGTTCTTTTTTTTTTCGTCCCCTCCCTATCATATAGTGAGTAGTTGTTTGGACAAGTTAAAGATAAAAAGTCCACTCTTATTTAGAAAATCTATAGAGGGAATAAGAGTTTCCTTGTTGTACACCCATGGAGATTAAAGTACTTTAGGCGATAGAGCCCATATTGTACGTCCAACATAAAAATATACTTAATTATTATTATTTTTAAATATTAACTTCTTGGCAAGAAATAGATGATGTTCCATATCATGTTATGAAAAAGCGAGCCGCCTATGAAGTCATTGGACCCACTATGCTCACACTTCACTGTCATGGTAAGATGAAAAATTGGATAGCACAGACGTATGTCTTCTTTTAACTTGGAAAAACAGAATTCTACCCATATCCTTATAATTTTTTTCCTTTATTGTTTTTTCTTTTCTTTTTCGCCTCTTTAATGTGGCATTCTCAAAATCCCACGTGTTAAAAAAAAGTAAAATAGAATGCAATAATTCTAACACGTATCCTTGCCTCTAGCTGGTCCTCGACTTGGTCCACGTCTGAAACTTCTTGAATGCATCTTGGTTATGAAATTGCTTGTGGTGGTGGCAAGTTGAAGGTAATGGTGTCCAACAGGATAATACTTTCATGTTTTTCAATGGTGTTGTCATCTAAATTTACTCTAATTATATGCTACTATATACAATGGAAAAAAAAAATGGTATACACTTAAAATATTCATATGGAAATTATAAAGGGTTAAATTTGTTATATTAAATTGTTGGATTAATCCCGACTGTTTATCTACTGATGGGATATAAAGAATTCAATCTAAATTTAAAATGATGCAGAAAGATTTAGTTTGATGGGTTTGGAATAATAATCATTGAATTAGTATACTTGCATTAAGCTCTCTCATGCAAGCTTAGACACTAAGAAATGCTATTGATTTTGGACTCATAATGAATAAATTATGATTAACCTCAAGATGAGTATATTTTGTCTTATATGTTGATCGCCAAGGTGAAATGGTTGATGTCTTCAGGCCTAGAAGTTCATAAATAGTCAAAACCTCTTTTGAAATAATTTAAACACTAGAGAAACTAATTGCATTTTAGTGTACTCTTAAAGATTAATAAGGAATTCAAGTAAATCATAATCTCAATTACTTAAGAACTACAAGGTCAATGCCTTATGCTTTCTTCTTAGTTACTTTTCAATTCAAGAAATTGTCTTAATACGTGTCAACTCTATATCACTTGTGAGGTTACTCATGGCATATATGCAACATGAATGTCACTACTTTAATTGTATTATCCATGTGTACATTTTGGTAACGTTTTTGGAAAATTATTGCACAATGATAATAAAGAAATGTTGCTTCCTTAAAAGGAGATAACTGGATCACTAGTAGTAGGTCAACATTGATGCCATTGAGTAGAACTTGCTCCAATCTTAAAAAATATTGACAAGGACAATTCAACTTAAGAGGATTTGTTTGAAGCTGCATAAATGATGTGAGCTATGATATGCAGGATGTCATAAATTATAAATCACATCGTTATAGTGTTCTTTTAATTCATGCTAAGGTTGGTTATCTATGTTGTTATGTAACAAGGTGTGACTCTACCAAGCTCTACTCTTGTTATAGTACAAGCGTCATTCCCCCATTCTAACTGATTAGTTCTCCCACTTTAATGGAGGATGCCTCTCAAAGGAGTGAGTATATCCCTCCATCAAAAGTTACAACTAAATAATAACTAGCTTACAAAGTAGAGGACATAAGAGTCTTATTCGATGGCTACTCTTCCTTGCATACTACCCCAATCCTCAATTTCATGTGCTTGATGGATCCGTTTGCCTCCTTAGCCTTACTTCTCCCTTCAATTGTACCTACAACATCTATCCCACCAACTTCCTTTACAGTAAAGAAAGATCTCAATGTGCACTTGAAGGAGATGTATGTTAAAGTTGTCTGCGAGAGTGCTAGATTTTGAGTTCCCTTAGCATCAACTTATCATTGCATAATGATACCTTAAGGGTCATGTAATGTAATGCTCACGCTGTTGAGTAAGGTTGTGGCGAAACAACACCAATATTCCAAATTCATAAAAACTTTGGAGGTATGAGGTATGGTTACAAATTCAAACTAGAAAATTTCTTTATTTACTAATTATAAAGACAAACAATTTATATAGCAAATTGTTGGTCACAAATATCAATACACAAGCAACATCTTTAGTTGTTTGTGTCAAGCTATCTCAAGGTCTAATCCACACATATATTCTCTTTAATTGGGATAGCCATCTAATTTAAAAAGGTGGGTTGATTATGTTAATTATATAGTCTTTCAAAATTTTATCTTGAATTTTGATAACATTTCTAAAGCGTATTCCTTTTGTGAAAAACATTTTTTTTCTCTTGAAATAGTTTTACGATCGATTACTTCACTATATAAAATAAGAGATAATTGAATTGTAACTTAACAAAAATATAATATTAGTACAACGGATATGATATATTTATTACAATGTTTAGTTAACATAGAAAGAAATAAGGAATTATGTTAGAATAATGATAACAAATCAATTATGTGCTTGTGATAATAGTAAAATAATTATCACAATCATATTAGAAAGACATGATTGTGCAATTTTACAAGATAGAATTAATATATAAAGATGGTGAAATAAACCATTTAATATAATTCATGATGAAGATATGAATTACTGTTCATTATTTTACATGATAACAATTAATGTATGATTGCTATATATATTGTTTAAAAAATAAATAAATATCATAATGGTAACTTCTTATGAAACGAGATACAAATAGAGTAGTCACTATATTTTAGTTATTACTTGATAAAGAATCAATAATATACAATTGGTTTTTTATCACCATATATTATTTACTACTTGAAAATACATAAAAGAAAATGCAAATAAATGCTATATATTTCAATGCATAAACTCTCATTATGATTATTTTACCGAAGCTACTAGAGTTTACGTGTTAATGGTGGTTTACACTTACAGGATACTTCAACTACTTTAATATGTTGTAAATTTTGCTTAAAAGGTTTTTTAAAATAATAACTAATGGAAATCTTAAAGTATTAAAGCACCAATATGCTACCTTTGGATTCCACATTATGAATAACTATGGATGGATCATCCACATTGCAAGAGAAAAATAAATATAAAACGTAAAATAATTAAGCAACAAAATTATCAACAAAAAATTGTATATAGAGTAAACTTATAACTTAATGGTGATTGTTATAAGGAAGGCGAGAAGATGGATATATGAAGAAATAAACGGGAAAGTGAGTGATGGTGTAAGTAGTTGTTGGAAATTTTAATATCATAATTACAATGGTGAATGATGTCTAAACTTTGATAAAAATTATTTATTTGGTACCTAAACAAATTAATTAATTTAGTATTTTAAATAACTTTTTGTGTATGCTAATATTACCATTGTCAAATTGGCGTTTAAAAAATATGACAGGGATAATATTGGCATGCATAATAAATTTTTTTAGATACTAAATTAGTCAATTTCAAAGTTCAAGTATCTAATTACTTAAATTATGGTATCATTTGTGATGTTTACCCTTAAAATAATAAAGAAAAGGTAGCTTTCAGTATTCATAATAAGATAAAAATGTGCTATAAAGATACCAAGGCCTTTTGGATTTAATGATATAGATAACTAAATATTAATAACAATTTTCTTTTTTGAACCTAGCCAGTTAAAAATGGGTACAGTTCAATTTGATTCAATTCAACTCACGCAGTTGAACCAACTAAAACCATAAAACATGATTGTTTATTACTTTGTTGATTTTTTTTTTTGGAAGAATTAATTTGTTTTCTTTAATTGAAGTAGAGAACTTACATTTTAAATTTTCATCTTCTTTATAAATTTATAAAGTTGAACACTTTTAAAAATCAAACAAGTTATAAAATAATATAAAATTAAAAAGTTTAGAAAAATAGAAAAAATTTCCAAAAGAAGAATAATAATAAAAAAAAGGTTCCAATCACCTGAGACCGAGAAGAGCTTTATCATTATTCTTGATGTAAGTAAGATGAGCCCTTATCTGCTTGAATTGATTTTGCTTAACCGTAAAAATACATCCGATTATAATATGGTTGCTCAAGCTAATATGGATTTTAGTCACTTGAATTTACCTTGCAATACCATTCGGTTGCATTTGATCAATCATCTTCGTGGGTGTCTACCCGAATCGAAGATGACAGTAGTTACCAAAGAATTCACAAGTTTTTTTTTTCTTTTTTGCTTTTCTTCTTGCTCTAATTGGTAAAGATAAGGGTGAAACACGTGTCTACCATTTTGAATAAAATTATAGAAGTGAAAATGGCATTAAAAATAATTACCACATTACCATTAGCATATAACATCTTGAAGATATAATACATAATTTTACTCGTGTATCGCATTTTAAGATGGAATATAGCAATATAATCGAAATGTACTTGTTTGTGTATCACATCTTGCAAGAGCGATACAATATGTATCTCACGTTGTAAGTGCCATACACAGCTATATCCCATATTTGGCATGCAATACATATATCATATTTATGTGTGCGATACAAAGAAATTTTCATTATTGCATGTAAGATGGGTGATACAGTAGTGATATTTATGTAATTAATTTTGTCTAAGTTGTATATATATATATATATATATTCTATAAATTGATTAATAATCAGAATTGACCTCGTAAAGTTATATTGGTTGCCTTTCTCGATGCATGGATGGATGCCAAACCGACCCAATCAACTACCATTAAAAAGGTACTCACACATGACAAACCGTGGTCATGTGTGAAACTAAGCAGGTTCTAGTCTCATGATAGGATGAAAAATTCAATTTACAATTGGTATAATAGGTTCTTAAAATTTTAATCTGTTATCTTGTCATCAGGGTTAAGCATGGATTGTACTAGTTTGATTTTTACTAAAAATCAAATCAAATCAAATCATAATTTACAACTTGAATTAATTTTTTTTTTCAATCTATTAAATAATAAATTGATTCGATTTGAATTATAAATTGAATTGTATTTTATAATTGGAATCTTATATTTATGAATCATTTAGTCTCACATGAAAAACATTATATTAAATCAAGAACTTTTTCTATAAAAGTGCAAATTACTTTTTTTTTTTTTTGCCATCAGTGCAAATTACTTTTATATAGTGTAAAATATGGCACTACACGTGTGATTCATAGGACAAAAGAGTAAAATCCTATATTTCCATAGATTTCTAATGGATGTATAGTTTTTAAATTTTGAGTTGTTTTAGTTGCTGCAAAACATCATAGTTCTTTTTTTTTCGAAAATCATTTTACAATAGTTTAAACCTATTTTCAATTTCAAAAAAAAAAAAAGACTCATATAGCATTTTCCATTATCACTTAAGATTTCTAATGATAATTTTTCTAAAATATATATGTATTATTTCATATAGTATTTTTACTACATTATGTGAACTAGTAGCTATATTTATACTTTTTTTTTTATTATTTTTAGCATAAAAAATGATGTTGATGGTTTTCATATGTAACTCTTTTTATTAAAATTTATCTTCCTTCATTACAATATTACCGATAAAATTAGGTTAAATTAAATATCCATTCAATATGACAACAATTAACTATTAGTTAATCTTCTATTTAATATGAGGACAATTAGCCATTTTAATTAAATTGATTTAAACCATTTAAAGTCCTTAATCTCCATATTATCCCCAAAAATTGGGGTCATCGACTCATAGCAATTATCATCATTTAAAAAAAACACAAAAGAAATGAATGAAAAAGAATAAAAGGGTGTGCTTGAAAATATTCGCCTTAATATTTCTTCGAAATTACAAAAGAAAGTCGTAAAAAAACAAAATCAACTCAAAAGAGAACTCATATAGAATAGTCTAAAAATCTAACACACACATTGACACACAATCCAAATATGCATAAATAAAGGTACAAGAGCAACAAAATTTAAAAACATCAGTCCAAATGCCCTTATAGGGAAATAAACAGGAAGTGGGAGTTTCATCCACATTGAAAAAACATCCAACACAAATAAAAATAAAAATAAGATAAAAAGACTGCTAACAAATTTATCATACGCACTGGCCATCAATTTGAATCGATGGAATGTGCTTAATCTTGTACCACTCCTCACCTATTTCTATCTTGCACTTCTATTTCAATTGCTTACATTGCCAAATATCCAGCGTTTGAAGGGACTTCAGCTGAGTCATACTTCCAGGAAGTGATGTCAGATTTGAGCAATAACCAATTCGGAGTTTCTGAAGTGATTCCAGGTCACCCATTCGATCTGGTAAAGCCATCAACTTTTCACATGTCCAAATTGACAGCTCTTGAAGGGATTTTAGATGAGTCATACTTTCTGGAAGCGATATCAAATTTGGACAACGATCAATTTCAAGTTTCTGAAGCGATTCCAGGTCACCCATTCGATCTGGTAAAGCCATCAACTTTTCACATATATGAATTGATAGCTCTTGAAGGGATTTTAGATGAGCCATACTTTCTGGAAGCGATATCAAATTTGGGCAAAGATCAATTTTAAGTTTCTGAAGTGATTCCAGGTCACCCATTCGATCTGGTAAAGCCATCAACTTTTCACATGTCCGAATTGACAGCTCTTGAAGGGATTTTAGACGAGCCATACTTTCTGGAAGCGATGTCAGATTTGGGCAATAATCAATTTCAAGTTTCTGAAGCGATTCCAGGTCACCCATTTGATCTGGTAAAGCCATCAACTTTTCACATTTCCAAATTGACAGCTCTTGAAGGGATTTTAGATGAGCCATACTTTCTGGAAGCGATGTCAGATTTGGGCAACAATAAATTTCAAGTTTCTGAAGCGATTCCAGGTCACCCATTCGATCTGGTAAAGCCATCAACTTTTCACATGCCAAAATTGACAGCTCTTGAAGGGATTTTAGATGAGCCATACTTTCTGAAAGTGATGTCAGATTTGGGCAACGATCAATTTCAAGTTTCTGAAGCGATTCCAGGTCACCCATTCGATCTGGTAAAGCCATCAACTTTTCACATGCCAAAATTGACAGCTCTTGAAGGGATTTTAGACGAGCCATACTTTCTGAAAGTGATGTCAAGTAATGGCACTTGCCAATTTGAAGCTTTTTCAAAGTGGTGCAATGTTGAAGAAAATCATGCAAACTCTCCAAATACTCAATGTTTTCAATGGACAGATATTCCAACCGATGAAGATAAAATGATTGCTTTACGAACTCTGCACTTACACTAGTAAGACATACTTCCTTTACATTCTCAATTGGTGGTATAGATTTTAGCTTTGGGCATTCCCGAATATCCAACTTTAAAAGACTAGGAAATGAAGGCGATGAAATAGCTATATTGCTAGAACAAGACTCGCGGATAGGAATACCAACAGATTCAGCTTCATCTAGATCATCAAGACACAACTCTTTAAGACAAGGCAGTAGACTAAGTGCTGGGAGGTATTGGCATTTTCGACAACTGTAAATTTTAACTTCAACTAGATTTGGGAGGCAAAGAGCGATGTCTTTCATCATCCATCTTGGAAATATTGTTCCACCATAGCCTTCCATATTCAATGTTCGCAAATTTGCATGTGGTTGGAGTCCTTCCAACAACACTTCATGATTTGTAATTAACTCAACTTCATTGTGTTTGTCGTGATTTTGAGCGAACCGTAATCCCAAGGTATCCAAAAATTGCTTCCCTTTTAGGTTTGCACTCTTTGATTCTACCGCTGCATTTTTTATATAACCAACATCTTGATTGTGAGATCTCTTCTTAGGTTGTTCAAGCCTCCCAATTCATTTAGCTTGGCACAGTTTTTGGTCTCAAAACCATCCTCTCCAACCATGAAATAAGCTAGCCTCTGCAAAGAGGTAACTCTTCCGATTCCTCGTGGCAGCATATAATAAGTCTCGAGATAAAGATTTGTAAGTCTGACCAACTCCACAATGTCTCTGGGCAATTCCTCGAGACTATAACAACCAATGAGTATCAATGTCGTCAGATTTTGCAAACTTTTTATGGAATTGGGAAGCCGTTCCAGATTTCTGTTATAGGACAAATCAAGATAAGAAAGGAGCTTCAACTTGCAAAGGAAGCTTGGCACTACTTTTATGCCTGTGTTTTGAAGTGTCAAGGCACGTAAATGTTTCATGCTTGACATAAGCTTAGGAAGTTTACGCCAACTGATCCTGCTCATCAGTTGACAAAAGTGTCCGAACTTTCATATTCTGCCTGAAGCTTTGAAAATTCATCCAATAAAATTTACATTGGATGCACAAGACAGATGGCGAAGGTTATTGCTGCAAAGAGTACCCCTTCTATTTGGATCTATCATATAGTACCCTGTTCCTGCCACTTGGCATGCTAGGTCATGCATAAGATCATGCATCTTGCAAGTTCTAACATTTCCAAGATTGTCATCCACTCTATCTTGGAAAAAACTTCTATCCAATAGATACATAAAACAATCATGTGCCTTTTGTTCTAAATCCAAGTCCTCACCTAAGGACGGCTGAATAAATCCTTGAGCAATCCAAAGAGAAGCCAAGGTGGACTTTTCCATTTCGTAGTCCTTTGGAAATAAAGAGCAAAATGCAAAGCACTGTTTCAAGTACGAGGGGAGACTATCGTAGCTTATTTTAAGAGCAGCAATTATTTTGTTTTCTTGAGCGGTATTTTATGGAGCTCAATATCTTTGAAAGATAACCATTCAGCTTCAGTTTTTTTCAAAAATAACATACCTCCAAGAACTCTGATAGCCAGGGGAACACCAGAGCACTTCTCAACTACTTTTCTCCAACAGAATCTTTCACAGACTTGGTTATCTCCTGTTCCGTGAAGAAGCACATTGCATGAATAGATCCAAAGACGCACTAGTTGCTAGGCCTTTGAGATTGTAACGATTAACAGAATCCGAAATCTGTGCAACAGTTGAGGATCGTGTTGTGATGAGTATCTTGCTTCCTCTAGCTCCTCCATCTAATAAAACTTTGAGGTCGTGCCACTCTTCCCTCTCTTCATTCCATAAATCATCAAGTACTAGAAGGTATCTCTTCCCTTCAATTTCTTTGCGAAGATCCTTTTGCATTGATCCATGGGAAATTCTCTGGATATCCAGGATCCTTTGCACTCTTAATGATCTCCCTGACAATCTTCTTTATATTGAAATCATCAGAGACAGTAACCCATTCTTAGCTCAAAGCTTCTGAGATCCTCCTCATTGAACAAACATTTTGCAAGCGCTGTCTTCCCTAGTCCACCAATCCCAACTATTGAAACCACCGAGATATTCTCTCCTCCATAGGAGTCTTGGAATACCAGCCTTTTCATTTCTCTTATATCGTCATCTCTTCCAATGATTTCTTTCTCTTGTATAAAGGAGTGCGCGTTTTCTCGTCTCCGAGTTGTGATCCTCTCTTCCCTGTCCATGGGACGCTCATCCAAGTGAAAGTTTCGAGCATCTTTAATGACATCGATCTTCCTTCTTACTTCTTTAAGCTTACTTGCCATCTTGAACCTCAGAGCAAGCTGGTTTGAGCTCGAAAAGAAGGTGCTAACCTCTTTCATTGATTTGTTCTGGCTTCTCAAATCTTTCAGTCGAGATTCGACGTCGAGGTAACCCAGCAAGTCCTCAGCATCATATAGAGCATCCTTGAGTTGTGCAACCCATACTTCGACTTGTGGACTCTGGTGATATTGCTCTTCTGCGTGGAGCAACACAGGTTGTATGGTGGAAACCGTTATATGCAGTTTCTCAAGCTCATCTTTCAGACCCCACAGCTCTCCAATTTTCTCACGAGCTAGCGGGGACAACAGATAAAGAACGCTCTTGGCGATGGTAAGGACAACGCCCTCTGCCATTTCTCTTTGAAGAGTGAATTCAGAATGTTTATTGATACTTTCTCTTTGAATAGTTTGCAAGCTGTATGTCTCTTGTAAGTTTTTTGATGGTTTGGTTAAGAAAGGCCAAAATATGAAAAAGACTGTTTGGTTTAAGGGGCTAAGATGTAAAAGTCATTGAAATGATGACTTTAGTTTATCATGATGCGCCCTGGAAAATTGGTTGTGTGCTATTGCTCCTGGCAATTTGGCAAGATTAAAATCTGACCAATTACTAATCTTTCACACTATGTTCACCAAAAAAAAAAAAAAAAAAAGGCCGTGAATTTTTATTCATATGTGAAATAGAGATGATTGGTGGTACATATGAATTGATTCCAGTTACACAGCATTGGAATGCAAACTTTTAAAATTTTTTAAAATGCACACTTGGACTACTTTGGACATCTAAAAACACAAATTTTAAAATTTAGAATCAAATACACCACTTCAAATATAAAATGTATAATTAATAGTTAAAATTATAAAAAAAATCATAATAATCTTATAAGTGGCTTAAAAAACTCTATAATTTTAATAAGTGATTTTTCAATTAATAGAACAAAAAAAAAAAGAAGAGATATCAAAAGCAGGACGTATTATAGTGAAATTCACACCAAATAGAGGCCCCAAAAACAGAAGTACTAAAAATTCTTTTAAGCTCTTGGAATTGATGACCGACTATTTTTTAGAGAAAAAATCATTAAATATTCCTAGACTAAAAATGTTCCTCATAAATGAATGAAATGGCTGCTAGGAGATTGTAAAACATAAAATATCAGCTAAGATCAGAATGATGTTCATTATAAGCAAATGCTCAGAGCATGTTGAGGGTATCTTCTCATCCAATTTTAGCAGGAACGAAAGAATGAGGTCCAATACGATGTTTTGTGGTAGGTTAGTGTATTAATGGTATATTAAAGGGTTAATTATAAAAAAAATAATTTGTAGTTTATCAATTTGTAAACATATGACCTATATTAATTTTTTTGACAAAGAGGTAACATGTGTTTCATATAAAAATATCAATATAATTAATTACTATTAGAAAGATATGTGTTAAAGCCTTATAGGGCTAAAAAAATAATTTAATAAAAAATATTACTAAATAAAATAAAATATTAAAAATTATTTCTTTAAAAATGATAAAATTGAACAAATGTAAAAATAATTTTTATGACTTATAAAATATTAAGACATTCATTTTAAAATTATTGAATAATATTAATACTTTTATATGATACTTGGATTATATATTTATTAAAAATTAATAGAAATTACATATTTATAAATTGATCATAACATATATAATATTTTATAATTAACCCTAAGAATAACGTATATCCATTGCGTTTTTGAAATCTGTTGAACGTTAAACAAAAGCAAACAGTGAAAGCTGATACCTCAGCTCTGCCTTCGCCCCAACCTCAATCCCATCACGTGAAAGCATTTCGTCCTTGTGGAAATTACGAGGACATTGGTCTTTGTCCTCATCCACATTTCTTTTTTTTTGGGCCATATGAATACGTTGGCTATAGACAATACACATTGCTACACGTTGGCCGTTGCAATTACTTTTCCCAAATATTCAACGATTTCTACCAGTTTTGCTATGTTTTATTTTTTATTTTTTCATAGGTTCAAACTGCCCTGGAGTCTTCAATTCGATGGTTTCATAACCGGTTTTGATGTCGATGGTTTTTAACCTGACGGTTTTCAACAATGAGCACCCGTTAAAACTGGCAGATTTTAAGAAGGTTCATAACCATTTTATTCCGGTTGATTTCTAGTTCAGAAACAACTTGATAATTTTGGTTTCGATTTTAAACCCACACATGTCGGTAACTTACCAGCAAATTTTATAAATTTTGTAAAATTTATAAAGGAAAAGTATAAACTATAGTGACTGTCTTTAAAACTACTACACATGTAAAAAAATTTATATTTCTAAAATATAACTTTGATTTTTTCAAAAATTTGATATCTGAAAATCATCATCTAATATAATAGCGTATAATCCAATTGTATTTTCTTTTACACAAAATCCCCACTTTAGCAGACAATTTATATATTTTTGGTTAATAGGGGTCAAGTCTAATGATTGATTGGCTTCAAAAAATTATTGCAATTGTATATTAAGGGAAGGAACATGGAAGGAACGAATATGAAAGAAAATAGAATAAGTGAAAAAAATTATAAGAGCATTTGGTTCCTTTTAATGTGTTTGGTTAACATCGTGAATGGAAATGAAAGGAATAACAATTATTGCTAATAATAAAGTGGTAGATAAACCAAAATAATCAATATACCCCTAAAAGCAATTTCAAGAAGAAAAAAGAAAGGATGGATAAGTAATTGTATTCTTTTTCTCCATTCCTTCTAGGGATGCAATTGGGACGGGTCATTATAGAGTACTCGGCTCGCCCGAACCGTTAAAAACTCTATAGGGTCGCGGGGCGGGTTTGAAAAATTACATGTCGATCTTATATGATTTCGAGTCAGGTACAATAATTCTTGAATAGAGAAAGTTTGAAAACTTGAGTTTTGAAATTTGGAATTTTCATGATGAATCTGTACATCACTATTTCGAGCCCAAATGAATTCTTTTGATAAAAATAACCTTAGAAATGGATAGATCTTTTCGAGTAAGTAAAAAACTGTATATAATATGCAAAATTCTGAGTTAAAATGAGAAAGTTATGGCCATTTTAAGTTGGAATTTTCATTCATGCGAATCTTGACGAATTCAATAAGACATAATTAGAGAATTTGAGTAGATCTTGGATGAAATACTCATTTCGGGTATTTCTTTTGTTTAGGTCGTTGACCAAGATTCTCTTACCGATGATTATTTCGATTGATAGAAGTTTACTATGGACGAGTGAGTTTCTTTTTACGTTTTATGTATTTACGCATGTGCTTGTAAAATAGAGCACTAAATATTAGAAAAAGATAAAATTGATATGCATGCGGGTTATCATGGGAATTATTTATGCAAATTGCTATGTGTGATCAATGAATAATAAGGTATCGAAGCCCGATTAATTGATTATTATAATTACCTCTATGTATATACTGCTATGTGTGCAATTATTGATTGACCATCTTAAATGAATTAATATCGGATTGGATTTTCCCTTAAACTAAATTGCTCATGCATATCACTTAGAATATCATTTCACATTTTTACTACTACTCCTCTGCGTGGGACTGGAAAGGTAAGCTGCCGAGCTATATCCTGAGGAATTAGGACGTTTGGGGAGTATGGTCTCAAGTTATAGCCGGGCTGGATCAATCGGTTTGGCAAAGGAAAGCCCGGGGACTAGCAGTACGGTTCGTTGGAACCCCAAGACACGTGCAAAATTTCAAGGAGGTCGTTTGGGGCCCAGTTTAAATCATTCCCTAACCACCGATGGAGGGGTAAATCCATCATACATACGAAATTGGATAGTTGTATGTATTGTTTAATCATATGGTTGTTGCATTTCATATGCTTATTTAATGAACTTGGTGGAATGCTTGTTGTAAGTACTTTTGCGTAGGGAATATCTCACTAAGCTAGTTATGCTTATTCTCCAATGGACTTTTCATATTGTAGGATCGTTATTTTACACCTGAGACCACCCTGTCATTCGGGTAGAACCTATGCATTCGGGAAGCTTTTGAAGGAATTCTGTTTTGAAGTTTTAGATTATATTTCTTCTAAAATCTTCTAACTTTAGTTATTTGCTCTAGTGAGATTTTGTTACTATGGAGACTTATCAGGGGAATGCCCCGTAGAAGTTGTAAGACTTTATATTTCAATGATATATATACTAAGTATTCTTTTGAATGTTCTGCTGCCATTATCATAAAAGGCATAACTCCACCAGTCTCCCTCTATTGTGGGCATACGCCTTGTACCAATATGAAAGCTTCTGAGTAACTAAGGTAGTCATTCTCAAGTTTTAATATTATGTACGATAGGTTGTCACGTTTAGGGTACTGTTGGGGCATGACAGTAGAAGTAACTTACCTTTATGAGTCTTGACTTGATGATAGCTTGAATTTCTTGACCATTTTGGGAAGAGAATTTGAAAGAGAAAAGGGGTGTGTGTGTGTGAAATACATATGCTATGGATAAGAGAAATGCATGGTTTTTGTTTCATAAATATGATATTGATCTCTAATATATATATAAGGAAAAGTTGACTTTAGAGGCAAATAAGATTAGTCTATGTGTGTGGTTGTATTTATTGTGGTGGGGTTAAGGGCATAATCTTTTAGAAAATTAAGCTTGGTTTATGTATTAAAATGGGCTTGGTTAATACAAAAATTGGCTTCTACACATCTAATATATATTAAATCAACTATTATTTAAAATCAATGCAATGTTTGATAAATTTGGTTTGTAAATTCTATTTAATTAGAAAATTCGTTTCTAAAATCTATATTGATATTCTTTAAATTAGAAATCAAGTTTTTGAAATTCAAATTTCTAAGAGAAACGAAAGCAAAATAACTGATAAACAACATAAAATGACTCAATTTAAAATTTTAAGTTTTCATTCATACTATAGCTATTTTACAAAAGCTATTGTAATTGAATTTACTCAACATACCATTCACCAAACACTCATATTCAAATTACACAAATTTTTAAATTTAATTCTCTAAATTCAATTTACGGAAAAACCTCGAGGGTTACAAATATAACCATTAAAGGTAAGATATGGTATAATGGTTGTAATGTTATGAATAAATCATCCATAGAAATGTGTTTGTGATCTTAGGGTGTTGTTCATAGTGGGTTATAGGATTTCTCAATGATGGAGATCAAGACATGATTCAACTGATGTGTTTGGGTTGGAAAACTTAACTTGTTCTTGTTACATATTATATGGATTAATTGTATAGAGATAGGAATGATAATAGTATATAAATATTGAAATTGGAAAATCATGAAATTAACGAGAATTAAAGCGAAACTAGTATCTATGGGAAATGATTCAAAATTAAAACTTAATTTATGACTTGAAGATGATGAGTGACTGTTGTTTCACAATAATGGCGAGAACTAAATAATGAATGAATTAGATGAAAAAAGAGGATTGAAAATTATATTTCTACACAAAACACCTTGAAACTTAAACAATTTGATGCTAGAAAAAGGATATAGATCAACCCACACAAGGAAATGTGACCAAAGAAGAAACTAAGTCAAGTTGTTTAATTAACTGTTTGATCATCATTCAACCCAATTTCATAGTCAACAAAATTGGACTAGGGAATACATATACCTATGTGTATTTTCTATAAAACTTAAATATTGGAAAAAGACATAATTTTATAGAAAAAAAATATAAGGAAAACCCCCCTTTTGTTTTTAAACTTTTATGAAATGGTTAATGTAAAGATTCAAACAAATAATATATGTATATATTACATGTAAGGTTATCCGAAAAAAAGGAGATGTTTATGTGAATTGCCTATTTAACCTGTTTAGATACATAGCTTTAACAAAAATTACTCATCAAGTCGTAGATATTTTAACATAATAATAAAATAGATACCAATACCTTGGTATCTTAAAGTTTACAAAATTATATATTTATATAATATAGGAAAAATGTAAAATACACTTTATATTACAACTTAAGCTTACACAAATAATAATTTATGGATAAAATGGCAGATATTTTTATTAAGATGGAGTCGCCCAAGAAGGATTTTGAAGATGCAACGTTTAGGCAGCCCAAAGCCGTCGAAGAAATGAAACAGACCGGCTAGTTTTGGAATAAATAGTTGTCATATTTAATTTCCTATGTCTAGTATATTTCAACCGATTACATATACATACTTAATCTAATAGAACAAAATTATATAATTACGCATTAACTTTTTGTCACGTGCATATATATATATATATAGATATAGATATAGATATAACTTAAGAGTGATAACGACAACAAATATTTATCCAAATTATTATACTACACCAGCATATTTCATTATTGTATTATTCTATGTTTGGAATATTCAAATGTACGTTCTAAGTAATTAATGTTTGAATGGCGCGAAGCAAAAGCATTGGTTTGATTCATTGAAATTTCCTTAATATCTAGGATTCACTTTAACAATAGCCATATGATTTCTCGAAAAGCATCAGAGACAACTCAACGAGATTTTTTGGGCAGCATCAACTACGATGGACTTTGCCATTTCTTCCAAGAGATCCAGAAAATATGGGTGGATGATTACAGGTGGAGATAGGAATAAAAGCATAATAAGTTTATATACTTTTGATTTCAATTTGTAATAATTAAGATCTGAACTTTTATTTGGGTGGTTTATTAGATATACTTTCTGTTTTGTTGCAATTTAGTACAAATCTAGATACTATTGCTAATTAAATTAAAAGTACAAATATTAAATTGCAACTAAGTTGAAAGTATAAATTTTAAATCTCAAAAATATAAAACATAGAAGGTTTACTGATGCTTTTTTTTTATTCCTTTTTTAAAGTTAAGAGGATGATAGAGTTACTAAAATGTTATGCATGCTGATTCAAAGTTGTATATATTTTGTAAGTTTGGCTGTTTGGTTGAAAAAAGATGATGTAAAAGTCATTGAAACGGTGTGAAATCCATCCCGCGGTCCCTACGAAACCTTCTTTGTCAAGTGGTGGAAATATGGGAAGGTTGATGAGTTTTGGCTGTTATTGGTCCCTTCTTTTTTTTTTTTTTCCATTCATCTGGCATTTATTTCATATAATATATATATATATATATATATTAAGTTCTTAATATGAAGTGCCTGAAGGTTGGTGTGTTGTATAGAAGGCTTTCAATGGCAATTGGCAAAGTCAAAATCTGATCATTTTTCTAATTTTCACTCTATATTCACCACTCTATTTGGAATATAATAAATAAATAAAAAACAACTGTAATGAATTAAATTCATTCGTAAAATGATGTGGTTGGTGGTGCATATGAATTGATTATAAAATATGTCGTCCAGAAAGCACGGGGACAAGGGAAAGTGGGAGGAAAAGTTGTAGTTGCACAGCTGTATACCACTTCGTTGGTATAGAAAAAGCATGGGAAATTGGGGACAGCTGGGTACCACACTGAAGTAGAAAGGCAAAAAATAAAAAATAAAAAATAAAAAATAAAAAAAATGGGAAGCTGGGGACAAGGGAAAGTGGGTGGCTATGCAAGGTGAGATGACAGCACATTTGTCTATTATTTTGAAATGTTACACTTTGCACAGCTGTATACCACACCTCATTGGAGAACAAAATGCATAAAAAATGAATATGTTCAATTGCATATGGGGGAAAAAACAATGTTAATTACGGTGTATCATTTCCAAATTTAGTAATTATTATTTATTTCTTAAATTATTTTCATATATATTATTGTTGAGAATATAAGAAAAATAAAATATCATGAATATTTAAAAAAAAATGCTTCTCTTAATATAGACATGGATGAAATGGCTGCTAGAAAATTGTAAACATGATTTGGCACGTCTAGCTTGGGGTGATTTAGAATATCATTGATTCACTATAAATATAAATGAGATTCATTGTCTTCATGGGATAGTTCTATTCTACTTACGATTCAAACAGGCAGGCGTAGGTCTTAAAGCCGGACCTAGCTATGAGCCTGTGAAGTGTATATCAATGAATCCAAAGTTTATGAACGAATCTGTCTCTCATCTCAATGGGAGCAGATCCAATTCTTCATTTCCCTAAACCAAGACCCACCGGAGACCTCTCGGGCATAGACTCATGATGACTAAATCCTTGAAGCATGTTGAGTGGATTTTTCTCCTCTAAATTTAGCAGAAAAGAAAGTGTCTATATGTGTATAATAAATTGTTTTTGAAACTTTTAAACATATAACATAATGTCACTTTTTAAATGTTATTTTGTTCATCCAAATGTTTTTTTTTTTGGACATAAAAGATAATTAATATAACATTAACTATTGTCATATACAAAAGAGGATGTCGACGCAACCAAATCAACAACCATACTATCTAAACGGATCAGCTTCAGGAGATGGGAAGGGGGGTTATACCACCGATCCATTGGACACATCCCTCTTCTTATAATAGAAGCTACCCAATCAGCTACTCTATTAGCTTTTCTAGGAATAAAAGAAATAGAAAGATTATCTAGGGCAACATCTAGAGAGCTTTTGATTTTGCCTAGATATGGTTTAGTTGTCTAGTGCAATTTTGACTTTTTTCCCAAACATGAATTGACAATAGATAAACAATCTGACTCGTGATCCACATTTTCCCAACCCATATCTAGAGCAAAATCAAGGCCCATCAATAATGCTTTGCCTTCTATTTCCTCAACCGTAACCCTAGAACATTGCATTAATCGACCAATAATCAATCTCCCTGTATGGTCTCTTACCACCACACTCACTGCCGCCCTTTCTTTGCCACTTGTCCATGAGCCATCCACATTCACTTTTACTCTGTTGAGTAAGGGTTTTGACCAGCCTTCCCTTTCCTCCTCTAGTTCTCCGTTTCTCTCCATCGATTCCTTATTCATATAGCTCATATTATTAACCATAATTCGTGCATGGATTAGGAATCTTAGAGGTTCTATCCTTTTCCCTTCTATCACTACCTTACATCTTTCCACCCAAATACACCATGCTACTACACTGATTTTTGCTTCAACCTCCATCGTTGAGCTTCCACTATATGAGGAGATCTGATCTAACCAGTCGAGAAAGGATCTTGCTGATTACTTGTCAATTCTGATGCCAATGCTTCCAAACCAAATCAACTGTGTCCATTCACAAGAAGCAATGCATGCTCTGAGTTTTTTTATTCTCCACAGATTTGGCATGTCGGATCAGGTAGGGTTTTCTTCCTCCATAGCTGTTTTGCAGTTGGTAGAGTGTTAGATCCAATTCTCTAAAGAAAGTGTTAGATTTTGGGTAGGGTTTTAACGTTCCAGACTTTTTTTCATTGCAAATTCGAGGTTCCTCTGGATGACGATGCTAGGTTTGGAGTGGCTTCCTCTTTCGTTGTCTTCAAAAAATAGTATGTTGATTTCACCGTACAGATACCTTCACGTTCATGGGGCCATATCAAGGAGTCCTTCTATTGGAGTCTTCCCAAAGGTATGCTTTTGATACTTCCCATTTCTTCATTTGTTATCAATTGTCTGAGCTTATTTAAATTCCACTGTTTTGTGTCATCGTTTATAAGATTCTTCACCAATAAATTATCTGTTCCTTCGAAGACCCTACTTTTTGGAATAGCTCCTAGGATGATAGGTACCTATCGATCTTTAAAACATTTTATCCTTTCCCTAGATCCTACTTGCTAGATTCCTTCCTTGAACAACAGATCTTTACCTTTCAATATGCTGCTTCATGCCCGGGATGGTTTGCCTCCACGGGGAGCATCTCTGAATTCTTTGTCTGGATAGTATAGTCCTTTTAGGATTTTTACCCAGAGCTCATTTGGATTATGCTCTATCCTCCAGGCCAATTTAGTTAGAAGGGCAATATTCAACAAATGTAGGTCTTTAAAGCCCATTCCTCCAACTTCTTTTGCTTTTGCTAGCTTTTCCCAGCTTCTCCAATGAATCCTTTGTCCCTCTTTTTTCTGCCCCAAAAGAATTTTACCATCAACCCATTCACTTCCTTACACCATTTCATGGGTAACAAAAGCAAGCCATCGAAAACATAGGTATGGCAGTTGCTATTGATTTGATGAGAATTTCTCTTCCTGCCTCAGTTATGCTATTTTTCTTCCACCCTTTTAACTTTTTTACGATTTTCTCCTTGACAAAATTCAAGGCTTCATATTTTGACCTTCCCCACAACATTGGGAGTCCCAAATACATGCCTGGATTCTCTATGATATTCATGCCCAATTCACTGCCAATTCTTTATCTTATCATACTCTCAGTATTGTTGCTGAAATAGATACTGGTTTTATCTAAATTTATTCTTTGACTCGAAGCTTTACAATACCCTTCCAGTATATCAACAAACTTCGTCACCTCCACCAATCTTGCTTCCATGAAGAACAAAGAGTTATCTGCAAAAAACAAGTGAGATATGATAGGATAGCTGGGTTTCATAATCAACCTTGAGAGAACCCATTTCTTCTACTATTTTCAATGCCTTTTGACAGCATATCTGCAACTAGAATGAACAAGTATGGTGACAGAAGATCTCCTTGTCTTAGTCCTCTACTAGGTTTTATGTGTGCCACTTTTTCCCATGTAATAAAATGTTGAATTGGACAGTGGTGACACAGCTCATCACCCAATTAATCCATTTAGTATCGAAACCATACTTTGTGAGCACCTTTTTTAAGAAACTCCATTCGATTCTGTTATACGCTTTGTTCATGTCCACTTTTAGAGCACAAAACCCTTTTTTATCTCTTTTTTTATTTTTAAGGAAATGAAGTGCTTCATGAGCAATGATAATATTATCATGTATCATTCTACTAGAGATGAAAGCACTTTGGTTTTCAAAAGTAAGATATCCTAGAAAAGGTTTCATCCTATTAACAAGAATTTTGGATATGATTTTATACGAGAGATTGCATAACCTAATAGGACGAAAGTTTAAGACATATTGTGGATGCGAGACTTTAGGGATAAGGACTAGATCAGTTTGATTTAGGTCAGAAGGGAGCTTACCTAAGATAAAGAAGTCCTTGACTGCATCTGAGACCGTTTTCCCAATGATAGACCAGAAATGTTGATAAAAAAACCCCTGAGAATCCATCTGGACCTGGAGCTTTTAGATCTCCCATTTGAAAAACAGCCTCTTTTATCTCCTCTTCTTCCACCATTTTGCATAGATCCCTATTCATATCATCTTTGACATTTTTACTGATCTAATTCACACAGTCATCATTCTCCTCTTCTCCCTCAAAGCAGTACAACTGGTTGAAGCAATCAATGAATTCTTGAGAAATAAGATTTTCATCATCCACCCATTTCCCTTTTCTATCTTTAATTTTCAGAACCTTGTTTTTATTTCTTCTTATCTAAGTAGAATGGTGAAAAAAGGAAGTGTTTCTATCTTCATATTTCAGCCAGTTTATATGTGATCTCTGATGCCAGTACTTTTCCTTCCTTTCCCATAGATCATTTAATTCCCCGAACAAGACTTCCTCTTCCTCTAGGTCTAACCCATTTTGATCACTTTGTAGACTCACCAACCTTTGTATAACCTTGTCAATTTGCTTCCTGTTGTTAGGGAAACATTTTACACTCCAATTTGTCAGATTTCTTTTGCACTCTTTCAGATTCAGATTTAAGGTTGTCCAATGATCACTACCATTCCAAATCCTCCATGATTGTTCTCTAACCGCTTTGAATTCATTTGAAGATAGCCACATGTTTTGAAACTTGAACTTTTTTGGTCTCTTTCCCTCTTCTTTAAAAAGACACACTAAGAGCATTACATGGTCAGAGGCACTCGATGGAATATGTTCGATACTACATCCAGGATATCTTTCAATCCATCCCATAGATACCAGCCCCCTGTCAAGTCTTTCTCTCACCAACTTAGCTCTTTCCCTCTTATTACTCCAAGTGAACTTTAGGCCAAAGTACCCCAATTCTTGTAGGGATGTATCCTCTACGAAATTCCTAAACCCATTCTTTGTTCTTCTATCCGCCTCTCTTCCTCCTTCTTTCTCATGATCATATAGAATTGCATTAAAATCTCCAATCACAAGCCAATCTTTATGATCCACCGATAAGGTTTTGAGATGATCCTAGAGATCTTTCTTTTGTAGGAAATTTGTGCCTCAGTGTATCCATGTTACATGGCCCAAACTACTTCCATCTTCTCAGCTAATTTCCGAGTCAACAAAGAAGTCAGAATGTTGCAAAATATTCAACTTCATGCTTTCATTCCACCATAAAGCAAGACCTCCAGCCAGGCCCTTACGCTTAACATAGAAACTATCTCCAAAATGTAACTTGTTTCTTAAACTTTCCAAATAGCTTTCTTATTTTTAGTTTCCATAAGGAAAACTACACTAGGTTATATTTACAAACAAGCCTTTAAGATATCGAACTGTCTTAGAGGGCCCGATCCATTGACAATTCCAACATAGGAAACTCATGGCCTCCGTGTGGCTGTTGGAGGCCAGCCACCACCGCCTATAGACTTACAGCACTTAATAGGGACATCAAACCATTCCTTGACTTCTATAACAGCTGTAATTTTTACTTCCTTCATGATCTTTCTTTTTGCTTCTTTTTTCCTCATGCAACCACCTTCTTTTTTTCCTGATTATCTGCTTTTTAAGATCTTCATTTTTTTTTGTATTTTCTTCTAGCAGACATCGAAATGTCCCTAGTAATAGCGTCATATTCCATCTCTTCGGACTCCATCATCTGATTTTTTTTGGACATACAACTTTATTTTCTTTGGTTTTCTTTTTCTAGCTCTTTCCACCTCTTTTTCAGTGAGAGACATCCCATGTTTGCATATAGGTTAGATGTTGCTACAAAATCGGGGGGGGGGGGGGGGGTGGGGTGGAGGAGAGAAGGGTGGGGTGGGTAAGGTGTTGGGCAATGGGTTTCCTTTATAAGCTGAGGGGCTTTTTGCTTGATCACAGGAAGATAGATTAATTTCCAAGTCACATTCCACAGCAGCATCAGCATGATCAAGTACATCTAGAATGGTAGGCTTAGGGTCAACTGTTAGGACAGGGGATAGGGGGCACTATTTAAGCAGGTCATAATTCAAAAGGATGAGAGGATCAGGTTGAGATTTGTTTTACAAGAAGGGTGGGTTCACCGGAAGGGGTGGGGTTTGAAACTTAAAACAAGGCTTAAAAGGGGGATTGTGTTTGTTTAGCATAGGGGTAGAGGATGGGGTTGAAGAAGCAGGGATATGTGCTGGTTTTTTAATGCTGACCATAGAGTTAGATGGGACTTCTAGACCATTCAAAAGATATGGTACCAGATTCTCTTTGTTCTGATCTTCTTCTTTTTCCTCCGGTTGACAATTTCTCCATTTCCTTACACTATTTGCTCTCAACCCCTACCCTACTCCTTCCTCCCCAGCTTTCTCAAATTCATAACTCTTGCTCTAATGTCCCAATCTTCTATAGTTAAAACACCAATCATTTAGCCTTTCGTATTTTAGGAATGCTCTATATTTATCACCTTTACCATTGTTAATCTAGATGCTTGCTTTCAAAGGTCTATTTATTGGAATCTTCACTCTGATTCTTAGGAAGGCTCTTCTTTCTCTCTTTCCAAATGATAAAGGCTCCACTTCCATCACTTCTCCTATTTTCAAAGCAATCATTTTTGCTCCTGAAACTGACATATGATTCAATCTCAAGCCATGTATTTGGACCTAGTAGATCACGTAGTCCATGGAGACTTCTTCAATTTTCAAGTTTCCCTTCCATTCTTCCACTACCATACAGTGTCCCATCACTAACCAGGGGCTCTCCTTTAACAGATGCTTCAAATGAATGCTAGATTTGAGATTAATGAGATACAGATTTGCATCAATGTGGTTGATTGTTTTAATCCCATAGCGTTTCCATGTTTTATTCAGAATGTTGGTCACTGTATTTTTGTTTAAAATTTTACCGGCTATGACTTTAACCACAACCAACGTTTCTTTTGTCGTGTTATTGTTTTGTAGATCTTCATCAGCTGGACCCTCTATAAGCACTTCTTCCTCTTATTTTTTACTTTTTTTTCTCTTTTTTTTTCAAACGAATAAGAAAACTAGGTACAAGATCAAGACGAGACCCCTATCTATTGAAAGAGCTGCCAAAGATCTGGGGAATCGCTAGCACAGGACAGAAAAAAATCATACACCACATGACGTAAGATCTCTCCACTAGAGAGGAAAATAAATGTTTTTTATTGGCATAATAAAACTTAGTGGAGCATAGCTAAAAATTTAATTCAACATCAATCTTGTTGAAATGTCATCCGATATATTCATTTTTAATGTCCTATCTCCTGCTAACCAATCTTGAATGTGTGCTAACATTCTTAAGGCAATGACATGCAAAAAAGTACTCTCCATAAAAAACAAGTACCACTAGAAACTTTGTCCTTTTAATTGAGTTTCCACCTGATGATGGAAAGAACAAGAATTGCCATGCTTAAACCATCCATTTTTTCAAACAGTCTATCAATTAAGTATCAAATTCATTAGCCAAAAACAAAATAAGTATCAAATTCTGTCTTGCTTCGTATAAAAAACACTACACATATCTAAACAGGACAAATGATGCCACTTTTCAAATTCTGTCTTGCTTCAACAATCCATAGGCCATTAAATTGATGGAATCATTATATAACACCACAAGAAGACATCTCCCAAGGTTAGGTCTGAACCGAGACCTGCCCCAGCGGGACAATTTTGAACCGGCGATAGGACCCACCGGGGTAGCGGGTCCTCTCGGTTCCATATATGGGACTCACCAGAACCGACAGTTCCAAACCATTGCACCAAAAAAGAAAAAAAAATAGCCAGCAATTAAAATTAAGAGGACATGGGTAGGGAAACAGAGGTAAGGTATAATGTCCCCCTCACATCCCTAGATGTAATAAATTTTAGGGAAACAAGAGTATTGTATGTGTTCAAATTTATTCATATTTTTTTAGTGACTAATTAAGAGATTTTTCTTCAAAAAATAAGTGTAATATAATAAGTTTTTTTTTTCAACACATAGTATTTGCATTTGGTAACTAAAATTTTGTAGTAGGGATTTTTTTTTAAAGTTGGACTGGTTAGAAACCATGGGATTTGCCACGTGAATTGATAGGTTAACGATTTGTACCCGCCCTATACTATAGACGAAGGTGGTTCCAAGTCCGTAAGAAGTGAAACTGGACCCTACGGTTCCGATCACGGTTTGGACCCGAACTGAAACCGTGAGATGTCTAACCATAAGCGCAATGCTACATCAATTAAATATCCATAAACTTCAATTATTGCCTCATTTTTCGATGCTTCCTCTTAAGTCTTCTCATTCACTTTTCTTCCACTACAAAGCAAACAAAATAACACACCAATAAGTAAAAATATTGAGAAATCAACGAAACATCAATTAATTATAAAGCTGAATTTCCATGTTCTCCTTTACTATTCATCATATTTCTAGTAGTAAAAAGAATGAAGTTTAAAGTTTAAGAAAGAAATTCAATAAATCTTTTCAAGCAATATAAAAGCAAAAAAAATAAAACCTTCACTTAATCACTAAGATTAAGAGCAGCAAGAGTTGGATCCACTGAAGTGGTGCTAGTAGTATCAACAAAGCCCTCTTCTATAAGGACACAAGAATAAAACTATAAGCCAACAATTATAAGAAAGAGAAAACCAATAATATATATATATATCACATACCTTGTTCTATTTCTTCAAGTTCCTCAAAGTCTTTCTCATAGTTTTTCAAAATTGTAGATGCTTTAGGCCAATAATGCCAACAAACAAGAGCCTCTACCATGGTTGGAGTGAAAGAACTCCAAAAGACATCAGGCACCCGTCCACCTGTGCTAAAAGCACTCCCTGATAAGACAATTGATATTGGAATGGCTACCACATCCTTTGCCATCAAAGCTTGTTGGAATCTCTCATAATATTTTGATGATAACAAAAAGAAGTAAAAGTCTTTTTAACAAATAAATAAAGTATAGCAATCAAAACCAAAACCAAAATATTTCATGATTGAACTAATCATCAGATTTTTTAGAAATTGTTTCAGAAGGTAGTTCAGAGTCATTTTCAGAAGGTATTTCAGATTCATTTTCAGAAGGAAGATCAGAAACTAAATCTGTTCCAGAACAGAAGATGCACAGAATGTTGCGAATTTATTTATATTATCATCTGAAGGCCTGACTCCACGAAATGAATATATTTGGGTAGTATATTCATTTTGTTCCACTAAAGTTGGATAAAATATCCAAGGGGATTTATTTCATCAATTTTATTATAAGTTACGTCTATTTAATTTTCTTGAGGAAGAAGATCGTCAGATTTTTATGTTTCACGTGGTCAGCAAATTCCTAAAGATAAGGGATATATTTTACCAAGTTCATGTTGGTTCAAATTTTCGAAACGAAGATCTTTTAAAGCTTATCTTCAAGGATAAAGGATATCACTATTTTTATGGGATAGTTTGTTGAAGTATTTATCCAAATTGTTATGGATAAACATATCAAGATATATGAGACATTATCAGATGACAGCATCAACGAAATTTGGATAAAGCTAAGAAGATTATTCGGGATTGATCATACACGTAACAGACACTTCAAAGGAGGGAATTTGCCAAGTCAAATATTTTCAATTTGAGAAGAATTCGAATTGTTTTGAACGACTTCTTTGCTAGCCGTTGAGATAAAACAATATATAGAGGAAGCACAACAACAAGGAAGATATGATGAGAAGAACGAATCTTGCTCTAACTCTCTGTTGAAAGAAAAAGTCTTCGAGTGCATTTCTCTCAAAAGTCCTTGCGTTACAAAGTGTTCACAATATTTTTGTTCGAAAGATAGGATATTTATTGTATTTCCTTGATTGAGTATCATTCAATTTTTTTTAGTGAGGTTGAGTGTTGCAAGTTATCTGTTAGACCAATTGTGTGTTATAGGATAACCGTGAGAATTGGGACAGAGTGTATTGTAGCCAAGAGGATTGGCAAGACAAGCTTGTAACTTTTGATTTTGGATATAGTGGAACAAACCGGTGTGGAATACCGGGTCCCCAACGTGGAGTTGGAAGAGAGGACTGACGCTCGAGGCGGAACCTCTATAAATCGATTTGCATTTTTCTCTACCCTACTCTTTTTATTTTCGTGCAATTTATATTGAAGTATTTGATAAACTGTCACGTTTCAGAACCTGTTTCAGAGAGTACTTCAGAGAGTTGTCTGTATTCCGCATAAAATTAAATTTGATCTGTTTTGAATTAAAATAGATATACAAGTGTGATTATCAGCTGTGATTAGTTTCTAAACAGCAAGTTTAATTAATTCTAAGTTTAATAAAGTAATCAAAAGGAAGTGAATTGAAAATTTCGAAAAGAATTTATTTTTGTGAAAAAGCAATTCACCCCCCCTCTTGCTTACATTATTGGGACCAACAATTGGTATCAGAGCTTGCCTCAATTATTATTGAGTGATCCAAGTATCATGGCTGAAACAAATATTGCAGTGAATAGAGCACCTTATTTTAATGGTTCTAATTATCCTTATTGGAAAATGCGCATGGAGACTTACATCAAGGCTAATGATTTTGACTCATGGCAGGTGATTTCAGTTGGAGACTATCAAGTGAACGTGACTGCTGAAGCACAATTAACTCAAGATCAGAAGAGAGCAATAGAGAAGAACAACAAGGCTAAGAACCTTCTTCTAACTACTATCTCACCATCTGAATTCTATTTAATTTCATCTTGCATTACTGCTAAGCAAGTATGGGATACACTTAGTGAGACCTATGAAGGAACGAGAACAATTAAAGATACTAAAATCAATGCTCTCTTGCAAAGATATGAATTGTTCAAATTCAAACCTGAAGAGAAAATTAAAGATGCTTTTGATAGATTTGTTTCTATAACTAACGAGCTAGCTTCTCTTGGAAAGAAGATAGAGGAAGCTGATCTTGTCAGGAAAATACTAAGGATCTTACCTATAGCTTGGGATGCAAAGAAAACGGCCATTGAAGAAGCAAATGATCTCAGCGCTTTAACCTTAAGTCAACTCAAGGAGAAACTGATGGCGTATCAATCTCACATAGATGCTACTGAAGAAGCAGAAGGAAGCAAGAAAGCCATTGCTTTTAAAGCAAAGGAAGTTCATGCGGATGCATCAGATTCAGAGACCAGTAGCAATGATAGTGATGACATCAACTTGTTGGCTAAAAGAATTGGCAAAATTCTGAGAAGAAAGCAAGGTAAGAAATTTACTAAAAAATTCGAAACTAAGAGATATGATGCAGGTAAATTCTTCAAGGACAAAGACAAGAAAAAGGAGATGAAAGAAGAGAAGAAACAAGAAATTATTTGTTATGAATGCAAGAAGCCTGGTCACATTAAATACGAGTGTCCATCACTGATTAAGAAAATTGAGAAGTTCAAAAAGAGAAACAAAGCCTTGATGGCGACGTGGAGTGACCTTGACGAATCAGAGACAGATTCAGAGGATAACTCAGAGGATGAAAAGGATGATTCAAACATATGCTTAATGGCACAATCTGAGGTAAATTCAGAACTTGATTATGTTTCTGATGAGGATGTAATGATTGAAATGCAAAACTTATTGAAATCATTGAAAAAGGCACATGTTAAAATAAATAAACTTGATTCTGAAGTTAAATCTCTCAAAAATGAAAAGGAAGTTGTTATTCAAACAAATAGGTTACTTATGGATGAAAACGACATATTGAAACATGATAATGAAAAATTACATGTGAAAGTGAATAAATTCATGAGAGAGAATAGTATACTAAAAGAAGAGACTAAAGAACTTAACAGAAGAATAGGAGACTTATCTCAATCACTAAAGAATACGTTCAGTAAGTTCAATGAGAGTGACAAAAAGTTAAATATGTTGATTTCCTCTCAAAGAACTGATAAAATAAAATATGGCTTAGGATTTGAACAAGGTAGCAGTAGTAAGAATGTTCAAAAAACTGTATTTGTTAAAGGAAAAGAATCCTTATTTAAGGAAACATCTACAGTTAACAACACTGTAACAAAGAAAAAATCTGACAGTCCAGTCAGAGGGTATTTCAGGGTATATCAGAAGGTACCCAGATCAGAACAGAAACTTTACAAGAAGAGGGCAAGTGAAGGAACAGGTAAGAGGATATTCTAGAAAATATCCACATCAGTTCCAGAACAGGAACAATAGATATGGGAATAGTTATTCTTATGCTTGTTATTTTTGTAATAAAATTGGCCATATTGAGAAGTTTTGTTTCTACAAGAAAAACAAGCTCATGAAACAACAAGTTGATAACTTTGAAAAGAAGAGCTTGAATTTCAAAGGACCCAAACTTGTTTGGGTTCCTAAGAAGGTTTAACCCTTTGTTGATACATGTAGGAACAAGAAGCAAAGCTTAAAGGAAAATGGTATCTCGACAGTGGGTGTTCGGGACATATGACTGGAGATGCTTCTTTGTTCACAAGTATTAATTGGAAAGAAAGAGGATATGTTAAGTTTGGTGACAATAGTAAAGGTAAAATAGTGGCAACAGGTACTATTGGTCTATCTCCTCATACAATTGAAAATGTTTCTCTTGTTGTTGGATTAAAACATAATTTATTAAGTATAAGTCAATTATGTGACAAGGGTTACAAAATGATTTTCGAACATGATAAATGTTATGCTTATGACAAGAATGGAACAAAACTATTTGAAGGATATAGAAACAAGAATGTTTATTTAGTCAAACCTTCAAATGTAACTTTCGAAAAATGTTTCTTTGCTATGTCTGAAAATATAAAAATATGGCATAGAAGACTTGGTCATGTTAATTTCAATCAACTCGAAAAACTATCCAAGAAGAAAATTATTTTTGGCTTACCAAGAATAAATATAAAACAAGACATTAAATGTGAAACATGTATGAAAAATAAAATGGTTTCGTCACCTCATAAAAGCAAGAATGTAATCTCTACTAAAAGACCATTGGAATTGTTGCATTTAGATTTATTTGGTCCAACAAGAACTTTAAGTCTTGGTGGATGTCGTTTTGGTCTTGTAATTGTTGATGATTATTCTAGATATACATGGGTGTTTTTCTTAAAACAGAAGAGTAACACATTTGAAGTATTTGAAAGATTTGCTAAGCAAATTCAAAATGAAAAAGGAATGTCCATAATAAGTTTAAGAACCGATCATGGAAGAGAGTTTGACAATGCTTTATTCATAAATTTTTGCGATGAAAATGGTATAGCTCATAATTTTTCCGCTCCTTATACTCCTCAACAAAACGGGGTTGTAGAAAGGAAGAATAGAACTCTTCAAGAAATGACAAGAACTTTGTTAAATGAAAACAAAGTAGCTGAGTTTTTATGGGCAGAGGCTGTATCAACAGCATGTTACATAATAAATAGAGTGTATCTAAGACCATTAACTTCAAAAACATCATATGAGTTGTTTAAAGGAAGAAAACCTACTGTATCTTATTTTCATGCTTTTGGATCTAAGTGTTATGTGTTGAAAAACAATCTAAATATGGGAAAATTTGATGAAAGATCCGAAGAATGTTTATTTGTAGGATATTCCTTGAACAGTAGAGCTTATCGTGTTTTTAACTTAAAAACAAGAATAATCGAAGAAACTATAAATGTAAAATTTATTGAGAAAATTGAGGATGATGATTTTGATGATGAAGAGAGTGAAGAATTAGTTAAAAAGGAGGATATTAGTTCTCAAGCAAAAGATGAGCAGAATTCTGAAACATCAGAAGAAGTTGCTCCTCAAAATGATACAGAAACTGAGTCAGAAGAAAACTCAGAAACTCCTTCAGAAGCTATTTCAGAAGGTATTTCAGAAAGTAGCAGAAACTGGAGGTATGTATCTGCACATCCATCTGAGCAAATTATTGGTGATTTAAATACAGGAGTAAGAACTAGAAGTAGTTTACAAGAATTTGAAAGTCATTTTGCTTTAATATCAGAAATTGAACCTAGTAATATTGATGAAGCATTAAATGATAATAATTGGATTGAAGCAATGCAAGAAGAACTCAATCAATTCCAAAGAAATCAAGTATGGAATTTAGTACCGTGTCCTAAGGATAAATCAATAATAGGCACCAAATGGGTATTTAAAAACAAACTTGATGAAAATGGAAAAATAGTCAGAAACAAAGCTAGACTTGTAGCTAAAGGATATTCACAAGAAGAAGGAATAGATTATGATGAAACATATGCACCTGTAGCTAGGCTTGAAGCAATTAGATTATTACTTGCTTTTGCATGTTACAAAGATTTTAAATTATTCCAAATGGATGTTAAAAGTGCTTTTTTAAATGGTTATATTAAAGAGGAAGTTTATGTACATCAACCACCTGGATTTGAAGATCCATCAAAAGAAGATTATGTATTTAAGCTAAGAAAAGCGTTATATGGTCTTAAACAAGCTCCTAGAGCTTGGTATGAAAGATTAAGTGAATTTTTGATCTCAAATGGTTTTTCAAGAGGAAAAGTGGATACAACTTTGTTCTTAAAACATTTTGAACAAGATATTCTGATTGTTCAAATTTATGTTGATGATATCATTTTTGGATCAACTAATGAGAAATATTGCAAAGAATTCTCTAGTATGATGCAGGCTGAATTTGAGATGTCCATGATGGGAGAGCTAAATTTCTTTCTTGGTTTGCAAATTAAGCAAACAAAAGATGGAATTTTTATCCATCAAGAGAAATATACAAAACAAATAGTGAAGAAGTTTGGTTTTGAGAATTGTAAAGGAGCTGCAACTCCAATGAGCACAACTACAAGGTTAGATCTTGATTCTAAAGGGAAAAAGGTAAATGAAAAGTTATATAGAAGCTTAATTGGTTCTTTATTATATCTTACAGCTTCTAGACCTGATATATTGTTTGCTGTATGCTTATGTGCTAGATTTCAAAGTGCACCTACTGAATTACATTTAAAAACAGTTAAAAGAATCTTTAAGTACATTTCTTGTACATCTAAGATAGGCATTTGGTTTCCAAAGAATAAAAATTTTGAATTACTAGGATATTCAGATGCAGATTATGCAGGATGTAAAGTAGATAGAAAAAGTACTTCAGGTACATGTCAATTTTTAGGAGATAAATTAATATCTTGGTCTTCAAAGAAACAAAATTCTGTAGCTCTTTCAACAGCTGAGGCAGAATATATTTCAATTGGAAATTGCTGTGCTCAAATCTTATGGATAAAACAACAATTGAATGATTATGGAATTAATTGCAAAAATGTACCAATAAAATGTGATAATACTAGTGCAATTAATTTAACCAAAAATCCAGTTCAACATTCAAGAACAAAACATATTGAAATAAGACATCATTTCATAAGGGATCATGTAAATATTGGCAATATTAGTATTAATTTTGTCCCTACAGAAAGACAATTAGCTGACATTTTTACAAAACCCCTTGAAAAATCTCGATTTGAATTTATTCGTAATGAAATAGGAATATGTAATCCTTTGTAATTTCTGATATTTATTTTGCATTAATTGCTCGATCAGAAATTTCATTAGATTCATTTTCTTATACTCAAGTAGTCTCAATTTACGAGATTCTTTATGTTGGAAACATAAATTCGTGGTTAAGAGGATTACACGATTAAAGAGGATGAATAAAAGATATTTTGTTTTCTGTTGGAAATCTAAACAGAATTAATAACTGATCTTGTGCATCGTGCAATTTTTAACCATCGATTTTTTCTCTCTCCTTCCATTTCAAAATTTATCTTTTCTCTCTCAATCTGCAAAATCCTCTCGTGTGTTGTTCAAACCCTCACGTTTTTCCTTCAACATATGGCTCCAAGAAAATCTTCACGAATTCAATCCAAGGGTTTCAAATCTAAACCATCTAAAACCCCCGTTGAAATCTCTGTGGATTCTGACTCTCAACACAGTTCGAAATCATCTAAGGGTGTTCATGTTGAAACAACACCAAAGGCAACCGCGATAAGGTCTAAAGCATCTCAAGATCCTTCTTTGGCAAAGGATACTGAAAAAGAAGTGACTGAGGAAAAGAGTTCATCTGAGGAACTCGCTTCTGAATCCACTAAGGAAAAGGAAGTTGATAACGAAAGTGGTTCAGAATCGGATGCTGAATCAGAAGCTGATTCAGACGCAAAATCAGAGAGTGCGAAAGCAAGCTCTGAATCTACCTCACCCTCTCCGTCTTTTCAGAAAAAGAAAGCTGACCCTAAGAAGGTATCAAAAAGGGGAAATAAACAGAAGGAGGAAACCCTAAAACCTGTCAGGTTGGTTAAATCCAAAATCCACCCTTGTTCTTTTATCGATTTCCAATTCTTTGAAAAGAAAGGATTTTATGCTGGTTTTTGGCTAGACAGAATAGGAGCTAAAGGGTTGTGTGATTTACGCATTGATATAATTGGAGAATTAGTTGAAGAATTTTACAAGAATCTGAAATTTGAAAATGAGACTTTGTTGATCTCGAAAGTTGGAGGAAAAAGGATCGTGGTCAATAGAAAGATGCTGATTGATTGTTTAGGTCTGTTAGATCATGGGGATGATCACGAGCTGATAACCTTAGGTAGAAATGAATCTATGCAACTCTTGAATGATGGCATTGGAAAGTTTCATGCCAAAGATATTTTCATTTCTGAATTCGAGTTGTTGATAAGGTTGCTGCACAAGATTGTTATCGAGTGCATATTACCAAAGAAAGGAAGTCCTACTTCCATTTCTAAAGAGGAAGCAATCATTGTTCTGGGGATGAAGTTGCAAAAACAACTAGACTTGCCTAGGATTATCTTACGGCACATGTGGAGAAATAAAAAGCACATGATTTATGGAAACATAATCATGAAAATTTTGCAAAAACATCATGTGAAGATGCCTAAGCATGTTCGTAGTCCTCAAATAATGAAGAAGATTGGTGATAAAGTGATTAAGCACATGAGTATTTCGATAAAGGAGAAATTTTGGTACAGCATTGATGGAGCTTTCTATGTTCATCCGAAGAATCGCAAGAGAGAATTGACTCTCAAAAGAATCTTGGACGAAATAGAAAAAGAGGATCCACATGGTGTTGAAAAATCAAAGAAGAGGAAATCTGATAAGGATGCCAAAGGAAAAGGGAAGGCTCCTGTTGCAGCAAAGAAGAGAAAAAGGGATTATGAGTTGGGGACTGGGAAGAAGTTTGAGATCAAAGAAGGGCAGACTGTTGAATCAGATTCTGATTCAGAGACTGAATCAGAGGGTATTCCCTTGAAGCCACCAGGAGAGACGTCCCAACCTATCTCTCTCCAACAGATTGACAATCTCATTTCTTCTCGAATGGAAGCATTCTTGAAGAAATTTGATTTGTCCTCTGTTCAAAAATCTCCTTTAGTCCTCCCCGCTCCTCAAGTGGAAACCACTCCATCTGAGCCAATTTCTGATCCTGTCTTTCCTACAACAACACCTGGTTCATCATCTCCACCTGCGGCTGACATTCCTAAAGATCCAACATCTCCATCAGCTGCTGGAATCCCTCATATTGCTGATCCTGACTCCATTCCACCTACAGAGGATGTAGAGCAACCAGCAGAACATGTTCCTGAACCAACTCCACCAGTTGCTGATCCAATGGAACAAGTTCCTGCTACTGCTGAGGAAACCCCTGTTGCAGCTAAAGACATTCCTGTTGACCCTACTCCTGAACAACAAGCTGCGGTTTCTCTCCTATCCATCCCTCAACAATCCCCTGCTGAACAACAAACTGATGTTCCAATCTCCAACTCCAACTCCTGCTAAATTCTCTGGCAGGAAGAAATCTCTGGCAAGGAAGAAAACATCTAGAAAGAAATAGAGTCCTTTATTTTTTTAACAGACAATTTCTCTTAGCGAATTTTCTATATTTTGTTTTCGGTTTGTAATGAAAATTTTCTCTTTTGGATATTTTTGTGATATTTTCTGTTATGCTGAAATCTCTATATTTCCTTGACTTGAATGAATTTTATATGCATAAATTCAGGGGGAGTTACTTTTTTATTCTGATAACAAAAAGGGGGAGAAGATATATGATGAAAAACAAATCTTAAGATATCAATATAGTTTGTGCAATATGCTTATGATATGAGATTTGATTATATTTGTGAGTTAGTGATTGATCCGTATGTATGAGTTTTGGTTAAATCTGATATGTTTTTGATATATGATATTATATTTGTTTTTAATCATAAGGTTTTGTTATCTTCAAAAAGGGGGAGAATGTTGGAATCTCTCATAATATTTTGATGATAACAAAAAGGAGTAAAAGTCTTTTTAACAAATAAATAAAGTATAGCAATCAAAACCAAAACCAAAACCAAAACCAAAATATTTCATGATTGAACTAATCATCAGATTTTTTAGAAATTGTTTCAGAAGGTAGTTCAGAGTCATTTTCAGAAGGTATTTCAGATTCATTTTCAGAAGGAAGATCAGAAACTAAATCGGTTCCAGAACAGAAGATGCACAGAATGTTGCGAATTTATTTATATCTTATCATCTGAAGGCCTGACTCCACGAAATGAATATATTTGGGTAGTATATTCATTTTGTTCCACTAAAGTTGGATAAAATATCCAAGGGATTTATTTCATCAATTTTATTATAAGTTACGTCTATTTAATTTTCTTGAGGAAGAAGATCATCAGATTTTTATGTTTCACGTGGTCAGCAAATTCCTAAAGATAAGGGATATATTTTACCAAGTTCATGTTGGTTCAAATTTTCGAAACGAAGATCTTTTTAAGCTTATCTTCAAGGATAAAGGATATCACTATTTTTATGGATAGTTTGTTGAAGTATTTATCCAAATTGTATGGATAAACATATCAAGATATATGAGACATTATCAGATGACAACATCAACGAAATTTGGATAAAGCTAAGAAGATTATTCGGGATTGATCATACACGTAACAGACACTTCAAAGGAGGGAATTTGCCAAGTCAAATATTTTCAATTTGAGAAGAATTCGAATTGTTTTGAACGACTTCTTGCTAGCCGTTGAGATAAAACAATATATAGAGGAAGCACAACAACAAGGAAGATATGATGAGAAGAACGAATCTTGCTCTAACTCTCTGTTGAAAGAAAAAGTCTTCGAGTGCATTTCTCTCAAAAGTCCTTGCGTTACAAAGTGTTCACAATATTTTTGTTCGAAAGATAGGATATTTATTGTATTTCCTTGATTGAGTATCATTCAATTTTTTTTAGTGAGGTTGAGTTTTGCAAGTTATCTGTTAGACCAATTGTGTGTTATAGGATAACCGTGAGAATTGGGACAGAGTGTATTGTAGCCAAGAGGATTGGCAAGACAAGCTTGTAACTTTTGATTTTGGATATAGTGGAACAAACCGTGTGGAATACCGGTCCCCAACGTGAGTTGGAAGAGAGGACTGACGCTCGAGGCGGAACCTCTATAAATCGATTTGCATTTTTCTCTACCCTACTCTTTTTATTTTCGTGCAATTTATATTGAAGTATTTGATAAACTGTCACGTTTCAGAACCTGTTTCAGAGAGTACTTCAGAGAGTTGTCTGTATTCCGCATAAAATTAAATTTGATCTGTTTTGAATTAAAATAGATATACAAGTGTGATTATCAGCTGTGATTAGTTTCTAAACAGCAAGTTTAATTAATTCTAAGTTTAATAAAGTAATCAAAGGAAGTGAATTGAAAATTTCGAAAAGAATTTATTTTTGTGAAAAAGCAATTCACCCCCCCTCTTGCTTACATTATTGGGACCAACTCTAGATGAATTTTTCCTCCACTAATCCAACACATCAAATGGCTTATCCTCTATAAATGCTTCCCGTTGTTCTCCTAAATATCTATCCAATTCACTTTTTTCCACTAATGACTAATGATTGCTCTCCGGCTAGTTCCATGAATATAGCGATATATGATTTAGGTTGTTCTTCATTTTCTTTATCATGGGGTCGATTTTTTTCTTCTTTTTAGACCCAGTAGTAGACTCACAATGAGCAAACATACCATAAAGTTTATAACGGATTTTTCCCATCAGTTAATTTGCAATTTCATCGTCATAAACATTTTTCACCATCTATTCAAAAAAAATAATTTTTGTCTAGGATCCAACACACCATCAACAAACAAGAGTACATTAGAGTTATTAATGTTACTCTAATATATATCATGCTTTTTCTTCATCCTCTTAGCCATCATATAAAGGGATAGATCATCACTTTTACATGTTACATGTGACATAAAAGGAGCCAGATATGTTCACTGTAGCATCATAAAAATACTTAAAAAATGGCAAAATGTTACGTGTATGATCCCAATCTTCTTCAGTAGAGACTCCCTTTATTTTATCCTTTTAGAGTTCTTGACCAAATTTTTCATCCTCAACATCTAGTAATTCAAAAGCCTTCTGAAATTTAACAGCTGTCTCCAACATCAAGTATGTGGAGTTCCATCTTGTCTCAACATCTAAACGTAAAAAGGCTTTTGCTTTCAATTCCTTCTTTTATAGCACACCTCTTAAACCTAGCCATCTTACTAGGGGATAACCTCACATATCTAATAACAGATCAAATTCTAAAAATAGAATCATCAATATCTTTTAAGCCCTCTTTCATAGTCAAACTCAATATGTGACACAACATCTCACATAAAGAAATTCACCTTCATGATTAGTGTATTCTAAGATTAAAATTTATTTTCAAATATTGAATGCCTACATCGTTAGAACTAGCATTATCAACAGTAATGGTAAGTATCTTGGTAAGGCCAACTAATAAGACATTTCTTAACAATCTTCTAATAATCTCACCAGAATGGCCAGTAATTGACAAAAATTGATAATTCTTCTATGCAAATTCCACTCTTTTCATGAATGACATGATAGACACATATAGTTTAGATTTATTAGAAGTCCATGTGTCTGTAGTCATACAAATTCTAGAGCATGTATTGAAGACATCTTCTCAATTTTGCCCTTTTCTCCTTAAACAATCTCAAACATTCACATGCCAATGTTCTATGTGAAGGGAGACTAAACTTTGGTTGCACCACTTCTAAAAACATGTGAAATTCTTCATGTTCAACAAATTTAAATGGTAATTCAACAACAACAAAAATTTTAGCGAGTTTCCTTCGACATAGATCTTCATCAAGTAATCAAACTTCCACTAACCCCTTCACTTTCAATAATACCTGGAAGAGTCTTTTGTTTAAACTTTTCTCGAAATTTAAGTTGTGTACGTCTACCTAAATGAGCATGCAAGTTACAAGTACCATTTGAAATCATAAATGAAAATTTTTTTGAACAATGATTACAAAATGCCCTCAATTTACCATTTGTCCCCCTTTTTGTAAAAATTTCCTATACATCAGACCTTTGTCTCTTCGTATTTAATGAAGAAGTAGGAGTTTTAGATGATTTACTATAAGACAATGGATTTTCAGTACTCTCGTTAGGGTTAAGGTTTTGTATTGGTATGCTATCATCAATGCTTTGTGTCTCATTATCATTAAGTGTAGACATCTGTACACACACAAAAATATGAATAAATAAGTAATATGGAGCAAAAACTAAAAGATGTGAACTACTAATATTCTTAGAAATTATTGTTAAAAAGAGCTACAACTAGTAATGGATCTATATCAACACACACACACAAGAGCTATGCTCCAAATTATATTGCACTAGAGTAGGAAATCAATACAACAGTTCTTGGGTGAGAAATCATCTTGATTTCAAGAATTTTCCTTTATTTAAGTACCAACATTGATTTTGCAATCATATAAAATCAAAGGAGAAAATTCAATACTTTTGAATCCTCGGCCTCAATCTCAAGATGCAAAATCATCATCATCAACAAAGCCGAAAACCGGACTTTGTGTCAATCTTGTGGGACATGCATACATGGCATTACAAATCACTTCTGCTCAATTGCTTGCAAGGTAAAAAACTTCATCCTTTTGTCTACAAAGAGCTAACTAGTCTTAAAAATCATGTGCATTTTGTTCTATTAGTTTCATAGTTTTTACAGGTTAAAGTGATGTCAGAAGGCCAAAGCCAAAAGACGATTTCTTTATCTAATGAACTATTGAGTGAACTTCTCCCTAAAGAAACTAATAGTACTTCAAGTATGTGCATAAAAAGGAATCATCAAACTCATATAAAAATAATGCTAAACACTCCCATGGAGCCACCATCAACTGCCACACACGCCACTCAATGTAAGCAAAGTGAAAACACGACAGCACAATTTGGCCCTATATGTATGACATCATACCGAATGAACCTAAACTAGCATAAAAAATCACACATTTCCTATAATTTAAAGGAGAGATCAAGAAGAGAAACACCCCCCAAACCCCTCCCCTTAAAAAAAAAAAAGGATAGAAATGGAATCCCCTTATGACATGCCCTGAGATAAAAACACATTGCGGGTTCACAAGATCTTGACAAGTATGACATAGCTAGAAAAACAAAGATTGAAAATTAAGTGAATAAAAACAAAAGCTAAACACGAGGATAACGATTGATCATTTATGGATAAGTTGATTTTACTAAAATAATTAATTAAAGATAAATGATATTCCAAATATAATTGATATTAACCGCATAAATAACTATTAAATATGTTTATGCACATAATTATTTAAGTTTCTACGAAAATCTTTGTTATCATTCATGTCCCAAACTCATCAAACATAAAATAGGAAATAATAAAAAGAAACAAAAGGCAAAAACTCAACGATAATTTATTAACCCTAAATCAAAACCCTAATTGATATTATGTTAAAATGTTCAAGAGTAAAAAAAAAGGAAAAAAAAAAACGGATCTAAAGATGGCTTACCAAGACAATGTTGTTATGAACCCAAGCAAGCAAAGATGAGATGAAGGGGGGAGAGAGAGAGAGAGAGAGAAAGAGGGAAGTAAGTGTGAGACAAAGATGAGAGAATGAGAGAGTGAGTGACTGAGAAGTGAGAGATAAGAGTGTGAGAGCATGAGAGGCTGGAAAGTTAGGGTTAGACAAAAAGACAATGCAGGGTTTTTATTTCATTAGGTTAATAATTTTTTAAAATATATTTCAAACGGTTCAGTTTGAATTAACAGTTTGATTTAAATTACCTTTGGAACCAAACCGTAATCCGTTTGCATAATATCAACCCGAACCACAATCCAAACCGTTTAAAAGAAACAACAAATTTTAGTTTGGTTTAGATAGATCTTTTTTTTTTGCTCATCCTTGATGAAAATGCTTCGGCTTTATTAATTGGATTCATATCTTGATTTGATAAGTAACATTTGATAATAGAAAGAACGTATGATCAGGGGTGAGTGATTGGTTGAGATTCGAGAGAGAGAGAGAGAGAGAGAGAAATTTTGAGAAAGATGAAAATCATGTGCATTGCACATAGCATTTGAAGGAGCAAATAGATGGTGTTAATAATCATGCCTCATTTAGCTTACCTACCCAAAGTTTTTTTTCTTAGCAACTATAAACAATGATGCTTTAAATGAAATTAACCTCAAATGTTAATACTTGGAATGTAATTTTTTCTTTATTTTTAGGGTAAATTACACCAATAGATCACAACGTGTAACGCTCCGAAAAATTTAATCCGATTAATTAAATCATTTAAGGTGCTACCACCACATATAATACTCTAAAGTATTACATGCTCAGGCTTCCTTAAAAAAAGATTTTCTTTATGTTGAACATTGCTACTCAATTTTAGGTTATGAAATCATTCAGTTAGACTTTGGCAACAACTGGATTTAGCAGTGGAAATAAATTTTATAAAACAATTTCAAAATAAAGACATTTCAAAACTTTCACTCTCTCAAGTGAAAAATTATTCGATTAAGCAAAGCTTTGCAAAAGTTTAATTACAAAACATTGGCTCCACTATTCCCTTTAAAGAATGTAACAAGTTTAAATCATAAATCCAACTCTCACTAATAAAACACAAAAAAAAAAAAAATAACTAAACTACACCCATGCTCCTACTCACTTTACTCATCCACAAATCCTCTTTGAATCATCACAAGTGCCCAAAAACCCGAGTCATGCATCATTACATCAATCATCATCAACTATAACAACTCAACAACATCAACATCATCCTCAATCATCTCATCATCACCATCTTCATCAACAATAATACCCGTAAAAAGAACAATAACAACAAGAATGAACCGAAGCTCATTACACAGTATCACAATCACACACGAAGTAGTACGCAAGCTTAACTAAATGCAATGCATCGACAATAAATTATTATCTTTTCTTTAAAGTAAACAAATAGCACGGGAGTATTCAAATTCCGGACAATAGGGATAATTGAGGTCCTAAGTAACAATCACGACGCTCAGGGGGTTGATATAAGTAGCTCGGATATTTATATCTCCTAGATGATACATCCGATAAAGAGAAAATAACTTCATCTAGGGTTGATAGCCGTTACACGACTTCGCTTGTCTTAGTCCATAACATCACCTAGTCCAATTGTTCCCATAAACATTTGAACTAAATCAAGCCACTTCATTCTAAGCGTAAGTAAACATTACGCCGCTACCGTCTTCCCCTCAGTTACCTACCGTACCACTTAGGAAAGTCTTATCAAAGACAGGGGTGACCTAAGTGCCTAATCTATAGTGCCCGATATCGATCTACCATTCCAGGCTAGATACAGATTTAAACAGCGAAATAGAAAGCCAATTCAAACAATTATTAGGCCGAATTTAGGTTCTTAGTCCATTTAGGATGCATATCCTAGCAATCACCATGCAAGTTACTGCGTACCTTGAATATGAAATCCGAACATAGCCTCGGAAGGAATTTTAGAAGATAATCCAGAAGATAAATCAGATATCACTTCTGTTAAGGAAAGAACTCGTATAAGAAACTAAATTAAACTAATCATCCACTTCATCAAACTCATATAAGAACTTAAGCTATTTATCCATTCATCTCAAACTTCTTTTATTATAACTCTATTTGATTAGACACTAACTTGGAACCCTGCTATGGCTGTGAAGATCGCCCCACCAAAATACAGACAGTTCTCCTTTGTTTGTCAAGGTATTTTCTTTTCTCTTTGTTTATAGTGTTTATTACAAAAGCATCAACAAAGAATTCATAAATAAAAAACATTTATTTTTTCTAAGTAAACACATATTTGAAACAACATATTCACCATGTTAATTTAAGATTATTCTATCTCATTAACTTAAACAAATTATTAACCATTAAATCATTTTAACTAAATCCTAGCCACATTTATTAGAGTTATTCATTAAGTCATTTACTAAGTGAATTTGATTAAACTTAGACAATCTAACTCATTTTAGCTTAGTGAAGTTCATTAAGACAAGTTGGACTTAGATTAATTTACTAATTCATTATACATCTAGGATGTACGTCAATTCGAGCTTATATTAACTTAAAATTAGCCAGATTAATTAACCTTAATCATTTAATTCAAAACTAAGTCAAAGATGGTTAAAATAACTCAATCTAATTCATTTTAACTCGTTCAAGTCTATTTAATCAAGTTGGACCTAGGTTTGTTAACTAAGTTCATTTTATAACTAACTTCTATATTTAATCTAATTATTTGTTAAATCTATGAATCTACTTAGCCCATGTTTAATTTCATGAATTAACTCACATAACACATCAAATATCACTCATCTATCTCATTTTAGCTCAAAAAGATCCATTTCCTAAGCAAAACACATTTAACAACTAAAATTTAAGTTTTTGACTTAGTTTGAAAAACACAATAGCTGGAAATAACTAAAATTTAAGCATTGATACTTTTCAAATTTGTAAAAACTCAAAACATAAAAATTTCAGATCTTTTAATCTTTCCAACGCAACTTGGATCATCTCAATCGGAGGTCAGGTGAAAAAGTTATGGCTAATTTACAAAACAGTATCGCAACAGGGAAAAAAAAAAACCGCAACACCCTTGGAAATGGGGCCATTTCAACTCAGGAAAAATGAGATTTTTGATCAAAGAGTGCAACACCCCTCCCAATGGGCCATTGCTAAGGCCGTTTGCAAGGTTTTTGACAGTTTTTGTATATCCCCCTGTTTTGAACATGATTTTTTTTACAACTTTAACACTTTTCACACATTTTACTTCCATCAAAACATCATCTAAACATCACACAAACTAGTTTTCATGTTTCTAACACTTCTCTGTTCATTTAGTAACATCAAACACCATCAATTCCTCTATCAAACCCCACAACTACTATTCATCATCTTCTCCACACACCCATTCCATATCAACACTAAACCAACATATTCATCAACTTCATCACAATTTTTACTTAAATCTAACATCAATTTATCATATATAAACAAAAAAAAGAATAAAAAAAATATAAGACAAATATACTTAGCTTTTAGGCATGAACATGAAATTGAAGTCTCCTTCTCTCTACTTCATCTTCTTCTTTTCCTTATTCTACTTGACTTCCTCTTTCTATCTTCATCTTCTAACCTTGATTTCTCTTTTTGTCTTCTTGAATTTGACATTTAGAGAGATGAATTTAAGTGATGAAAGAGAGAAAGGAAGAGGAAGAATAGAGAAAGAAAAGAGAGAAAGAGAGAGACGGGAATACAAAGAAAAAAAAAGAAGGAAAGAAAGAAGGCAGGAAAAAGAAATAGAAATAGGAAAGGATTAGGATAAAATTTAGGATATTTTAAAATAAACGTATTAGGTTTAGAACTTTCAGATCAATATCTTTAGTTCTAAAAATATTTAGGAGATGATTTCAAAACCAATAGGTTAGAAATTAAGAACTTAAAGTAATAACTTAATTTAGGAGTTTATTTAGATCAAATTGATATTTAATTTGAGTTCGGGTTTAAAAATTAGTATTTTTATACAAGCAAATGAACTCAAATTTTAGGGAGATTTAGAAATTAGAGTTTATGCTAAGAATCAAGAGATTAGGAATCCTCTAAACATTTTAGTGACTTGTTTAGAGAATTTAGATTTCAAATCTTAAATTCGACTTAGTTAATTATTAATCTAGTTATATCAACTTGTCTAATTATATCCTATAATTCATTTAACTTATCTAAATCTATCTAAACTTAATTTCTAATATATATAGAGATTTGGGTTATTTCATAATGTTTGGTGGATAAGTTCATTTTAGGTCACAATATTTAGAAAAGTGATTCAATTTAGGTTACGATGGAAACGTGTTACCTTCTACTATTGACACATGTCACCTCTTATTGATACGTATCACCTTTCTCCTGTTGACACGTGTCACCCTTCTTCTATTGACACGTGTTACCCTTTTCTATTGACATATGTCTACTGTGACATGGATTAAACTACTTTTCCAAATGTTGTAACTCAAAATGAACTTACCCTTAAACATTGTGACCTAAAATGAATTTTTCTAAATGTGATAACTTAAAATGAGCTTATCCCTATAGACACCCCATTTTTTCCCATTTAAGGTTTCAATTTATAGTAAGAATTAATATTATATTAAGCCCACAAATTACAAAAAAAAAAAAAAAAAGGGAAGGAAAAAAAAAAAAGGAATCATTACAAATGTATAAAAAAAAAAAGAAAAAATAATAGTAAATTTTTTTAAAAAATATTTTTAGGCTTCATATAATACTAATTTTAATTATAAATTTATTTTGGACCCAATTAAATACCCCATGTAAATGAGCTTATTTAATTGGGCCCATTTTGGAAACTTTAAATACAATTTTTATGCGAACTAAAACAAGGCACAAACCAACAACTTGTATGGATAAGCACAAGCAAGCATAAAGGAGACCTGGGTTCGATCTTGCGATGAGGTAACTTATCCTTTTTCTCTTTATTTTTTCCCATATGTTTCCACTGGCCAGATGAGGTAAGTGCACGTGTCAATGAGTTGTTAGAAGAGGTAAGTGCATGTGTCAGCGAGTGGATAGGTGAGCGATAGGCCAAAGTATCCAGATACATTGTATCATTATAGGCAAGCGGTGGGCCAGAGTGTCTAGATACATTATATCGTGGTAGATGAGTGGTAAGCTAGAGCATCCAGATATATTGTATCGTGGTAGGTGAGTCATAGGCCAGAGCGTCCAAATACATTATATCATGGTAGATGAGTAGTATGCCAGAGCATCCAAATACATTGTATCGTGATACGTGAGCCGTAGGCCAAAGGGTCTAGATATATCATATCGTGGTAGGTGAGCGGTAGGACAAAGTATCCAGATACATTGTATCATTGTAGGTGAGCGGTGGGCCAAACTATCCAGATACATTGTATTGTGGTAGATGAGCGATAGGCCAGAGTGTTCAGATACATTATATCATGATAGGTAAGTCGTAGGTTAGAGTGTCCAAATACATTATATCATGGTGGGTGAGCGGTAGGCCAGAGCGTCCAGATACATTGTATCGTGGTAAGCGAGCCGTAGGCCAGAGCATCCAGATATATCATATCGTGGTAGGTGAGCAATAGGTGAGTCGGTAGGTGAGCATGCTAATGCTTATAAATATCGGCAGACCACAACACCAAGACAACACAGAAGAAAAAACACAAAACAGAGACAAAAAAAAAAAAAAAGCTCCACGAAAAGAGTCTGAATCTAAGTTAGAGATTGCTCGAAGATATCGGCAACCACTCCGGTGACTCACTCCGGCAGCCACGACCCAACCCGACTCGACTCTAGCAGCTTCGACCTGATTTAGGTTAAATTATTATTATTATTATTATTGTAGTATTTATATATGTGCGTATATATAGAATGCAATTTTTTTATTATTATTGTTATGGTTATTATTATTAGAATAATTATCTTTATTAGTTAAAAAATAAAAAAAAAATATAGATATAATGTTCGTATGAGTATATAAATATACATTTATAAGATATATGTATTAATACTTATAAATACATAAGAAAGCAAAATATATATATAACTAAACAACAAGAAAAAAAATAAAAAAATTCTTTTAAGACTTAGAAAAATCTATTTTCTAAAATAAGAAAAATGGATTTGATAGGGTCTCATATAAAAATCCGTTTTAAGGAGAAAATTAAAATTTAATAAATTTAAAGATAAAAGATTTCTAAATCCTAAAAATCACCAATAAATTAAAGTTTTATAAAAAGAACTACGTTTTGTCTGATTTTGATTAGCGGGTACGTAGGCACCTCCGAGGTGACATAAAAAATAAAAAAAAACTTTGTTTTTTGTTTATTCTATTTTGAATTAATTCATTGTTCATATTATAAGCTTTGATAATAAATTGTAAATATCAATATTATTTGTAAATATTAATGTAAATAATGATTTTTTTATTCCTTAAAATTGCAATAATAACTTATAGATATTATGATTTGTAAATATATATATATATATTTTTTACATTAGTAAATTTGTTAGCATTAAAATGATAAACTTTAAATTTTAAATTTCGAGTGGTGACCAAATGGTTTTAATAGGTTAGCCCATGAATTCGAAATTACTTATTTATAAAGTTTGGTTTGTAGATCAAATTTTTAGCAGAGTAGTAGCTAATTTAGGATTAACCAACCCATTAATCTCAACTTATAAATTTTTCTCGATTCCAATCGGGTGGCAACTCCAAATTGTTTTCAAAAATTAAATTTCTTTTAATTCTTAGTTGAGGGTTTGTATTAAATGGGTTCGGGTTTAATACGTATCGGATTAAAAGAAATTAAACCAGAAACAAAAAGTCCAAGCTTGATAACCCTCAAATGATGTGACCTATTGGTGTAATTTAACCTTTATTTTTATGTTCTTACTACACGCTATTGGTCAACATAGTTGTCTTATTGTCACACATCAACCTGCTCTTCCTGGGCTACTCTAAAATCCAGCCCAAAACTATAATATTCAGATTTGATTTACCTAAAATTTTGGTTGAAAAGAAGGAAAAAAATAAAAGAAAAAAAATAATTTCGTAACTTGTCCTTTGAAAGGGATGCATCAAACATCACTTGTCCTGTGTAATAATTATATTTATTTTAATGTGCTTATAGCACCCATAAAAAAATGAATTGTTGTGTAGGTTAGCTAAATTAAGTTAAACTTTTGAAACGAACAACTTGATTTATTTAAAAATTATCAAACTTGAACTTGAATTGAGATTTTTATCGAGTTTAAAATTTAGGTTTGAATTTGGCTTATTTACAAATTGAGTTACATTCTGAGCTTCTATTAAACTTCAAATTTAAGTTTGAGTTCAACTTTGTTTAGATAATCTGCTTTTTCTTTTTTCAAACCAAAAAATAACATACAAGAGTTGCTAATTATTATTTTATGTGGGTAAATTACACCAAAATGTGTCAATATTTAGGGGTAAGTTAATTTAAGATATCAACATTTCAAATGGTTAAAAAGAGGTATCAACATTTTGTAAAGTGAGTCAAATAAGGTATCAACGTTTTACAAAGTTCATTTAAGGTATCAACGTTTTGATTAGTTTTCAGTTAAGTTTCTAAAACTTTCATTAGTGGTCAATTATTAATACCTCATTTCACTTACTTTAACCATCTAAAACATTAATGCCTTAAATGAATTTATTCTCAAACACTGATTCATCATTTGAACTACTTAAAACATCGATACCTTAAATAAACTTACCCTTAAACGTTGATACATTTCGTTATAATTTACCTTGATTATATATAATATATTATAAATATAACACTTACAAATATGCCAATAGGCTTTTTCACGAGCTTGTTCACGAGCCTAATCGAGTTTGTTCATAACTTCAACTTGCTTACACAAACATGATTTATTTTTAGCTCAAAATCATGCTCGTTTACTAATCAAGTTCAAATAGTTCATGAGTTACTTTGCTTGTTTGTAGCCCCATCAAGTAAAACCACATGCTTCACTGCTCGTGCTTTGAGTTTCATTCTTGTGAATGTACTCCTCAAGTGGAATACATAATGCATTAAAAACAAATACCGTATGGGTAGATATGCACAGAGCTTAGTATATGTCATTTATGGCTAAGACTATTAGTGTATCTGGTAGCATAGGTATAACTGCCTTGTTGTCACACATTAGTTGAAGAGGAGAACATTAGTAAAACTTATAAGATATAAGGCCCCATTTGTTTTGAGGAAACTATTTGTTAATGCAAAAGGTTTTTTTCTTAAAAATAATATATTTTTAAATGTTTGGCTAATTTTATAAAAATACTTTTTCATCCATTTGTATAACTTCAAGACAACTCATATATTTTAAGCATAAAAATACAAATTTTATAATGAAAATATAAATCCACCTAAAGAAAAAAAATATTAAAAAATCAATTGTAACGCCTTAATTTTAAAGTCATTTACAACAAGCCACGTGTCTATATAACACATAAACACACAAAGGCTCAAAACCTGCTAATAACCACAATATATACTATTCACACTTCCAACACATACATATTAATACTCCTGATCCACAATCACAACATAAGTACTTCATTATGACAACTACAGAAATTTCTACTTCCTACACATAGATAGCAAAGGATGGCTTACAAAGTCTATTTAAACACACAGACATATATATATACACTAACAGGTGGTCTATATCCTAACATGCTAATTAATACACGAATAACAACCATAAAACATAATAGGAGTCTATATCTCCTACAATCTAACATTTTATGTCTAAAAGTCCGCTAGACAATCCTCACCACTAACGTCCTTTCCATAGTCCACGATAACGTCATATCTAGATAAGTCAAAAGTATTAGGGGTTCCATCTGTACGTGAAAAAGATGAAGGATGAGCTGAAGCCTAGTACGGTATACCAACAAGCACATCTGCCTGTACAAACAATGTCCAACTCACATTCGTCATAATTATATGAATGAAACAAGTAATCATTTAATTATCTTTATACTTTAGCTCAACACTCAACAAAGGGATAACTCAGTATCCTGGATCACACATATATATTTACATATATATATATTGGTTATTATGTACTTCCTAGTAACCACACATTGATACAACGTAGATCTACTTGGATAATTTCCATATGCAACTCCACTTTTACACAACGCCACAGATGGATCATCGGGTTGCCACGATAATAGTGTAGACACTCTCCACCTATTACCAGCAGCCACACACAAGCAATACACTCATCATTAAGTTCGATAGTTAAATTAGTCAAGTAAAGTTTTTATCTTAATTAAATATAAGCAACAAACAAAGTATACACGTACCTAGATAGTTAATTCAACTTAGTCTACTTGATAGAAAACTCTAACCTAGATTTTTAACACATAAAGGTGTACAAAATCTTTACATTTCTCAATTTATGTCTAAATAACATTCTCTAGGCTCCTCTCCCTCATTCTAATGTTAAAATGGTATTTATATAATATATTTGCATATATATATATACACATTAATAATTTAAATTGTAACAAGAAAATAATAAAAAATAGTAATTAATTGATACTAACAAAGTCTTGAGTTTTTAGAGTAATAATAAACCTTAAAGAAGTCAATTGAACAAGTTTCAAGTGTTTTTTAGAAGAACAAAATAAGTTTTGGAAAAACTATGTTGTACACAATCTTCAACACAAGCTATGTAGGAATCCATTGTACACGACCATTCTACACAAGCTGTGTGCGAGGTTGTGTAGAAGTAAAAAAGTGGGTAGAAAACATTTTCAAAGCATACGACCTTCTACGCAAGTTGTATACGAGGTCGTGTAGAGAATAAAAAATTAGGCCAAACGCGTTTTTGAAGTACACAACCTTCTACATAAGCTGTGTACGAGGTCATATAGGATAACCGAAAAAAAAGGGAGGGGGGGGGTGGAGTTTTCACACAATTTTTACAAGCATCGGTTTTCTTTGTTCCTAGCATGAAAAACACAACTAATGATCTATAATTGACTCTTCCTTAAAAACCTAAACACTTATCTTAACAAATCTTGCATAAAGATTGAATCTTTCATGTAAATATTATGTTACCTTATTATAAATCTTCTAATTCCTCTTCTCTCTTATTCTCTAAAAGTTTTTTCTTTAGAACTTCCTCTTCCCCGATAACTCCTTCCTTATAGATGGAATCTTGCTATTACGCCGATATGACAAAAACCATTATTCCCACAAATACTTTCTTGGAAGCAAGAAGAGAAGAGAGGAAAAGAAGGGAAACAAAAAGAAAGAATGAATATTAGTACTGCGTTGTCTTGGTGAATTTTCTTCAAGAAGTTTCAATAGTTAAATGAGAGAAAGAAAAGGAAAGCTCTGCAAAATACGAAAAAGAAAGGAAAGGAGAAGAAGGCGGTTACTTATACATCTTCAACTACCAAGATTTCAAGAGATTTGATTATAGACATGTTTGTCCCTATTTTAAAACAATAAATTACTGTTTGGTCCCTCTTTAAATAAGTAAAACATATTTATTATTATTTCCCTGATATTTGGTTATTTCATCAATGATAAATGCCTCTAAATAGTAAATGATCAATAGATAGAGCTCAAAAATCATAGAAAAATGCGAAATAGCTTAACTCACATGCATATTTAAATTTAATACATATGTGTTGATTTAATCAAATCATGAATTTTGTTAAGTATTAATGGTATATTCCATGATTTGTGTGTATTTGTTTAATATTGTTAAAGCATCATTTATTATGTGTGCAAATATAGTTGATAAGTTATGTGTTAAAAATAAATATAGTGTGCTAGTATATTTGATATTAATGTATATTGATGTACCCATGCATGTTAAACTTAAGTTGAAGATAATAAACCTAACCTAAATCCAAAGCAAAGTGTAGCAGAAATTTTTGGCTCAAAACAAAGCCTAAACCAAGCCGAAAATCATAGCCCAAAGCCCACTCTCCTTACTCTCTAAAGTCTGTCATCAAAAGTCAAACTAAAGGATAAATATCAACTTTTAATTTTGTCAAAATTTCAAGCCAAAACAGTATACTAAAACAAACCAATACTAACATTACTTACTACTCTTCCATTTCCATCTTTTTCTTCTTATTTTCTTGCTCCAATCTGCTAAGAACTTTCACAGCACTTCTAAGCCACAGAAAGTCTAAGGTAGGTTTGTATGTTATTTTATGATGATTTATTTTCCTTTTTCTTCATGGTTTCTGCCTCTCATAGTCTTTTGGTAGTATTATATGTGATATTGATATGTTAAGGTGGCTAGAACATGTTTGTATGAATGTGGAGTGAGCGGAAGTGATGATGTTGAGGTGTGTGAAAAGTGTAGATGTAAACCCCTAAATTTTCGGAATCAGTTTAGCATAAAAACCCTAACAGGAAGTCAAACGAAACCCTAGTTTACCGTATCAATCTAAATCCGGCATTGCCGTTTTCTTTGGCCCGGAAAAACGAAGTTGGGTCGAATAGCTCAAATAGTCCGTAATAACCATAGGTTTCATAAAAGTTTCAGTTTCGTGAATTTCGAATGTCCTTCGAACCCGATCGGACCTAATTCTCGAAAAACGTGTCCATAAGCCCGGAATAGTAAAAATATTCCGAATATACCGTTAGACTCGTAAAAATATAAGTTTTCCAAAAATATCAATTTCGTAATTTTTCGATAAGTAAAAATAACAGATATAGCTATTATACGCGTATTTTCTTACTACCGGTACTTTAATTGTCACATCTACTTTACATTACACGATTCATCACTATTCTACACTATTCTTTTATCTCTACTTTTTCTTACACCTACTCTTACACCCTACATAACCTATAATCTTAACTTTTTACCTTTCCCATAACTTTATTTCACATCTACCTTACACATTACATCTTTCAATTAACAAAAGTCAAAAATAAATCACTCTCTCCCTCTCTACAAGCATGGCCGGCGCCCTTTGTCCCTCTCCCTCTCTCAAATTGTTTTAATTTTGCTTTATTTTAATCACACAAAAATCACTCCTCAAAATCCTATAAATACCCCCCTCCTCTTTCACTTCTTTCACACCTCTTCTACACTAAAGTTACTCTCTCAAAATCTCTCTCAAATTTCTCTCAAGAAGTTCTTTCAAGAAGTTCATCTCTTTTAGGTAAAAGTTCTTCAAGAAGTCTCCATGTTCATCTACTTAGTATGAGCTTAGTGTATGTTTTCTAAACCATGAAGGTTAAGAAAGCAACAATAGGTTCATACTTTGTTTTTGTTCATAATCATATTTCTTTTATGATCATGTCTCCTTTATATGTTCTTCATGCTCCTCTTATGTTCATCTATATTTCTTTTATGTTCATAACTATCTATTATATTTATATAGCTATATATACTAATTAGAGCATGTAAGCTCATATTCTTGCAATTTATTTACCTTTCATGCAATTTATTTACTTCAATTCAATTTATTTATTTCAAGTTGTTTATAAGACTAGTCTCTAGTCTTAGACTTGTCCTAATCAAGTCAAAACAAGTTTTTCTTCTTTCATTTTATTTCTTTATGGGACTAGTTCATTTCTTAGTCCCGGGAGCCTTGAAAAAGCTAAGACTCCAATACTTGATTTTATTATTTATGCTTTATGTTACTTTGTTTACTATTATTCCCATAATCATGTTCATTTAGAATGTTGTCCAAAAGTTTTGTTCTCTAAAGATAATGAAATAAAAGAAGACTTTTGTCACTTAGAAACAAGTTTATGTGAAACATAAAAATATAAGATAACAAAAATAAACTCATTCATTTTCAAGTTACAAAAAGAATTCGCTATAAATTTAGAAACTATTTTTACTTAAAAGCTAGTTAAATCTTTGTTACTTTACTTTGTTTTTCAAAAGAAAATATTTTGTTGACAAAAATGGTTCTTTTCATAAAGAAAATAAGATGGATGACTAAGGAAATTTTTAAGTAAAGACCTTGGAAAACTTATGGTTTGAAAAGAATAAAATTTTCACTTTTCAAGTTACAAGAAAAAGTTAATAAGATTATAGAAATTAGTTTTTTCTACAAAAAGTCCTTAATTGTTCCACTTTGTTTTTATAAGGAAACCAAATTTTCATGCATGAGTAATTATTTTTGGAAATGGAGATATGAGAAAAAGAATGAGAAATGTCAAGTAAGAATTTTTGCAAAACAAGTGAACAAAAAGAATTTGCACAAGAAAAATAAAAGAATATCATATTTTATATCATAATTGTAACTTAGAAAGTAGAAAATTTTATTTTCAAAAATCACTTAGAAAAAGATAAATAAAACCAACATAAAACATTTTTAGAAAACAAAATAAACAAGGTATTCATTTCAAAGAAATTCACAAAAACAATTTCCGAAAAGCTTCAAACCGACATTGTCTTACTTAAGAAAAATAATTTGGACAACAAGACATTTGAGCATGCTTAAGTATGAGTTACATAGTCATAAAAAGAGAATTTTCCAACTATATAGATAACTAAGTATTTATCAAACAAATTTTGATTTCTTGAACCAAAGTTGTTTTTACTTAAAAATCCGTGGTGAATTTTGTCACCAGTTTTTCGGAGCCTATATGGCTTTGTTTGTGGGAAATAATTTTAGAAATGGGTAGATCTTTTCAAGTAGATAGAAATCGGTATATTATATGCGCGATTCCAAGTTAAAATGACCAAGTTATGACCGTTTTAAGTTGGAACATTCTCCCATACGAACTTTGACGTTCTTTGACATTGTTTGTCAAAATTTCAAGAAAATCTTCAAGAAAAACTCATTATGGGTATTTCCCTTGGTTAGGTGATTCCGAGGCAGGATTTCTTCACCCCGAGGACTATTACGGTTTAGTGGATTGTGTGAACGACTCATCCGCTTAGAAGATTAGACATCAATGGCATCGTGAGTTACTCCCCGTTATTTTTCATACTCTTGATTGTGCTTGTAAAATTAGTTGCACTAGAATCTAAGAAAAGTCAAAAGGGTGTGTATGACAATATGTTGAAAGAATACTAAGTATATCGAAATTTGAGTTGTTTGTAATAAGGTTGTATGCGAATTAGTATCTTGAAGTGTTTGAAATTGATTGATCACCTGAAAGAAGTTAAATGTAACTACTAGACTTCAATTAAAGAAATTAGTCATGCACTTCATATGTTGAGTCGCATTGCATTCACTACTATACAATTGGTAGGACAAGCGTATAATAGTGGTGGTAGATAGAACCGGTATATCATGTGAGTGGCTAGTAGGAGCCGGTAATAAACTACAAGTTTTGATGGCTAGTAGGAGCCGGTAATCAACTACAAGTTTTTGATGGCTAGTAGGAGCCGGTAATAAACTACAAGATTTTGATGGCGTATAGGAGTCGGTAAGATCTATAAAAGTGTTTTTCAAAAGTTGTGGCTGTAATTGGCCTGAATACCCAACCCCGAATGAAGGGCGTAAATTCATTCAACATATGATTTCCGGAAAGTCATATGTCTTGTATGCTCACGTGGTTGTTACATTTCATATGTTTTGAATAATAAACTTGAATGTTAGATCTTCTTCGAGTATGAATTCTGGGGTTTACTCACTAAGCCTATTAGCTTATACCCCGACAGCTACCTTTTGCCGTTTCCGTACTTATGGCTAAGGCCACGTGGACCATGTGGGCAGGTAATCCCTTTTGAATATTAGAATTCTGGATAAAGTACATCATAGTATTAGCATGCAAATATTTATATAATAGCTCAGTAATTTAGGGAATTATTCCTAAGTATGCATAGTCTTTGCTATGAATAAATATTCGTTGTGAACCCTCTTTTCTTAATATGTTTTTATATCCCTTTAAACTTCATTATTCCATATATGGTCCTCTAAAATTGTGAAAGTAAGCCTTACACTTAATATAAAAGCTTTTGGAAATGACTAAGGTTGTCATACTTAAGCTTTAATATTGAGTGTGGCGGACTGTCACGTTTAGGGTACTCGTTGGGGCGTGACAGTAGAAGTTGTTTGAGTCGAAGTGTAAGTTAGAGTTGGTTATAAGGAGTTTAGACAAAGTTGTGAAGTTGTTTGTGGTTGGGAGTGTAAAGTTTGAGTATGGTTGAAGTAGGTAAGTGTGTGTTTGAATGTGTTTGAGTTGCTAAAAGTGAAAATTTGGATGTTTAGTTTCAAATTTTTCATGCTTTATTTCGAAGGGAAGCACGAGGGAAGCATGAGATCATGCACAAGTCGTGTACCACATTGTATATGGAAAACAAAAATTTTTACAAAAACACGGGTGGAATATGGGACCGTGTTTACATTGTGTTTCTCTCTGTGTTCGGAATAAGAAAGAGAACAATGATAGCATGGGAGAAATACGGTTTCGTGTACCCACCATCTTTCTCACTATGGACGAAATGTTTTTGAATCAAGTGAAACATGACAAAACACGCCCTCGTGTATCAACCGTGCTTCTCTTTGTCTATGAACGGGTTTTGTTAAACCAAGAAACACGAGTGAAACATGAAACGACCTATTTAGTCATGCTCATCTCGGGTTGTTTTTGGCAAAAAAAAAAAAAAATTGAAGCTCGAATCCTTTTCCACCATGCTTCTCTATTAAATGGGAATAGAAGGGTTGCACTGTCGTATACTTAGCCGTGTACCCTGTTTAAAAAAATTATAAATAAATAGGAAGTGCCCATGCGACGCTTGATCATCCCTTGCATTGGCATTTACCGACATTTGATATGGTGTGCTAGCTTTCTTTTCCCTAATTTCCCAAGTCTGTTTTGAGATCATTTTTCTCTCAAGGAGCATCATTTTGGCTTTGCCACAATCCTTCACATGTTTGGGAGACTCAATAGTTTCAACTAGTTTTTATCTGCTATGGTCTCATTTGGAAAGTGACAATAGCTCCTAATCATTTTGTTCATGTGAAATCAAACCTATCTTCAAAGTTAACCCATTCTATGAACAAACCACCTTATTAATACCATTCGTAATACTCCACACCTTAATTGAAGACTCTAACCAAGTCTCAACTCTCGAATCATGACACCTTGAGCAAAAGATATGGTGAGAATTTTTATCATCCAAGTCTTTTATCCGGTACAAGCGGGGCTATGAATTGACTAATTGCCTGGCAATAGTTAAAGAACCAACATCGAAACAAATTCTAAGATAAAAATAGTAGAGATAGATATTATATCTATAAATCCATACAAAATGAATATAAGAATATATGGAAATAGTTAAATATGAATAATTAAAGAAATAAATTTTCATTTAAATATTTCAAAGTGAAAAACAGATAAAATAAATTCCTTGGCTACCTTTTCTAAAAAATAAAAAAAAGTGAAAGCGACCCAATTTTATTTGTTTTATATAATTATAAGAACTATATATATATATATATACATATATTGACTTTATTTCTTACCATTTTTATCAATGGTTGGAAAGGCAGTGATTTGCCACCATCTGCAAGAAAGTTGATTATGGGTTTATTTATTTCATCATATTATGGTAATTTTTTGCATGATATTTTTTTCTTTTGCTTTCAAATAAATATTTGTTAAGAAATAGATATCGACAAAAAACTAATAGTTATATTCACAAATTGACCAAACAAAAATGATACAGATAAGTTATAAATATAGATATTATACAGATAAAAATCCGACAATCCAATTAGAGAGGAATTTATTCAAAGCTCGAATGTGAAATGCCAATGATGTCAATAAGATAAGGAACAATGAATACAAAATTTGACCATAGCAAATTAGGAACAAGGATTTCAATTTGATAAAAGCAATTAGTATTTTCTATTTAAATGGACCATGTATATGATAATAAATAATCATCACTCATAATGTTGTTAATCTATAATAATTAAAATATACTAAAAGGGATTAATGATCAGAAGTAAATTTATTTGACACATTCAAACATCAAGTGGTTAAAAAAAATAAATTAATGTTTAGCAAAATTCATTTAAAAATATTAATTTTTGGATATATTTTGACTAGTTTTCTTTCATTTTTCCTCCACCAATACCTTGCTTGACTTAATCTACAAATCATTAACTCCTTATTTTAACACTTAAAAAGTTGATTCTTTTAAATAAACTTAACTCAATACGTGATACTGCAGGTATAAATACCTATATATATATATATATATAATATTAATGGCCAACAAACCATTTTAGTATTTTATTTTTGGAGAATTTTTTAATGTAATATTAAACTCTACATGCAGAAGAGCCCATTCACATGAGGAGTGTGTGGAGAAATGAAACGAACGGCTAAATTTTGGAATAAAGATTTGTTATATTGGATTTTGGTATGCTGAGTATGTTCCAACTAATTACATGTACACAATCTAATAAACAAAATTATATGATATGCATTGATTTCTTATCTAAGCATATATATATATATATATATATATATATATAAAGTGTTTATGCATCGATATCTTATCTAAATATATATATTTTATAATATATAATTAGTGAAGACATGCTTAAGATAAGAAGATAGAAACATCAAATATTATCCGAATTATTGCACCATACCGGCATATTCCATTACTGCATTATTCTATGTTTGGAATACTGAAAACGGCGCCATAAGTAATTATTGTTTGAATGGTGCGAAGCAAATGCATTGGTTTGAATTTCCTTAATATCCATAGTTTATCTTTATCAGTAGCCATTGATTTCTCAAAAAGCTTCTAAAGACCGCTCGCGGAGAATTTTTTGGCAACATCAACTAGGACGCCTTTTGCCATTTCTTCCTAGGGATCGACAGAATGTATTTGATGATTATAGGTGGAGATAGGAATAAAAGCATAATAAGTGTGTAAATGGGTTTTGAATTATAAAAAATATTCTTATTTATTTGAGTTTAACTTTTTGGGCTAAGAGATAAAGTTTGAAAAGTCTAGCTTTTAATTAGGATGATGAAGTGAGATTTGGCATAGTGAACTTAGAGTAAGGCCTTTAATCTTTCTCATTATGGCTCATATACTAGAAGAGACTCATTTTATCCATCAATTATTAATGTGATTCAACAGATGACGTTGATGATCAAGTTGTATAAATACCCTAGTCCATTCTTATTTGAATAAGAAGGAATTTGATAGAAACACTGAGGTACTATCAAATTTCTATCTCAATAAATCAAACATTTGTTCATTACTACTAGTGGGATTTAATACTTGATTACTCCTCCATCTGTCACAAGTGTATTTGAGATAATTAATATTGCCTACTCCTCCTTCTTACTCCATCTTTCTCTTAATTGTCGTTGACATGTTATTGTATATCACTCGTCGCAAGTAGGTATGTAATTGTGTGAGCCGTTATAAGGTTTCCAACACAGTCAAAGATCGGGTTTGGATATATAGCTAAAACCCTATAGGGTTATATGGTCGAATTTGGATCCTATAAAATCCTTGAACTGATAATAAAATTAAAAAAAATTCATAAAGATTAAAGCTGCTAAAACCTAACCTCTCATCCCTATCTTTTCTCATCTCATCCATGCTCCACATTCATCTCATTTTCTAAACTAAAATATACACAAATAGTCAAACACACAATATCATGTATTTGTATCACTATTCACTCATAGTAAACTATCTTCCCTGTGTGATATTTATTATACAAGTGTATATCCTCATAGCTAGAAGAACGTCTATTTGATCGAAAGTGCATTTCCTCATGTAGCCACCATCCTTAAACTTCTATATTTACTAGAAAAGCTGAGAACAAAGATACAAATTCATAATTTGCATCTTAAAGGAATTTCATGATAGCAATTAGATGGAAAAATAAGACAATATCAAAAAAGAAAAATATAAGATGCAAGAAATTTCGAAGGATAAATTTTTAGCTGGACTATTTAGTTAAAATAAGAAGTTGAAGCAAGGAGCTCATATAAAAAGATCAAAAGAAAATTCAAAATCAATGTAAAATAAGCCATCAAATAACTAAAGCAAGCATAATATAAAAAGGTTTAAATATTGAATTATAAGGTCAGGTTTCGGTATCTAAAACAAGCCCTGGATAGGTTTGGATATAGCACAAAAACTCTATAGGGTTATAAGATCGAATTTGGTAAACTCAATGAAGTAGCTGGTTGGGTTTTGCGTTCATATAATTCGTCTGAAACTCGACCTGACCAGTTGCATCCTTATTTGAAAGCCACTTGTAGCACAATATTGACACAACATGCAAGTGACTGCTCCATTCGAACCCATACATATACAGTTTATATATTTTTATTTCGATATTTAATAATTAATATGTGAACTTTTATTTATGTGACAAGGCCTATAACAAAATGTTATCTGTGAAAGAGCTTTATCGAACCAGCCATTCGATGATTGAAGCACAAAAATATCCAAATTACGTGTCCTAATAGTGCTTGGTGCAAGTATTCTGCAAAATATATGGAGAAGATTTTTTACTTTTTTTTTTTTTAACATATGGTTGTGGTGGACGGAAGGCATGAAAATTGAGACTGCTTTATCTATATTCAATAATCTATTAACTAATTTTCCATGGATGTATAGTTAGTAAATTGATATTTTTTCAAACTTTAAATAATTTAATTATAAAATAAATTAAAGCTTGATATAAATATGATATTCAATTATTATTATCATCATCATCATTGTTGGTTTATCTCAAATGATGATTTTGATGATAACAAAAAGGAGTAAATAATTACTAACATATTTATTAAGTGTGCAAGGATTTAATATAATTAAAGTGGTTTACAATGACTTAAGAGAATGATTTCAAAAGAGACTCCATACAAAGAATACTTTAGAAAGTGTTTGGAGAAGATTTCAAGAACAAATGAGCTGTCAGAAGGTTAATCAGAAAGTTCTCCGCTGGCTTTTTAAACTATCAGAAGGTTCGTCAGAAGGTTCATCAGAAGGTACATCAGAAGGTGAACTGCAACAAAAAAAATGACGAGTTTCAGCTCCAGATTCGAATTTTCTTTTTAGATTTAATATGTTGAAGACCCAGCTCCAAAGATTGAGTATATTTGGGTAATATACTCAATGTGTTCTACAAAGTTGGTTCAATATCCATGGGGATTCGAATTTCGTCGGATTAAAGTTCATTTTTTTTTTGAGAAAATTATGTTTTGACAGCAAGAAAAAGAACGTGACTTACAATGATGCATCTTCAACAGATTATTCAAGTTTTAGTTGGAAATATGGAAAACATGATCCAAATATGCAAGGAACTTGTCTGATGATCATTTATCCATATAAGGAAGTCGAAATTTATGGAAAATACGATATTTTTGTTGCATGAACAGTACCAGACAAAGGAACAAGTCAACAACGATGATTTCAAATTCGAATTTCAAGTTCAAGATAATTATACAAGTTGTTGGAGATTTAAACTTATCCATTGAAGCAAGAATTTCGAGATTACAACAACAAGATCTCAAGTTATTCAAAATTTACAGATTTTGAAGAAAGAGATAAGATGATATCTTGATAGATATTGCCGATAAACTCTAGCTGATATCATGCACAAGAAAATAGGAACAAGCTTATCCATTTCTTTTACTAACCGTTGGTGTTATGAAGATAAAACTAGCATTCATCCAAGAGAGAAAAAACAGAAGAAAAATCTCACGTGAAAAAGAACAACGTGAACATCAGATCTCAGAAAGTTCAAGATCCCATTCGAAAACTGTCATATTTTTATTGTTACTGTTCATTGAGCAAATAGTTGAGGAAATTCAATTTTTTTCCTCTGATTTGTTGTTACACATTTAATGTGAGTTGAGAGTTACAAGTAGGCTTAGTTGATTGATTGAGTGTGAGAATCAAGCTAAGTGAATTGTAGCCGAAGGATTGGCAAATACTCTTGTAACTTCATTGATGTTATTGGATAGTGGAACACACCGGTGAGGAATACCGGGACCCCGGCTTGGAGCTGGAAGAGAGGATTGACGCTCGAGGCGGAACCTCTATAAATCGATCTTGCAATCTCTTCTCTACCTACCCTTTTTATTTTCGTGCAATTTATATTGAAGTATTGATAAACTGTCACGTTTCAGAACCTGTTTCAGAGAGTACTTCAGAGAGTTGTCTGTATTCCGCATAAAATTAAATTTGATCTGTTTGAATTAAAATAGATATACAAGTGTGATTATCAGCTGTGATTAGTTTCTAAACAGCAAGTTTAATTAATTCTAAGTTTAATAAAGTAATCAAAAGGAAGTGAATTGAAAATTTCGAAAAGAATTTATTTTTGTGAAAAACCAATTCACCCCCCCTCTTGGTTATCTTTTCGGGACCAACAATTGGTATCAGAGCGGGGCTCAATTTTTAGAAAGAGTTTTTGTTTTAAAATTTTGATAACTACAATTGATATCCGAGCTAAACTCTTTTCTCATATTGAGTGATCCTTGAACAATGGTTGACAATAATGTTGCAATTGATAGAGCACCATTCTTTGATGGCATGAATTATCCTTATTGGAAAATGAGAATGGAGACATACATCAAAGCTAATGATTTTGATTCATGGCAGGTCATCTTGCTTGGAGACACACAAGTCACTATGAATGGCGATGGGCATATAACTCATGATCAAAAGAAAGCCATTGAGAAAAACAACAAGGCTAAGAATCTTCTTTTAACTACCATTGCATCATCTGAATTTTATTTATTTTCTTCATGTAGCACTGCTAAACAAATATGGGATACTCTTAGTGAAACATATGAAGGAACAAGAACAATAAAAGATACTAAAATCAATGCACTTTTGCAAAGATATGAGTTGTTCAAGTTTAAACCTAATGAGAAAGTTAAGGATGCATTTGATAGATTTGTTGCTATTACTAATGACTAGCTTCTCTTGGAAAGAAGTTAGAAGAATCTGATCTTGTCAGGAAAATTCTAAGAATCCTACCGAAATCTTGGGATGCCAAGAAGACAGCAATAGAGGAGGCCAATGATCTTAGCACTCTCTCCTTAAGCCAACTCAAAGAAAAGTTGATGGCATATCAATCTCACATAGATGTGACAGAAGAGAGTGAAGGAAACAAAAAGAAACGCTTTCAAAACAGAAAAGTGGATGATGACTCAGATTCTGATTCTAGTAGTGATGAAGACGAGGAAGTCAACTCATTAGTTCGACATCTCAACAAAATTCTAAAGAAACAAGGTAAGAAAACTGTTAAGTATAAGAAATATTGCTCCACTTGTGATGTAGGAAAAGGTTACAAAGAGAAAGAAAAGAAGAAGGAGAAAAAGGAAGTGGTGTGCTATGAATGCAAGAAGCCGGGCCATATTAAGTATGAATGCCCTGTGCTTATGAAGAAGATGGAAAAGCATAAGAAGAAGCATAGATCATTACTTGCCACATGGAGTGATTTAGACGAGTCAGAAACTAAATCAGAAAGTACAAGTGAAGATGAAGAAGAAGCCAATTTGTGCTTGATGGCTACATCTGAGGTAAACTCTGAATCCGAAACTGAAATGAATGATAATGAGATGTATATTGAGATGAAAAAGCTCTTAAAGGCTCTTAAAAAGGCTGATTTGAAGAATTCAAAACTAGATGCCGAAAATAAAGCTTTGAAAAATGAAAAAGATGTTTTGAAACAAATAAATAAATTGCTTGTTGATGAGAATGATATTTTGAAAAATGATAATGAAAAATTGTTTGTCAAATCTGATGTTTTGAAGAAAGAGAATGATGTTTTGAAGAATGAGATTAAAGATTTAAAAGGAAGAGTAGAAGATTTATCACAATCTATTAAAAACACTTTTAGTAAGTTTAATGAAAGTGATAAGAAGTTAAACATGCTTATAAGTAGTCAAAGACCATCATTTATTAAGCATGGACTTGGATATGAACATGAAAATTCGACAAATAGCATGAATAAAACAGTGTTTGTAAAAGCAAATGAATCTGGGAATGAAAAAGATGTTATGCAATCTGTCAAAAAGAGGATGAATGGTAACAGCAGGCTACATCAGAAGGTATACTCAACAAAATTATCCTATCAGAACGTATGGCAGAGGGTACAGGTATGCATATAATAATTATCCAAGACAAAATTATTATCAAAAGGTAAATCAAAGGTACAATACACATCCATATGCATGTTCATTTTGTAATAGAATAGGTCATATAGAAAAATATTGTTTTTACAAAAGAAACAAGCTTAGTGATCAACAAGGAAACAAATTTTTCAATGGACCCAAACTTGTATGGGTTCGTAAAGAAGTTTAACTTGTTTGTGAGTGAAGTGCAGGTACTAAAGGCAAATGTAAAAGATATTATCATGATCAATAATTGCCTCATTAAAGAAAATAATATGCATTCATAAGCAAGAAGGAAAAATATGAAAATTTGGTACTATTGTTCCAACTCCCTTATATATTATTTTATTTGCTCTCCATGTTTTGATATGAATAATTATTGAATACTTTTTAAATCAATTGGTATCATATTAAGGGGGAGCTTGTTTTCTAAAAGAAATTTATAAAGGGGGAGAAATGTTTGAAACAAGATAAGTACATTGAACAAATGTGTTGAAGTTGTTTTACTTTGCAATTTCTTGTTATGTGTATTTAAAGGACAATTTTCTGCAATATATGAACAAATTTATGTCATTTTTGCACTTTAAAGACAAAATTCTGCACTTTTTGAGGAAATCTTGCATTTTCCTGCATTTTTTTAAAATTCTGCACTTTTCCATATTTTTCTACATTTTCTGTTTTTTCTGCATTTTCTGTACAATTTCTTCATTTTTCTGCAATAAAAACTGCATTTTTCTGCATATGTTATGTAATTTCTGCACTTTTTCTGCATTTTTTGTATATTTTCTGCAATTCCATCATTTTTTCTGCACAAATTCTGCAATCTGTCAAATTTCTGTAAAAAAAAAAAAAAAAATTCTGCATGTTTCACATTTTTCTGCAGTTTTAAAAAAAAAACAGCATAAAAAAAAATACACTTTTGCACAAAAATGTTCTTTACTTGTTTGAAAAGAATGCTTGGTTATATTTTTTTTGAATAAGTATTTTGTTTTTGATGCTAACAAAAAGGGGGAGAAAGTAAACAAAATATGAGATAAATATTTAGATTGCACTTTACATTTAAAAAAAATATTTGTTTATATGGGTTTTGTTATCATCAAAAAGGGGGAGAATTTGGTTTATCTCAAATGATGATTTTGATGATAACAAAAGGAGTAAATAATTACTAACATATTTATTAAGTGTGCAAGGATTTAATATAATTAAAGTGGTTTACAATGACTTAAGAGAATGATTTCAAAAGAGACTCCATACAAAGAATACTTTAGAAGTGTTTGGAGAAGATTTCAAGAACAAATGAGCTGTCAGAAGGTTAATCAGAAAGTTCTCCGCTGGCTTTTTAAACTATCAAAGGTTCGTCAGAAGGTTCATCAGAAGGTACATCAGAAGGTGAACTGCAACAAAAAAAATGACGAGTTTCAGCTCCAGATTCGAATTTTCTTTTTAGATTTAATATGTGAAGACCCAGCTCCAAGATTGAGTATATTTGGGTAATATACTCAATGTGTTCTACAAAGTTGGTTCAATATCCATGGGGATTCGAATTTCGTCGGATTAAAGTTCATTTTTTTTTTGAGAAAATTATGTTTTGACAGCAAGAAAAAGAACGTGACTTACAATGATGCATCTTCAACAGATTATTCAAGTTTTAGTTGGAAATATGGAAAACATGATCCAAATATGCAAGGAACTTGTCTGATGATCATTTATCCATATAAGGAAGTCGAAATTTATGGAAAATACGATATTTTTGTTGCATGAACGTACCAGACAAAGGAACAAGTCAACAACGATGATTTCAAATTCGAATTTCAAGTTCAAGATAATTATACAAGTTGTTGGAGATTTAAACTTATCCATTGAAGCAAGAATTTCGAGATTACAACAACAAGATCTCAAGTTATTCAAAATTTACAGATTTTGAAGAAAGAGATAAGATGATATCTTGATAGATATTGCCGATAAACTCTAGCTGATATCATGCACAAGAAAATAGGAACAAGCTTATCCATTTCTTTTACTAACCGTTGGTGTTATGAAGATAAAACTAGCATTCATCCAAGAGAGAAAAAACAGAAGAAAAATCTCACGTGAAAAAGAACAACGTGAACATCAGATCTCAGAAAGTTCAAGATCCCATTCGAAAACTGTCATATTTTTATTGTTACTGTTCATTGAGCAAATAGTTGAGGAAATTCAATTTTATTCCTCTGATTTGTTGTTACACATTTAATGTGAGTTGAGAGTTACAAGTAGGCTTAGTTGATTGATTGAGTGTGAGAATCAAGCTAAGTGAATTGTAGCCGAAGGATTGGCAAATACTCTTGTAACTTCATTGATGTATTGGATAGTGGAACACACCGGTGAGGAATATACCGGGACCCCGGCTTGGAGCTGGAAGAGAGGATTGACGCTCGAGGCGGAACCTCTATAAATCGATCTTGCAATCTCTTCTCTACCTACCCTTTTTATTTTCGTGCAATTTATATTGAAGTATTTGATAAACTGTCACGTTTCAGAACCTGTTTCAGAGAGTACTTCAGAGAGTTGTCTGTATTCCGCATAAAATTAAATTTGATCTGTTTTGAATTAAAATAGATATACAAGTGTGATTATCAGCTGTGATTAGTTTCTAAATAGCAAGTTTAATTAATTCTAAGTTTAATAAAGTAATCAAAAGGAAGTGAATTGAAAATTTCGAAAAGAATTTATTTTTGTGAAAAACCAATTCACCCCCCCTCTTGGTTATCTTTTCGGGACCAACAATTGGTATCAGAGCGGGACTCAATTTTTAGAAAGAGTTTTTGTTTTAAAATTTTGATAACTACAATTGATATCTGAGCTAAACTCTTTTCTCATATTGAGTGATCCTTGAACAATGGTTGACAATAATGTTGCAATTGATAGAGCACCATTCTTTGATGGCATGAATTATCCTTATTGGAAAATGAGAATAGAGACATACATCAAAGCTAATGATTTTGATTCATGGCAGGTCATCTTGCTTGGAGACACACAAGTCACTATGAATGGCGATGGGCATATAACTCATGATCAAAAGAAAGCCATTGAGAAAAACAACAAGGCTAAGAATCTTCTTTTAACTACCATTGCATCATCTGAATTTTATTTATTTTCTTCATGTAGCACTGCTAAACAAATATGGGATACTCTTAGTAAACATATGAAGGAACAAGAACAATAAAAGATACTAAAATCAATGCACTTTTGCAAAGATATGAGTTGTTCAAGTTTAAACCTAATGAGAAAGTTAAGGATGCATTTGATAGATTTGTTGCTATTACTAATGAGCTAGCTTCTCTTGGAAAAAGTTAGAAGAATCTGATCTTGTCAGGAAAATTCTAAGAATCCTACCGAAATCTTGGGATGCCAAGAAGACAAATAGAGGAGGCCAATGATCTTAGCACTCTCTCCTTAAGCCAACTCAAAGAAAAGTTGATGGCATATCAATCTCACATAGATGTGACAGAAGAGAGTGAAGGAAACAAAAAAGAAACGGCTTTCAAAACAGAAAAGGTGGATGATGACTCAGATTCTGATTTTAGTAGTGATGAAGACGAAAGTCAACTCATTAGTTCGACATCTCAACAAAATTCTAAAGAAACAAGGTAAGAAAACTGTTAAGTATAAGAAATATTGCTCCACTTGTGATGTAGGAAAAGGTTACAAAGAGAAAGAAAAGAAGAAGGAGAAAAAGGAAGTGGTGTGCTATGAATGCAAGAAGCGGGCATATTAAGTATGAATGCCCTGTGCTTATGAAGAAGATGGAAAAGCATAAGAAGAAGCATAGATCATTACTTGCCACATGGAGTGATTTAGACGAGTCAGAAACTAAATCAGAAAGTACAAGTGAAGATGAAGAAGAAGCCAATTTGTGCTTGATGGCTACATCTGAGGTAAACTCTGAATCCGAAACTGAAATGAATGATAATGAGATGTATATTGAGATGAAAAAGCTCTTAAAGGCTCTTAAAAAGGCTATTTGAAGAATTCAAAACTAGATGCCGAAAATAAAGCTTTGAAAAATGAAAAAGATGTTTTGAAACAAATAAATAAATTGCTTGTTGATGAGAATGATATTTTGAAAAATGATAATGAAAAATTGTTTGTCAAATCTGATGTTTTGAAGAAAGAGAATGATGTTTTGAAGAATGAGATTAAAGATTTAAAAGGAAGAGTAGAAGATTTATCACAATCTATTAAAAACACTTTTAGTAAGTTTAATGAAAGTGATAAAAAGTTAAACATGCTTATAAGTAGTCAAAGACCATCATTTATTAAGCATGGACTTGGATATGAACATGAAAATTCGACAAATAGCATGAATAAAACAGTGTTTGTAAAAGCAAATGAATCTGGGAATGAAAAAGACGTTATGCAATCTGTCAAAAAGAGGATGAATGGTAACAGCAGAGGCTACATCAGAAGGTATACTCAACAAAATTATCCTATCAAAATGTATGGCAGAGGGTACAGGTATGCATATAATAATTATCCAAGACAAAATTATTATCAAAAGGTAAATCAAATGTACAATACACATCCATATGCATGTTCATTTTGTAATAGAATAGGTCATATAGAAAAATATTGTTTTTACAAAAGAAACAAGCTTAGTGATCAACAAGGAAACAAATTTTTCAATGGACCCAAACTTGTATGGGTTCGTAAAGAAGTTTAACTTGTTTGTGAGTGAAGTGCAGGTACCAAAGGCAAATGTAAATAGATATTATCATGATCAATAATTGCCTCGATTGGAAGAGAAAAGAATGTGCATTCATAAACAAGAAGGAAAAATATGAAAATTTGGTATTATTATTCCAACTCCCTTATATATTATTTTATTTGCTCTCCATGTTTTGATATAAAAAAATTATTGAATACTTTTTAAATCAATTGGTATCATATTAAGGGGGAGCTTGTTTTCTAAAAGAAATTTATAAAGGGGGAGAAATGTTTGAAACAAGATAAGTACATTGAACAAATGTGTTGAAATTGTTTTACTTTGCAATTTCTTGTTATGTGTATATTAAAGGATAATTTTCTGCAATATATGAAAAATTTATCATTTTTGCACATTAAAGACAAAATTCTGCACTTTTTGAGGAAATCTTGCATTTTCCTGCATTTTTTTAAAATTCTGCACTTTTCCATATTTTTCTACATTTTCTGTTTTTTTCTGCATTTTCTGTACAATTTCTTCATTTTTTCTGCAATAAAAACTGCATTTTTCTGCATATGTTATGTAATTTCTGCACTTTTTTGCATTTTTTGTATATTTTCTGCAATTCCATCATTTTTTCTGCACAAATTCTGCAATCTGTCAAATTCTGTAAAAAAAAAAAAAAAAATTCTGCATGTTTCACATTTTTCTGCAGTTTTAAAAAAAAAAAAGCATAAAAAAAATACACTTTTGCACAAAAAATGTTCTTTACTTGTTTGAAAAGAATGCTTGGTTATATTTTTTTTGAATAAGTATTTTGTTTTTTGATGCTAACAAAAAGGGGGAAAGTAAACAAAATATGAGATAAATATTTAGATTGCACTTTACATTTAAAAAAAAATTTTGTTTATATGGTTTTGTATCATCAAAAAGGGGAGAATGTTGGTTTATCTCAAATGATGATTTTGATGATAACAAAAAGGAGTAAATAATTACTAACATTTTATTAAGTGTGCAAGGATTTAATATAATTAAAGTGGTTTACAATGACTTAAGAGAATGATTTCAAAAGAGACTCCATACAAAGAATACTTTAGAAGGTGTTTGGAGAAGATTTCAAGAACAAATGAGCTGTCAGAAGGTTAATCAGAAAGTTCTCCGCTGGCTTTTTAAACTATCAGAAGGTTCGTCAGAAGGTTCATCAGAAGGTACATCAGAAGGTGAACTGCAACAAAAAAATGACGAGTTTCAGCTCCAGATTCGAATTTTCTTTTTAGATTTAATATGTTGAAGACCCAGCTCCAAAGATTGAGTATATTTGGGTAATATACTCAATGTGTTCTACAAAGTTGGTTCAATATCCATGGGGATTCGAATTTCGTCGGATTAAAGTTCATTTTTTTTTGAGAAAATTATGTTTTGACAGCAAGAAAAGAACGTGACTTACAATGATGCATCTTCAACAGATTATTCAAGTTTTAGTTGGAAATATGGAAAACATGATCCAAATATGCAAGGAACTTGTCTGATGATCATTTATCCATATAAGGAAGTCGAAATTTATGGAAAATACGATATTTTTGTTGCATGAACAGTACCAGACAAAGGAACAAGTCAACAACGATGATTTCAAATTCGAATTTCAAGTTCAAGATAATTATACAAGTTGTTGGAGATTTAAACTTATCCATTGAAGCAAGAATTTCGAGATTACAAACAACAAGATCTCAAGTTATTCAAAATTTACAGATTTTGAAGAAAGAGATAAGATGATATCTTGATAGATATTGCCGATAAACTCTAGCTGATATCATGCACAAGAAAATAGGAACAAGCTTATCCATTTCTTTTACTAACCGTTGGTGTTATGAAGATAAAAACTAGCATTCATCCAAGAGAGAAAAAACAGAAGAAAAATCTCACGTGAAAAAGAACAACGTGAACATCAATCTCAGAAAGTTCAAGATCCCATTCGAAAACTGTCATATTTTATTGTTACTGTTCATTGAGCAAATAGTTGAGGAAATTCAATTTTTATTCCTCTGATTTGTTGTTACACATTTAATGTGAGTTGAGAGTTACAAGTAGGCTTAGTTGATTGATTGAGTGTGAGAATCAAGCTAAGTGAATTGTAGCCGAAGGATTGGCAAATACTCTTGTAACTTCATTGATGTTATTGGATAGTGGAACACACCGGTGAGGAATACCGGGACCCGGCTTGGAGCTGGAAGAGAGGATTGACGCTCGAGGCGGAACCTCTATAAATCGATCTTGCAATCTCTTCTCTACCTACCCTTTTTATTTTCGTGCAATTTATATTGAAGTATTTGATAAACTGTCACGTTTTCAGAACCTGTTTCAGAGAGTACTTCAGAGAGTTGTCTGTATTCCGCATAAAATTAAATTTGATCTGTTTTGAATTAAAATAGATATACAAGTGTGATTATCAGCTGTGATTAGTTTCTAAACAGCAAGTTTAATTAATTCTAAGTTTAATAAAGTAATCAAAAGGAAGTGAATTGAAAATTTCGAAAAGAATTTATTTTTGTGAAAAACCAATTCACCCCCCCTCTTGGTTATCTTTTCGGGACCAACAATTGGTATCAGAGCGGGGCTCAATTTTTAGAAAGAGTTTTTGTTTTAAAATTTTGATAACTACAATTGATATCTGAGCTAACTCTTCTCATATTGAGTGATCCTTGAACAATGGTTGACAATAATGTTGCAATTGATAGAAGAGCACCATTCTTTGATGGCATGAATTATCCTTATTGGAAAATGAGAATGGAGACATACATCAAAGCTAATGATTTTGATTCATGGCAGGTCATCTTGCTTGGAGACACACAAGTCACTATGAATGGCGATGGGCATATAACTCATGATCAAAAGAAAGCCATTGAGAAAAACAACAAGGCTAAGAATCTTCTTTTAACTACCATTGCATCATCTGAATTTTATTTATTTTCTTCATGTAGCACTGCTAAACAAATATGGGATACTCTTAGTGAAACATATGAAGGAACAAGAACAATAAAAGATACTAAAATCAATGCACTTTTGCAAAGATATGAGTTGTTCAAGTTTAAACCTAATGAGAAAGTTAAGGATGCATTTGATAGATTTGTTGCTATTACTAATGAGCTAGCTTCTCTTGGAAAGAAGTTAGAAGAATCTGATCTTGTCAGGAAAATTCTAAGAATCCTACCGAAATCTTGGGATGCCAAGAAGACAGCAATAGAGGAGGCCAATGATCTTAGCACTCTCTCCTTAAGCCAACTCAAAGAAAAGTTGATGGCATATCAATCTCACATAGATGTGACAGAAGAGAGTGAAGGAAACAAAAAAAACGCTTTCAAAACAGAAAAGTGGATGATGACTCAGATTCTGATTTAGTAGTGATGAAGACGAGGAAGTCAACTCATTAGTTCGACATCTCAACAAAATTCTAAAGAAACAAGGTAAGAAAACTGTTAAGTATAAGAAATATTGCTCCACTTGTGATGTAGGAAAAGGTTACAAAGAGAAAGAAAAGAAGAAGGAGAAAAAGGAAGTGGTGTGCTATGAATGCAAGAAGCCGGGCCATATTAAGTATGAATGCCCTGTGCTTATGAAGAAGATGGAAAAGCATAAGAAGAAGCATAGATCATTACTTGCCACATGGAGTGATTTAGACGAGTCAGAAACTAAATCAGAAAGTACAAGTGAAGATGAAGAAGAAGCCAATTTGTGCTTGATGGCTACATCTGAGGTAAACTCTGAATCCGAAACTGAAATGAATGATAATGAGATGTATATTGAGATGAAAAAGCTCTTAAAGGCTCTTAAAAAGGCTGATTTGAAGAATTCAAAACTAGATGCCGAAAATAAAGCTTTGAAAAATGAAAAAGATGTTTTGAAACAAATAAATAAATTGCTTGTTGATGAGAATGATATTTTGAAAAATGATAATGAAAAATTGTTTGTCAAATCTGATGTTTTGAAGAAAGAGAATGATGTTTTGAAGAATGAGATTAAAGATTTAAAAGGAAGAGTAGAAGATTTATCACAATCTATTAAAAACACTTTTAGTAAGTTTAATGAAAGTGATAAAAGTTAAACATGCTTATAAGTAGTCAAAGACCATCATTTATTAAGCATGGACTTGGATATGAACATGAAAATTCGACAAATAGCATGAATAAAACAGTGTTTGTAAAAGCAAATGAATCTGGGAATGAAAAAGATGTTATGCAATCTGTCAAAAAGAGGATGAATGGTAACAGCAGAGGCTACATCAGAAGGTATACTCAACAAAATTATCCTATCAGAAGTATGGCAGAGGGTACAGGTATGCATATAATAATTATCCAAGACAAAATTATTATCAAAAGGTAAATCAAAGGTACAATACACATCCATATGCATGTTCATTTTGTAATAGAATAGGTCATATAGAAAAATATTGTTTTTACAAAAGAAACAAGCTTAGTGATCAACAAGGAAACAAATTTTTCAATGGACCCAAACTTGTATGGGTTCGTAAAGAAGTTTAACTTGTTTGTGAGTGAAGTGCAGGTACCAAAGGCAAATGTAAATAGATATTATCATGATCAATAATTGCCTCGATTAAGAGAAAATAATATGCATTCATAAACAAGAAGGAAAAATATGAAAATTTGGTACTATTGTTCCAACTCCCTTATATATTATTTTATTTGCTCTCCATGTTTTGATATGAATAAAATTATTGAATACTTTTTAAATCAATTGGTATCATATTAAGGGGGAGCTTGTTTTCTAAAAGAAATTTATAAAGGGGGAGAAATGTTTGAAACAAGATAAGTACATTGAACAAATGTGTTGAAATTGTTTTACTTTGCAATTTCTTGTTATGTGTATATTAAAGGATAATTTTCTGCAATATATAAAAAAATTTATATCATTTTTGCACATTTAAAGACAAAATTCTGCACTTTTTGAGGAAATCTTGCATTTTCCTGCATTTTTTTAAAATTCTGCACTTTTCCATATTTTTCTACATTTTCTGTTTTTTTCTGCATTTTCTGTACAATTTCTTCATTTTTCTGCAATAAAAACTGCATTTTTCTGCATATGTTATGTAATTTCTGCACTTTTTCTGCATTTTTTGTATATTTTCTGCAATTCCATCATTTTTTCTGCACAAATTCTGCAATCTGTCAAATTTCTGTAAAAAAAAAAAAAAAATTCTGCATGTTTCACATTTTTCTGCAGTTTTAAAAAAAAACAGCATAAAAAAAAATACACTTTGCACAAAAATGTTCTTTACTTGTTTGAAAAGAATGCTTGGTTATATTTTTTTTGAATAAGTATTTTGTTTTTGATGCTAACAAAAAGGGGGAGAAAGTAAACAAAATATGAGATAAATATTTAGATTGCACTTTACATTTAAAAAAAATATTTTGTTTATATGGTTTTGTTATCATCAAAAAGGGGGAGAATGTTGGTTTATCTCAAATGATGATTTTGATGATAACAAAAAGGAGTAAATAATTACTAACATATTTATTAAGTGTGCAAGGATTTAATATAATCAAAGTGGTTTACAATGACTTAAGAGAATGATTTCAAAGAGACTCCATGCAAAGAATACTTTAGAAAGTGTTTGGAGAAGATTTCAAGAACAAATGAGCTGTCAGAAGGTTAATCAGAAGGTTCGCCGCTGGCTTTTTAAACTATCAGAAGGTTCGTCAGAAGGTTCATCAGAAGGTACATCAGAAGGTGAACTGCAACAAAAAAAAAAATGACGAGTTTCAGCTCCAGATTCGAATTTTCTTTTTAGATTTAATATGTTGAAGACCCAGCTCCAAAGATTGAGTATATTTGGGTAATATACTCAATGTGTTCTACAAAGTTGGTTCAATATCCATGGGGATTCGAATTTCGTCGAATTAAAGTTCATTTTTTTTGAGAAAATTATGTTTTGACAGCAAGAAAAAGAACGTGACTTGCAATGATGCATCTTCAACAGATTATTCAAATTTTAGTTGGAAATATGGAAAACATGATCCAAATATGCAAGGAACTTGTCTGATGATTATTTATCCATATAAGGAAGTCGAAATTTATGGAAAATATGATATTTTTGTTGCATGAACAGTACCAGACGAAGGAACAAGTCAACAACGGTGATTTCAAATTCGAATTTCAAGTTCAAGATAATTATACAAGTTGTTGGAGATTTAAACTTATCCATTGGAGCAAGAATTTCGAGATTACAACAACAAGATCTCAAGTTATTCAAAATTTACAGATTTTGAAGAAAGAGATAAGATGATATCTTGTTAGATATTGCCGATAAACTCCAGCTGATATCATGCACAAGAAAATAGGAACAAGCTTATCCATTTCTTTTACTAACCGTTGGTGTTATGAAGATAAAACTAGCATTCATCCAAGAGAGAAAAAACAGAAGAAAAATCTCACGTGAAAAAGAACAACGTGAACATCAGATCTCAGAAAGTTCAAGATCCCATTCGAAAACTGTCATATTTTTATTGTTACTGTTCATTGAGCAAATAGTTGAGGAAATTCAATTTTTATTCCTCTGATTTGTTGTTACACATTTAGTGTGAGTTGAGAGTTACAAGTAGGCTTAGTTGATTGATTGTTTGTGAGAATCAAGCTAAGTGAATTGTAGCCAAAAGTTTGGCAAATACTTCTTGTAACTTCATTGATTTGATTGGATAGTAGAACACAACCGGTGAGGAATACCGGGACCCCGGCATTGGAGCTGGAAGAGAGGATTGACGCTCGAGGCGGAACCTCTATAAATCGATTTGCATTTTTCTCTACCCTACTCTTTTTATTTTCGTGCAATTTATATTGAAGTATTTGATAAACTGTCACGTTTCAGAACCTGTTTCAGAGAGTACTTCAGAGAGTTGTCTGTATTCCGCATAAAATTAAATTTGATCTGTTTTGAATTAAAATAGATATACAAGTGTGATTATCAGCTGTGATTAGTTTCTAAACAGCAAGTTTAATTAATTCTAAGTTTAATAAAGTAATCAAAAGGAAGTGAATTGAAAATTTCGAAAAGAATTTATTTTTGTGAAAAACCAATTCACCCCCCCTCTGGTTATCTTTTCGGGACCAACAATTGGTATCAGAGCGGGGCTCAATTTTTAGAAAGAGTTTTTGTTTTAAAATTTTGATAACTACAATTGATATCCGAGCTAAACTCTTTTCTCATATTGAGTGATCCTTGAACAATGGTTGACAATAATGTTGCAATTGATAGAGCACCATTCTTTGATGGCATGAATTATCCTTATTGGAAAATGAGAATGGAGACATACATCAAAGCTAATGATTTTGATTCATGGCAGGTCATCTTGCTTGGAGACACACAAGTCACTATGAATGGCGATGGGCATATAACTCATGATCAAAAGAAAGCCATTGAGAAAAACAACAAGGCTAAGAATCTTCTTTTAACTACCATTGCATCATCTGAATTTTATTTATTTTCTTCATGTAGCACTGCTAAACAAATATGGGATACTCTTAGTGAAACATATGAAGGAACAAGAACAATAAAAGATACTAAAATCAATGCACTTTTGCAAAGATATGAGTTGTTCAAGTTTAAACCTAATGAGAAAGTTAAGGATGCATTTGATAGATTTGTTGCTATTACTAATGAACTAGCTTCTCTTGGAAAGAAGTTAGAAGAATCTGATCTTGTCAGGAAAATTCTAAGAATCCTACCGAAATCTTGGGATGCCAAGAAGACAGCAATAGAGGAGGCCAATGATCTTAGCATCTCTCCTTAAGCCAACTCAAAGAAAAGTTGATGGCATATCAATCTCACATAGATGTGACAGAAGAGAGTGAAGGAAGCAAGAAAAAACGCTTTCAAAACAGAAAAGTGGATGATGACTCAGATTCTGATTCTAGTAGTGATGAAGACGAGGAAGTCAACTCATTAGTTCGACATCTCAACAAAATTCTAAAGAAACAAGGTAAGAAAACTGTTAAGTATAAGAAATATTACTCCACTTGTGATGTAGGAAAAGGTTACAAAGAGAAAGAAAAGAAGAAGGAGAAAAAGGAAGTGGTGTGCTATGAATGCAAGAAGCCGGGCCATATTAAGTATGAATGCCCTGTGCTTATGAAGAAGATGGAAAAGCATAAGAAGAAGCATAGATCATTACTTGCCACATGGAGTGATTTAGACGAGTCAGAAACTAAATCAGAAAGTACAAGTGAAGATGAAGAAGAAGCCAATTTGTGCTTGATGGCTACATCTGAGGTAAACTCTGAATCCGAAACTGAAATGAATGATAATGAGATGTATATTGAGATGAAAAAGCTCTTAAAGGCTCTTAAAAAGGCTGATTTGAAGAATTCAAAACTAGATGCCGAAAATAAAGCTTTGAAAAATGAAAAAGATGTTTTGAAACAAATAAATAAATTGCTTGTTGATGAGAATGATATTTTGAAAAATGATAATGAAAAATTGTTTGTCAAATCTGATGTTTTGAAGAAAGAGAATGATGTTTTGAAGAATGAGATTAAAGATTTAAAAGGAAGAGTAGAAGATTTATCACAATCTATTAAAAACACTTTTAGTAAGTTTAATGAAAGTGATAAGAAGTTAAACATGCTTATAAGTAGTCAAAGACCATCATTTATTAAGCATGGACTTGGATATGAACATGAAAATTCGACAAATAGCATGAATAAAACAGTGTTTGTAAAAGCAAATGAATCTGGGAATGAAAAAGATGTTATGCAATCTGTCAAAAAGAGGATGAATGGTAACAGCAGAGGCTACATCAGAAGGTATACTCAACAAAATTATCCTATCAGAACGTATGGCAGAGGGTACAGGTATGCATATAATAATTATCCAAGACAAAATTATTATCAAAAGGTAAATCAAAGGTACAATACACATCCATATGCATGTTCATTTTGTAATAGAAGGTCATATAGAAAAATATTGTTTTTACAAAAGAAACAAGCTTAGTGATCAACAAGGAAACAAATTTTTCAATGGACCCAAACTTGTATGGGTTCGTAAAGAAGTTTAACTTGTTTGTGAGTGAAGTGCAGGTACTAAAGGCAAATGTAAATAGATATTATCATGATCAATAATTGCCTCATTGGAAGAGAAAATATGCATTCATAAGCAAGAAGGAAAAATATGAAAATTTGATATTATTCCAACTCCCTTATATATTATTTTATTTGCTCTCCATGTTTTGATATGAAAAAATTATTGAATACTTTTTAAATCAATTGGTATCATATTAAGGGGGAGCTTGTTTTCTAAAAAAATTTATAAAGGGGGAGAAATGTTTGAAACAAGATAAGTACATTGAACAAATGTGTTGAAATTGTTTTACTTTGCAATTTCTTGTTATGTGTATGTTAAAGGACAATTTGCAATATATGAACAAATTTATGTCATTTTTGCACTTTAAAGACAAAATTCTGCACTTTTTGAGGAAATCTTGCATTTTCCTGCATTTTTTTAAAATTCTGCACTTTTCCATATTTTTCTACATTTTCTGTTTTTTTCTGCATTTTCTGTACAATTTCTTCATTTTTCTGCAATAAAAACTGCATTTTTCTGCATATGTTATGTAATTTCTGCACTTTTTCTGCATTTTTTGTATATTTTCTGCAATTCCATCATTTTTTCTGCACAAATTCTGCAATCTGTCAAATTTCTGTAAAAAAAAAAAAAAAAAATTCTGCATGTTTCACATTTTTCTGCAGTTTTAAAAAAAAAACAGCATAAAAAAATACACTTTTGCACAAAAATGTTCTTTACTTGTTTGAAAAGAATGCTTGGTTATATTTTTTTTGAATAAGTATTTTGTTTTTGATGCTAACAAAAAGGGGGAGAAAGTAAACAAAATATGAGATAAATATTTAGATTGCACTTTACATTTAAAAAAAATTTTTTTTATATGGGTTTTGTTATCATCAAAAAGGGGGGAGAATGTTGGTTTATCTCAAATGATGATTTTGATGATAACAAAAGGAGTAAATAATTACTAACATATTTATTAAGTGTGCAAGGATTTAATATAATTAAAGTGGTTTACAATGACTTAAGAGAATGATTTCAAAAGAGACTCCATACAAAGAATACTTTAGAAAGTGTGGAGAAGATTTCAAGAACAAATGAGCTGTCAGAAGGTTAATCAGAAAGTTCTCCGCTGGCTTTTTAAACTATCAGAAGGTTCGTCAGAAGGTTCATCAGAAGGTACATCAGAAGGTGAACTGCAACAAAAAAAATGACGAGTTTCAGCTCCAGATTCGAATTTTCTTTTTAGATTTAATATGTTGAAGACCAGCTCCAAAGATTGAGTATATTTGGGTAATATACTCAATGTGTTCTACAAAGTTGGTTCAATATCCATGGGGATTCGAATTTCGTCGGATTAAAGTTCATTTTTTTTTTGAGAAAATTATGTTTTGACAGCAAGAAAAAGAACGTGACTTACAATGATGCATCTTCAACAGATTATTCAAGTTTTAGTTGGAAATATGGAAAACATGATCCAAATATGCAAGGAACTTGTCTGATGATCATTTATCCATATAAGGAAGTCGAAATTTATGGAAAATACGATATTTTTGTTGCATGAACAGTACCAGACAAAGGAACAAGTCAACAACGATGATTTCAAATTCGAATTTCAAGTTCAAGATAATTATACAAGTTGTTGGAGATTTAAACTTATCCATTGAAGCAAGAATTTCGAGATTACAACAACAAGATCTCAAGTTATTCAAAATTTACAGATTTTGAAGAAAGAGATAAGATGATATCTTGATAGATATTGCCGATAAACTCTAGCTGATATCATGCACAAGAAAATAGGAACAAGCTTATCCATTTCTTTTACTAACGTTGGTGTTATGAAGATAAAACTAGCATTCATCCAAGAGAGAAAAAACAGAAGAAAAATCTCACGTGAAAAAGAACAACGTGAACATCAGATCTCAGAAAGTTCAAGATCCCATTCGAAAACTGTCATATTTTTATTGTTACTGTTCATTGAGCAAATAGTTGAGGAAATTCAATTTTTATTCCTCTGATTTGTTGTTACACATTTAATGTGAGTTGAGAGTTACAAGTAGGCTTAGTTGATTGATTGAGTGTGAGAATCAAGCTAAGTGAATTGTAGCCGAAGGATTGGCAAATACTCTTGTAACTTCATTGATGTTATTGGATAGTGGAACACACCGGTGAGGAATACCGGGACCCCGGCTTGGAGCTGGAAGAGAGGATTGACGCTCGAGGCGGAACCTCTATAAATCGATCTTGCAATCTCTTCTCTACCTACCCTTTTTATTTTCGTGCAATTTATATTGAAGTATTTGATAAACTGTCACGTTTCAGAACCTGTTTCAGAGAGTACTTCAGAGAGTTGTCTGTATTCCGCATAAAATTAAATTTGATCTGTTTTGAATTAAAATAGATATACAAGTGTGATTATCAGCTGTGATTAGTTTCTAAACAGCAAGTTTAATTAATTCTAAGTTTAATAAAGTAATCAAAAGGAAGTGAATTGAAAATTTCGAAAAGAATTTATTTTTGTGAAAAACCAATTCACCCCCCCTCTTGGTTATCTTTTCGGGACCAACAATCATCATCATTATTATATGTAATTAACAAATGATTCAGGACACTACTGTATAAATAATGTATGCTTAAGTTGCTAAAATCCATGGAAGATGTTGAAGAAACTCGAAACTTCTCGTTAGGTGTGTGTGGCACCAATGCAATTATGCCCTAAAGGCTTGATTTTTGAAGGCGTTAAGGTGATGGATATTGGTGACCACTCGGCCATACCAGCAAAGCTTCCAATATTAACAGGTTTATAGCACCACTCTTGCAAACCAAAAACTAGGGAGCAACTCACAATGTCTTCGATGAGTTATGATAATCCATATTTGATAAGACATCCCATGTATACATCATCACTAGTCAATGACCCGAACCGTGGATCCTAGTTTTAAAATTGGTGAAATTGGAGTCGTATTTGTGAAAGTAAGGTTGGAAACTGATGATTTCATAGGTCATTTCCAATTACTTCAAAACTATAAATAGTTTCAATTATTTTAAAATTGCAAATGTAAAAAAAAAAAAACATAAATATATAAAAGCAGTCACATCATGAAGTTCTTCATAATTTAATATCTAAGTTATCTAAAAGTGAATGGGTAGTTTATTTGTTTTAAAATATCAAGACATTAAAATATCAAAACTTTTAAATTATATGCATTTTTTATTAAAATTTAAATGTCAGATACTAAATTATAAAAAAGCGAAAGTGCAGTTGTTTTTCACGCCATTATTCCGAGGTAATTACGGGTCTGTTTGTTTTGGTTTTTTTCCGGCAGATACAGATACTTTTCAAACTTTTTGCTAACAAATTATTTATCAAGAAATAGTATATATAAAAAAAAGTTGATAGTTTTCATCAAAAGATCAAATAGAACAAATTTAGATAAAATTTAGATGTAAATCGGATATATTTACACATATCATTTTAAAAAAGATATAAATACAGATAAAAAACAGACAATCCAAACAGATCCTAATTATCCTAAATATTCCACAACTTCTGGGCCCCAATCGAAAACCAAACAGTGAAAGCTCATGCCTTAGTTCTGCTTTCGGCCAGGCATAAGTATGAACTAACTTTAATTTTTCCATCTCGCCTCTCTCTCTCTCTCTCTCTCCCCCTCTCGCTCGCGTCACGTGAAGCATGTTATTCATGTGGGAATATGAGGGCATTGGTCTTTGTCCTCATCCACGTTCCATTTCCCAAAGTTCAATTTTGGCATGTGAATATGTTGGCCTTGGAAATACGTGTACAGAGGCAATTACGTTCCCAAATATTACGTGTATAGAGACAATTGCTTCTCCCAATTATTCAGCAACTCCACGCCTCGCACCCTGCAAACCGGTTTCGATGCAGGTGGATCTCAATCCAGCAGTTCTTAACCATTTTTTTGGGGCTGTTTCCGATTCAAAAACCACTTGATGATGATTTGGGTTGGATTTAATTGAGAATCGATCTATGATAATGTCTAAACCAACATGCGTCGGTAACTGACCAGTGATATACGAGAGGTCAAGTAAAACAATGCGTCAATAAAAATTTTTAAAAAAAAATTTATATGGACTAGTCTCATAGACTCTACAAGATACATCCATATGCCATTTTTCTTTTCTAAATGCAATAAATATTTCTTAAGTTGAGTGTTAATATTTACATTGGAGTTATTTGTTTTGTTTTTAAAAAGTGTAATGTTCACGTATTTTACAAATTTTAAAAAGTGATCAATTTAATTTATCTTTTTAAAATTACGCAAGCTTTTTGATATTAAATTGCGTATGTATAAAGAAAGGTATAAACTATAGTGATTGTCTTTAAAAGTATTACATACATAGAAAATTTTATATTTCTAAAATACAGTACTTTGATCTTTCAAAAATTTTGATATCTAAAAATTATCATTAAATATAATAGCATATTATCCAATTGTATTTTCTTTTACATTAAATCCCCACTTAAGCAGACAATTTATTTATTGTCTGTTAATAAGGGTCAAGTGTAATGCGGCTTCAAAAAATTATTACAATTATATATTAGGCTTTTAAGTGTACAAGAAATAACCATCAAATTGTTTGGAATAAGGGAAGATGGAAATAATGCATATGGAAGAAAAGAAAATGAGTGAAAGAAATCATAAGAGCAATTGGTTCCTTTTAATGTGCTTGCTTAAAAGAATGAATTAAAATGAAAGGAATAGTATTCATTACTAATAATAAAGTGATAGAAAAAATAAAATCAATAATATTTAAATAAAATTTTAAGAAGGAAAAAAAGGAATAGGTAAGTAATCGTATTCTTTTCCTTTCCTTCCCATTTCTCTCCATTTTGAAAGGGAAAGATAATGTGGGGCCTATGGAAACTAATCTTTCCATTTTTCTTCCCCTCTTATTTTCCTTCATAAACCAAACAATGGAAAATAAAAATTTCACCTCTAGTTTCTTCCATCTCTAATTCTTTTCTTCATATTTCCTTCATCTAAACATAGTGTCTGGGTTAATGCCATAGGGTCCAAGAGTAAAGTCTATGAATATTTCTGAATGATTAGGAAAGTATTGGCATGATAAATTTAAAGTAGAGACCATTGGATCAATCTAGTATTATCAATATATCTTAAGGAGTCTCATTGGCATAAAACGACTCTCAATGAGCTTGTATTCACAATGAGCCCGTGAGGGAGTACGTTAATAAAAGTATATATCTGAAATGTTGATGGACAACATGATTCAATAAATGACATCAATGGACAAGCTTCATAAACAATAAGAGTTTCTCTTCATTTGAAGAAAGGAGAAATAAAGAGAAATGTCATTGTGTTGCCCATTTGTCAACTTGAAAGATCAAAAACATATTTAGAGTGAAGAACACGATATCTCTAAAAAGACAGTTGAGTTTGATATTTGACAACTTCTCCACCTATTACTCTTATGCTTGAGCTTGCCTTAGATTCCTTACTTTTTAACTTTCTCTTTTTTCTTTTTCCCAATCATCATTTACGTAGCATTCTAATTTATTTCTCTAAGGCTACATGTAAGTGGATATGCATGCACCTAACCGTGTGATTGGATCTGTATTAATTATCTATACTATTAAAGTAAAAGCACCTACTTTAGTGTAAATGTTTTTAATATAATGTTTTTGGCATATGGACGTAAAATATTTTTGGTATCCCTGAAATCATGAAATTAAATAGGGTTTGAATAGAATTAAATAGGGGTTTAATAGACATAGTCTTTTCATTTTTTAGCATATGAGCATAAAATATTTTTAGTATCCTTGAAATCATAAAATTAAATAGGTTTTAAATAGAATTAAATAGAGGTTGAATAGACATAGTTATCTTTGCTAATAAAGCAAAAGCATGATATCTTTAGTATAAAATTTGTTAGTGTAAATATTTTTAATATAATGTTTGAATATAATTAAATAGAGGTTGAATAAATATAGTCTTTTCTTCTTTTAGCATATTGGCATAAAATATTTTTGGTATCTCTAAAATCATGAAATTAAATAGGGTTTGAATAGAATTAAATAGAGGTTGAATAGACATAGTCTTTTCCTTTTTTGGCCTAAGCATGTATCTTTATCTGCTGATATAAATGTTTTTAATACAATGTTTTTAGCATATGAGCGTAAAATATTTTTGGTATTCCTAAAATCATGAAATTAAATAAAGTTTGAATAAAATTAAATAGGGATTGAATAGACATAGCTTTTTTCTTTTTTAGTATATGGGCGTAAAATATTTTTAGTATCCCTGAAATTGTGAAATTAAATATGGGTTAAATAGGTGTAATCTTTTTTATTTTTTAGCCTAAGCATGTACTTTTATATACTGAACCAAAACTCTGATACCCTATTTAATAATGTTCCACTACATTTTCTCTAGATAAAATTAATAATATTCCTAAATATATACAATTAAAGAAAACCATCCCTTTTGGTATCTTTAGTGTAAATATTTTTAGTGTAAATGTTTTTAATATAATATTTTTAGCTTATAGGCATAAAATATTTTTGGTGTCCCTAAAATCATGAAATTAAGTAGGATTTTAATAAAATTAAATGGGGGTTGAATAGGCGTAGTCTTTTTTTTTTAGCATATGGGTGTAAATATTTTTGGTATTTTTTAAATTATGAAATTAAATAGTCTTTTCCTTTTTAGCCTAAACATGTATCTTTACATATCGATGTAAATGTTTTTAGCATATGGGCATAAAATATTTTTGGTATCCCTGAAATCATAAAATTAAATAGAGTTTGAATATAATTCAATATAGATTGAATAGACATAGTCTTTTCCTTTTTTAGCATATGGGCGTAAAATATTTTTTGTATCATTGAAATCATGAAATTAAATAGGGTTTGAATATAATTAAATGGGGGTTGAATAGACATAGTCTTTTCTTTTTTTAACTTAAGCATGTATCTTTATATACCTATCTAAAGCTCTCATACCATATTTAATGATGTTCCACCACGTTTTCTATGAATAAAATTAATAATGTTTCCAAATACATGATGCTGGCTTGAGATTCAACGTGAATTACTTGAAGGACAATCGCCACAAGAAATCAACTCTATGTAGCACTATCACGAGGAGTATCGATGGTATTAACAAAAGTTTTGGTTAAGAAAGGAAATCTATCCAGGGTGTGTGGGACATACACGAGGAATATTGTATACAAAAATGTATTGTTGTTGAAGGTATTTTTATTATCAACATGTTATATTACATTTTCACATATTGAGAACGTTGCTGGATATACATGTATTTGTATTGGAATGATCATTAACTATTTACCACTCTTTATATATGTTCCAAATCAAATTAGTCAATATTCTAAAAAGTTATTGTTTTATTTGCACACGCATGACGGGTGTGTCGTCTGCTTGTATAAAATAGAGGTAATGCCCAATTTGGTACATCAACTTTGACAAAAAGGTCAATTAGGTACCTGAACTTTAAAAAGTTCAATTTATACTCAATTAAACTTTTCGTTTCCCTAAACACTATTATACTTTTTTATTGTCTATTGAAATATTGACCGTATCAGGCAACGATTTGTAGGGTAGTGTTTAGGGGCACAAAAAGTTCGATTAAATATGAAATTTGACTTTTTAAATTTCAAGTCCTTGTTGACATTTTTGTGAAAGTTTAGGTACTAAATTGAATATTTAGCTCATAAAAATGTTGATTTGCTATCGTATTGGATGAAAAATTTTTAGCCTTAAAATCTCTTAAAAAATCTAAGTTTTGCTTATTGTAAATCATGGCTTTTAATAATTTTGATAATTTCTGAATAGTGGTAATTTGTCCATAAGAAAGTATATGAATTGCAATAAAACCTTTTGTTAACCATGGGACTATTAATGTTCTTAGAGAATAAAACATATAGAAGCAAATCACATTTGCTTTAAGATTCATCATTGTACTTACAATTGCAATGAAACGATACAATAATAGAAAACACCATGATTTAATGTAGAAAACCTTAATTATGGGGGGAAAAACTACAAAACAATAGTATAAAACTTCCACTGTTAACAAATAATGGGATTACAATATTTTTCTTACTAGTTATACTTGTAGATAACTAAATTTTTACTAAAATGGTGGATATCCATAACATTCTATAGTGACCATCTATAAAAGTTATAAAATAAAGAGCATCACCAATTGAATTGTTTTTTATATAACATATCTATATGAAATAAATTAAGTACATATGATCTCCTAGCAAATGGATTTCTATGAAACTATATGTTGTTTGCCAACAAGACAATTGGTGTATGTTTTTTGAGACGTAACTCTCACATCAAGCAAAAGTTGCATCTTGGCAAGTGAAGTTTTTCTTTTCCCCTGCTTATGTGACCAAGCCGTTTATCAAAGCTCTATTGAATAATCATCGACTATGTTCACATATCCTCTATTAGTGACATTAAATAAATGGTATTATGCTTCTTCCCTTAACTATTATGAGAGAACCATTGGCGTGCTTCCATTTGCCTTCACTAAAATAGCTATAATATTTTATCCTTCATCATCTAATTTTCTTATAGATACAAGGTTTAGGTGAATATCTATAACATGCCTAACACTTTGAGAATGATCTTATAACTAGTATTGGTATTCAAAATAATTTTTCCACTACCAACAATTTTAGACTATCATTTCCCATCTTAACATTACCATAATCACCAGCCATATAGGTTGAGAAAAATTCGTCATGTGCTATCACATGAAAAGAGCCACTGGAGTCAGTAATTCAATCATTATCATGACATGTAAGACTAATATAATTATCATCCCATGAAACAATGACTTCGTCATCCACTATTATAGCAATTGTATAATAACTATTTCCATCATCTTTACTTTTATTATGTTTTCTATTCTAGATTCTATATTCTTGTTTAAGATGTTTTGGCTCGTCATAGTGATAACATTTAATATTTCTTCATTTTGATTTGGATCTTCTCCTGAATTTGTCAAATCTGTCAAATTTATCAAATGAGCCTCTAGTCTTGTTTCTCTCTTGTCTTTCCTTTTTATCAATAATTAGTGCACAAGTCTCATAACTTGTACAAAGCTCCTTTCTTCAAGCTTCTTCATTCATCAAGCTTTTTTTTGCCATCGCAGTGATGAGGATTCCTTTGGGAACAAAATCAATAATTGATACAACAAGTGTCTCCTAACCATTAAGTAGTGAACTTAATAGTAATAGTGCCAGCATCTCATCATCAACCACCAATTTCATAGCAAATAATTGATTCACAAGATCCTATAAACCATTTAAGTGCTTAGTCATATTGGATCCATCCTTATATTTTAAATTCATCACTTTCTAATTAAGAAGGTTTTATTTATAGCAATCTGTCTCTTGTATATGGGCTTTAATTTCTTCCATGGAGCATCAACTCTGGTTACCATCATTGTATCATTGTATAGCTATACCTTAATGATTATGTAATCTAATGCTCATGTTGTTGAATAAGGTTATGGAAACAAACACTTGTATAGCAAATCAATTAAAACTTTGGAGGTATGCAATTACATCTTCAAATTAGAAAAATTCTCAAGTTACTAATTGTAAAGTCAAACAACTTATATAGCAAATTGTTTGCCACAAATATCAATACACAAGAAACATCTCTAGTTTTTTATGTCTAATTGTCTTAGGGTCTAATCCACGCATATATTATCCTCAATTGTGATAACCATCTGATTTTAAAAGTTGGGTTGACAGTGTTGATTGTATGGTTTTTCAACATTTAATCTTGAATTTTGGAAAACATTTCTATGAATGCATATACCTTTTGTGAAAAACAATTTTTGTTTTCTTGAAATAGTTTTACGGTTGATTACTTCACTATAGGGAATAAGAGGGAATTAAATTGTAAATTATCAATAATATATTACAAGTATAATAGAACATATTTATTGCAATGTTTAGTTAACATAGAAAAAAATAAAGAATTATGTTAGAATAATAGTAAAATATCTATTCCATATTTTGAAAATAGTAAAATATTATTACATTCATATTAGAAAGACATGATTGTGCAATTTCCGAGATAGTGGTGACATAGACCAATAGAATTCATGATAGAGATATGAATTACTATTCATTATTTTGTATCATAATTGTTATTTAGTGTTTTAAAAAACAAATAAATACTTTAATAGCAACTTCTTATGAAATGAGATAGAAATAAAATAGTCATTATATTATTTACTCCTTGATAAAAGTGGTTTTTATTTTATTTTATTTTATTTTTTTTATCACCATGTATTATTTACTACTTGATAAAGAATCAATAACAGTATACCTTAGAAATAACATAAAAGAAATGCAAATAAATGTTATATATCTCACTGAGTAAACTCTTATTATGAGCATTTTACCAAAACTACTAGAGGTTGTGTTTTAATTAGGGTGTGCATGGCATGGTTTGATTCGGTTCGTATGGTTTAGTTCAGATTGCACCTTGAATCGAACCATACCATATTTTATGGTTCAGTTTTTCTTTTAAATTCGAACCTAAACATACAATTCGGTTCATAATTTTTTCGAAACCGGAAAAAACTATCTGGTACGGTTTGGTTTGTGGTTTGAACCGTTTTTTATAAAATAAAAATATATTCTATCAAAAAAATTCCATTACATATTTCTTATAGGAATGAAGAGATTCCATTCTTTATAAAATTATAATTGTGACTAGTCTCTATTTTTTTAATTATCTTGAACTATAATGATATACTAGACTTTATCCTAATATAAGACATACAATTTAATTCATTGTATACTTCTAACTAACATATTACCAATTATAAATCAATAAGTAACTAAATAATAGAAGTAGATTAATTAGTAAGACAAATTGAAAAATAATATGCAAGAGTTAGAGTACTAGAGGCTAAAATTTAAAATCTATCTTACTTATAGACAACATAACTATTACAACATATTATGAAAAATCTAATTTTGTTCTATTGAATAACACATATCTAAGTCACAAATTTTAAAAACAATTAATTATTTACAAAAAATTAATTTTTTTAAAATTTATACCGTAGATATATATCATTAATAAAAATTAATTGTTTTTAAAATTTATAATGTAGATATGTATCATTAATAAAACAATTAAGAGTAAAAATAATATGTTTATTTTTTTAATATATAAAATGGTTTGGTTCGGATCGAATCATATGGTTCAGTTCATGATCTCGAACCGAATTGCAAATCATTTACTCTTTACTGAATCGAACCGTGAATCGAATTATTTAAAAAAAGAACCAAAATTTCGATTCGGTTGGTCCGATCCGATTCGATTCATGGTTTGATCGGTTTTTTTGCACAACCCTAGTTTTAATGGTGGTTTACACTTACTAAATACTTTAATTAAACAAGTTCTTTCAGATTTCGTGCATTTTGCTTAAAGGTTCTCTCTCCCTCTTTCTCTAATAAGAATTAATGGAAATCTTAAAGCATTAAAGCACCAGTATTCTACCTTTGTATTTCACATTATGAATTAGTAGTGATAGATCATCTGCATTGCAAATGAAAAATAATTATAAAACATAAAATAATTAAAAAACAAAATTATCAACATAAATTGTAAAGAGTAAACTTGTAACATATGTACCTAAAAATATCAAATGATTAAAAAATTTAAAATTATTAATCTTTATCTATTTAATAAATGGGAAAAAAACTTGATGGTTATCCTTACAAGGAAAGTGAGAAGATGGATGCAGAAATATATAGGAAAGTGAGAAACAGTAGGTAAGAGAATCTTGGAGAAGGAGGAATGTGGGATGTAAGCACTTATTGAAGTGGATGTAAGCAATTGTTAGAAATTTTAAAATAAGGGTAAATGTCGTAAATGGTACCTGAACTTTGGCCAAAAATCTTTCTTAGGTACTAGACTTTGAAATTGATCAATTTAGTACCTTAAATAATTTTGTGTATGCCAATAGTACCATTTTCAAATTTGCTAAATCCATCATCAACATGGTGTTTTAACTATGACAGCGGTAGTATTGACGTGCATGAAAAGTTATTTTAGATAGTAAATTAATCATTTTCAATATTTAAGTACCTAATTTCTTAAGTCTAAGTACCATTCGTGATGTATACCCTTAAAATAATAAAGAAAAGGGTAGTTTTGAGAATTCATAATAAGATAAAAATGTGCTATAAAGATACAAATGTGGCCTTTTGGGTTTAATGATATAGACAACTAAATATTATAATGACAATTTTTTTCTTTTTTATCTAGCCAGTTGAAAGTGGGTACAATTCAATTTAATTCAACTCAACCCACAAGTTTAAACAAAATAAAACGACAAAATATGATTGTTTATCACTTTGTTGAGAAATTTATTTTTAACTATAAGGATCAATTTTTTTTAAATTGACGTAGAGAAAATACATTTTTAATTTTCATCTTTTTTATAAATTTATAAAGTTGAACATTTTCAACGATCAAACAAATTATAAAAAATAATATAAATTGAAAAATTCGAAAAAATAGAAAAAAAAAATGCCAAAAAAAGAATTAAAAAACAAGTTCCGATCACTTAGACTAGGAAGAGCTTTATCATCATAATTGATTTAAGTAGGATGAGCCCTTATCTGCCCAAATTAATTTTGCTTAACCGTAAAAATAGATTCGATTATAATATGGTTTCTTAAGCTAATTTGGATTTTAATCACCTTGAATTTTCCTTAAAATACCATTTGGTTGCATTTGATCGATCCCCTTCATCGGTGTGTAACCAAATAGAAGATGACAATAATCACCAAAATTCATAGGTTATTTGTGTTGTTCTGTTCTTGCACTAATTGGTAAAGATAAATGTGAAACACCTCTCCACCATTCTTAAAAGAAAAATTACAAAATTAAAATTGCATTAAAAATAATTATCAAATTATCATTAGTATATAGCATCTTGAAAATATGATATAATTTACTTGTGCATCGCATTTCCTAAGATGAAATATAGCAATGTATTCGAAAAGCCACACCTCGCAAGAGTGACACAAATGTGTATCTCATGTTGTAAGTGTGATACACGAATGTATCCCATATTTAACATGCAATTCAAAGAAAATTTCATTATGATATGTAAGACATGCGATATAATAATAATATTTATTAATTAATTTTGTTTAAGTTGTATTTGTGTAATTGTTTTTCAAATTGATAGATAATCAATAATTAATCTCGAAAAGCTATATTGGTTACCTTTCTCGGTGAATAAATGGATGTCAAACAACCCAATTAACCGCCATTAAAAGGTACTCATATATGACCAACCTTTTAAGTGAGTCCTATTTTTAGGATGAAAAATTCAATTTACTATTGGTATGGTAGGTTCTTAAAATTTTAATATGTTATATTATCGTCAGGTTCAGACATGGATCATATTAGTTTGATTTTTATTAAAAGTCAAATCAAACCATAATTTATGACCTAGATTTAAATTTTTTTTTCAATCTATTAAATAATAATAGTTCAATTTGAATTACAAATTGATTTTATTTTGTAATTAAAATTTTATATTTACAAAACATTTAATCTCATATGAAAATATTAGTATGAAAATGTGAACTTTTCCGTAAAAGTGCAAATTGCTTTATATAAGGTAAAATGTGGCACTAATTTTAAAACACGCTACGTGTGATTCATAGGACAAAAGAAAGAGAAAAATCTTATATTTCCCTGGATTTCTGTCGGATGTACAATTTTTAAATTTTGAGTTGTCTTTAGTTGCTGTAAGACATCATAGTTCTTTCTTTTTTTTTTTTCAAAAATCATTTTACAATAGTTCAAACCTATTTTCAATTTCAAAAAAAAAAAAAAAAGAGACTCATATAGCATTTTCCATTATCATTCAGGATTGCTAATGATAATTTTTCTAATATATATGTATTATTTTATATAGTATTTTTACTGCATTATGTGAACTACGTAGCTATATTTATACTTCTTTTTATTATTTTAAGCTTAAAAAATGATGTTGATGGTTTTCATAGTAACTCTTTTTATTAAAATTTATCTTCTTTCATTACAATATTGCCGATAAAATTAGGTTAAATTAAATATCCATTCAATATGACAACAATTAACTATTAGTTAACCTTCATTGAATATGAGGACAATTATCCATTTAATTAAATTGATTTTTTTGGCCCTTAATTAAATTTATTTAAACAATTAAAGTCCTTAATCTCCATATTATCCCAAAAAATTAGGTTTATAGACTCATAGCAATTACCATCATTTCAAAAAAAAAAAAAAAAGAAAGAAAAGAAAGAAAAAAATAATAAAAGGGTGAGCTTGAAAATATTCGCCTTTATATTTCTTTCAAATTATAAAAGAAAGTTATAAAAAAATAATCAACTTAAAAGATAACTCATATAGAATATGGCTGTAGTTTTTATCTTATTTGGCATGGCTGGTTTAACATGGAGTAAATAAGGAAAAAGAAAACCATGTCATGTGTTTGTAAAAATGTTTAACGAGGATAGATAATAGTATAAAAATCCAAATATGCATAAATAAAAGTAGGAGAGCAATAAAATTTAAAAATGTCCAATAACAGTCCAAGGGTCTGTTTGTTTGTTGGCAAATTACAGATACATACATTTTTTTTTTTTCAAACTTTTTTCTAACAAAATATTTATAAAGAATTAGATACAGATAAAAAAAAGTTGCAGTTCTCATTAAAAGATTAAATAGATCAAATATAAATAAAATATAAACGTAAATCGGATATATTTACACATATCATTTTGAAAAAGATATAGATACAATGAAAAACAGACCATTCAAATAGACACTAAGAGTTTCATACACACATTAAATAAAAAAATCCAACATGAATTAGAAAAAATGTAAAAATGACAACTAAAAAATTTATCACTCCTTCTGGTAGTCAATCCAAATAAATGGAATATGCTTAATCTTGTACCACTCCTCGCCTATTTCTCTCTTGCACTTCTCTTTCAATTGCTCACATCCTCAATTTCTAAGCATCGAAGGGACTTCAGTTGAGTCATACTTTCGGGAAGTGATGTCAGATTTAGGCAACAACCAATGCCAAGTTCCTGAAGCGATTCCAAGTCACCCATTCGATCTGGTAAAGCCATCAATTTATCACAGAACCAAATTATCAGCCTTTGAAGGGACTTCAGTTGAGTCATACTTTTAGGAAGTGATGACAGTTTTGGGCAATGACAAATTTGGAGTTCCTGAAGTGATTCCATGTCACCTATTTGATCTGGTAAAGCCGTAAACTTTTCACATCCCCTAATTGATAGCTCTTGAAGGGATTTTAGATGAAGCATACACATGGATTTTGGATCAGTCATAATTTTAGGAAGTGGTGTCAGATTTGGGCGACGACCAATTTGGAGTTTCTTAAACGATTCCATGTCATCCATTCGATCTGGTAAAGCCACAAGCTTTTGACATGCCCCAATTGACAGCCCTTGAAGGGATTTTAGATGAGCTATACTTTCAGGAAGTGATGTCAGGTTTGAGCAATAATCAATTTGGAGTTTCTGAAGCGAATATAGGTCACCTATTTGATCTAGTAAAGCCATCAACTTTTTACAAAGCCAAAGTGTCAGCTCTTGAAGGGATTTTAGATGAGCCATACTTTCAGGAAGTGATGTCAGATTTGGACAATAACCAATTTCGAGTTTCTGAAGCGACTCAAGGTCACCAATTCGATCTGGTAAAGCCATCAAATTTTCACATAAAAAAATTACAACTTCAACTAGATTTGGGAGGCAAAGAGTGATGTCTTCCATCATCCATCTTGGAAATATTGTTCCACCATAGCCTTCCATCTTCAACATTCGCAAATTTGCATGTGGTTGGAGTCCTTCCAACAATGCTTCATGATTTGTGATTAACTCAGCTTCATTGTGTTTGTTGTGATTTTAAGTGAACTGTAATCTTAAGGTATCCAAAAATCGCTTCCCTTTTAGGTTTGCACTCTTTGATTCCACCGCTGCATTTTTTATATAACCAACCATCATGATTGTGAGATCTCTTCTCAAGTTGTTCAAGCCTCCCAATTCATTTAGCTTGGCACAGTTTTTGGTCTTAAAACTATCCTCTCCAACCATGAAATAAGCTAGCTTTTGCAAAGAGGTAACTCTTTCGATTCCTCGTGGCATACAACACGCTTCAAGATCAAGATTTGTAAGTCTAACCAACTCCACTATATCTCTAGGTAATTCCTTGAGACTGGGACAACCAATGAGTATCAGTGTTGTCATATTCTGCAGACTTTTTATGGAATTGGGAAGTCGGTTCAATTCTAGATTATGGGACAAATCAAGATAAGAAAGGAGCTTCAACTTGCAAAGGGAGTTTGGCACTACTTTCATGTCTGTATTTTGAAGTGTCAGGGCACGTAAATGCTTCAAGCTTGACATAAGCTTGTGACAAGTAAGCTCAGGAAGTCTTTTATCCGGTCCTAACCATTCTCCAGTTGACAAAAGCGTCCAGACTTTCATATTCTCAAGCTGAAGCTTTGGGAACTCATCCAATAAGGTTTTATTCGTTGGATAAGATACATGGTGAAGAGTATTACCGTAAAGAGTACCTCTTCTGTTTGGACCTATCACATTGCACCTAGTTCCTGCCACTTGGCATGCTAGGTCATGTATAAGATCATGCATCTTGCAAGTTCTAACATTTCCAAGATCATCATCCTCTCTATCTTGGAAAAAGCTTCTATCCAATAGATACATAAAAGAATCATGTGCCTCTTGTTCTAAATCCAAGTCCTTACCTAAGGACTGCTGAATAAATCCTTGAGCGATCCAAAAAGAAGTCAAGGTGGACTTTTCCATTTCGTAGTCCTTTGGAAATAAAGAGCAAAGTGCAAAGCACTGTTTCAAGTACGAGGGAAGATGATCGTAGCTTATTCTAAGAACAGCAGTTATGTCATTTTCCTTCCGTGGTATTTTTCGAAGCTCAACATCTTTGAAAGATAACCATTCAGCTTCAGCTTTTTTCAGAAATAACATACCTCCAATAACTCTGATAGCCAGGGAACACCTGAGCACTTCTCAACTACTTTTTCCCCAACAGAATCTTTTATAAACTTGGGTATCTTCTGTCCATCTGAAGAAGCGCATCGTAGGAATAGATCCAAAGATGCAGTAGATGCTAGGCCTTGGAGATGATGATGATTAACAGCACCAAAAATCTCTGCAACAACTGGGGATCTTGTTGTGATGATTATCTTGCTTCCTCTAGCTCCTCCATCAAGTAACATTTTAAGCTTGAACCGCTCTTCCCTCTTTTCAGTCCATAAATCATCAAGCGCCAGAAGGTATCTCTTCCCATCAATTTCTTTACGAGGGCGGCTTTGCATTTGATCCATTCCATAATTCTCTGGATAGTCAACATCCTTTGCACCTGCGACGATCTTCCCGGCAATCTTTTTTATATCAAAATCATCAGAGACAGTAACCCACATTCTTAGCTCAAAAAACTTCTTGACATCCTCTTCATTGAACACGCATTGGGCAAGCGCTGTCTTCCCTAATCCACCAATCCCAACTATTGAAACAACAGAGATGTTTTCTTCTCTGCCAGAGTCTTTAAATAGCAGTTCTTTTATTTCTCTCCTATCATCATCTCCACCGATGATTTCTTTCATTGGTATAAATGAGTGCTCGTTTTCTTGTCTCCGAGTTGTGATCCTCCCCTATCCTCCGGACGATCATCTAAGTGAAAGTCTCGAGCATCTTTAACAGCATCGATCTTCGTTCTTACTTCTTTAAGCTTGTATACCATCTTGAACCTCAAAACGAGCTGGTTTGAGCTTGAAAAGAAGGTGCTAACCTCTTTCATTACTTTGTTCTGGCTCCTTAAATCTTTCAATCGAGATTCGACATAAAAGTAACCCAGCAAGTCCTCGGCATCAAATAGAGCCCCTTGAGTTGTGCAACCCATTCTTTGACTTGTGGGCTCTGGTGATATTGCTCTTCTGCGTGGAGCAACAGAGCTTGCATGGTGGAAACTTTTCCTCAGTTTCTCAAGCTCATCTTTGATACCCCACAGCTCTCCAATTGTTTGAAGAGCTAGCGGGGACAGGGAAGAAAGAATGTTTTTGGCAATGTCAACGACACTGCCTCTGCCATTTTTTATTTCCCCCAAAGAGCAAGGTGAGAATGTATATTGATTTTTTTTTCTCCAAATTTTGAATAGGACGATAGAGCTCTATGAACTAAAAGTTATATATATGTAGTTTACAATCTGTGTATCTTTTACATATTTCGAATGAGAGCAAAAAAATCTGGAAAATTAATCGAAATGGTGAGGAATCGAGTTCGAGGTCCTACGAAATCAACTTTCTCAAGTGAAAGACATATTCAAAGTAAAGGACATATTCAAAGTTTCATCAGCTTGTTGTTTTTCAACAATAATTAACTTATTTAGCTTTTTGCCTGGCTGGCTATGGTCGCATTCTGTTTAACATTTCAATGGGAACATCCTGTTCTTTTCTTCTTCAGCACATTTTCTATGCACGGTTGATTTTTCATCCATATCTTCACCAATTCAATCTCCTGCTTAGAACACGTCATATCATTTTTTTTTCCTATTCTTGCATATTTTTATGTGCAATCACTGGAGATTCTAATATATGTTATGCTTTCATGTAGATGAGTAGCAATAGCCAAAATTGATGTGCTCGTTTGACTGCGGTGAGATTACATATTTTCATAAGCAATAGGTCTTGCAACAGTACCATGATTGGCAGCTAAATTAGTCTGCATTCTATGCTCTCTCTATACTTGGAATAAAACAAAATGGATATCAATTTAAATTCGTCTGTGATATTAAGATTGATATGACAACAATTAGAGAACTTAATTAAATTAATTAAACCATTGAACTCTCTCCTTATCTCCATATTACCTATAAAATTAGGGTCATAGCAACTATGACCATTAAGAGGGGAAAAAAAAGGAAAATAAAAGGTGAGCTTGAAGTACCATAAGATACTCTTCTTTTTTTAATTATAAAAAAATTAAAAAAAAACTTAAACAGAACTCATTTTGTTGCTGTTGTTGACTTATTTGGCATGGCTGGTTTAATTTGGAGCAAATAAGGAAAAAAAAAAAAAATCATGTTGTTGTCAAAATGTTCCAAAAGAACTTGAATTGACAAACTTGGAGTAAACGAAGAATCTTCTAAACATTTAACAATCCAATGCACAACACATATACATAAAGGTACAAGAGCAAATGTAATGAGATATTAAATAAATAGACAGAAGGTGTTTAAGCAGGTAACTATAAATTACAGCTGTCTTAGATGTCTTTATAAAGAATTAAATGAGGGAGTTCCACACTTAAATTAATAGCAACACATAAGCATACATGAAAATTCATATGCAAATTTATCACAGATCTGGCCTGAAAGTCACTACCATGGAATATGCTAAACGGACATCCCTCAACAGTCAGACACTGAACCGACTTTAGATCAATCATGCTTTCAGGTTGTGATGTCATCCAAACTTATCATATCCTCCAACCAGTTTATGTGACCCTTTTAAACTCCACATCTTTGCAGTCAAAGGACTTGCATTTACTAAGGTCTTTGGTATCCTTATCTTCCATTGCAAAGTTGGTCCCAGAATCTCTGCCTTCTTCCCTGCAATTGAAATAAAAACCAATGGAATGACACTTAAAGATATTTTTCTAATGGGAATTTACCACTTTGACATCATATTTTGTAGCTTTTTGTGAAAAGTATGTTACTGCAAATATGCAGTTATATTGGTACAATCTAATCTGTTACATTTCATACGTAAACTAGTGAAATTCGAAAGGAATGATTTGCTTGTGATTGTCAGAGTAACAAGTAGAATGAATTGGATTGTGGAAAATCTTCTCTTCTATCAACATTTCTTTTTCTTTCTTTTTTTTTCTTCTTCTGGTAAATAGATAAAGTAAATAAAACATAAAAGATTGAAGTATCCATAATTGCAGGATAGCTTATAAAGATCAAATGTTACAGCCAACATGAAATACAAAGGAAAGAAAAGAAGAAACTATAGCCATTAACAACCAATCAAGTGTGTTTTTGAAGAACCTCCTGCTGAGCTTACTTCTTTACTTGTACAAGACAAAATAGGAAGTGCTACTCCTAGAGAAATTGATGTATTTAATGAAAGCCAATGTTTATGCTGAAAAAGGATATCTACAATCTAGCATGAAATTTTAGCTACAGGTTATAAGTTAATTTACCTTCTACTGCTCTTGAGATGCCTCATACCAGTAAAGCTCAAATGTCACTTTGGGAGTATGAGCGATTTTGTACCACTCCTCGCCTATTTCTCTCTTGCACTTTTGCTCCAGCCGCTCACGTCCAGCAATCCTTAGTTCTTGAAGGAACGTAAGTTGACTCATGCTTCTTGGAAGTGATATCAAATTTCAACACTTGAGGATGTCAAGCTTGCGAAGTGAAGTAAAGTCACCAAACTGATCAGGCAGAGCCACCAAGTTTGAACAATTCGATATGAAGAGTGTTCCCAAAGTGGTGACATGGAGAAGCCATTCTGAAAGGCATGTGAGCTTCGGAAGGTTATTGATAACCAGGAATTGGAGGTTAGTGAGACCTTGAAGTTGTTGTATGACATTGCCATCCTCGTCTGTGGAGAGATCAAGCATCTCATCTCTCAATCTTGAGAAAGGAAAGGGAGGACAGATGTTGAATTCCAATAGAGAGAGAAGTCAATATTGGACATTCTTGAATCCATAGATCACCAAGTGAAGAAAGATTTTGAAGCAAGCCTTTGGCAAACTCTCCAGATACTCAATGCAAACAAATTTCAATCTGTGAAGCTCAAATGACTGCTTCATCAAATCTTCACAAACATTATCAAGAGTTAATGTCTCAAGATTCTGAAATAGTGGCATGGATTTTAGATTAGGGAAATCTCCAATCCATAGCTCAGAAAGAGAAGAAAATGAAGGTTGTATGCCAACTGAATTACTAGATGAGGGATCATGGTCAGAATTATTAATTGATTCAACTGCACTCAGGGAATGAAGATGCAGTTTCTAAAGATGAGGGAGCAAACAAAGTGGAGGGAGGAATCGGCACCTTGTACACCAAGAAATGTGAACTTCAACTAGGTTTGGAAGACAACGAGTGATGTCTTCCATCATCCATCTAGGAAATCTTCTTCCCTCATAAAATGATACGTGCAAACTCTGCAAATTAGTGTGTGGTTGTAGTCCTTGTAACAACATTTCACGATTTCGGATTAGCTTGTTCTCCTAGGTATGTTTCCTTTCTCCAGCCTCAAAGATAACTCCAAGCCCTCTAGAAACCTCTTTCCCTTAATATTCGCCATCCTCAATTCTGCTGCTGCATTTTTCATTTCACTATTGATATTGATTTTCAGCTTTCCTCTCAAGTTATTCAAGAATATTAGCTTTTCAGAACCTCGTGGCATACTATTCATGACACTCCATTTATCAATTAAAAAATCCCTAAGCTTAACTAACTTGACAATATCTCTTGGTAATTCCTTGAGCATGTAACAATCGATGAGTTTCAATGTCTCCAGATTGTGCAATTTTTTAATGACCTGGGAAGTTGTTCCAGTTCTTTGTTATTGGACAAGTCAAGATAAGATAGATTCTTCAATTTGCAGAGGCAATTCGGCACCACCTTCATATTTGTGTCCTGAAGTGTCAAAGCACGCAGATACCTCAAGCTTGATATAAGTTCAAAGCAAGTAAGTTCTCCAGGCTTATTACTAGAACCAATTATACGGATATGTGGATCAGGTTCAGTAGAAAACAATGTGTGAAGTTTTATTTATTTTTTTCCATAAGCTTGGGGAGTCCGTGCAATAAATTGAAATTTGACGCATAAGATATGTGATGAGTTCTAGAACGAGCGCCTTTTGTGTTGTGACACACAAGAGCACACTTTTCCCCGGCCACTGTGCATGCTAGATCATGCATTTTGCAAGTTTTTACATTGTTGAAATCATCAAAAGTTGCATCTTGGAAAAAGTTTCTCCAGAGAAGATTCATAAAATAGTCTTCTGCTATATCTTCTGAGTCAAGTCCACTGCTTGAACTTGGCAGGATGAATCTTTGAGCAACCCAGAGTTCAATCAATATGTTTCTATCAATTTTGTGGTCCTTTGGGAACAATGAACAAAATGCAAAGCATTGTTTCAGGTATGAGGGAAGATAATCATAACCTAGCTTAAGAATGTTGCTTATGTCATTTTCCTCTCCAACTGTTTTTTTGAGCTCAATGTCTTTAAAAAATTTTTATTCACCTCTTGTGCTTCAGAAAAATGGCACAGCTCCAATAACTCGAATTGCCAGTGGAACACAATTGCACCTTTCAAGAATTTCCTCTCCAATCAGAGCTTTCTCAGGCTTGGTTATGATTTGTCCCTTTGCTGAAGCCATTTGCATAAACAACTCCAAAGATGCACTGCTAGATAGGCCTTTAAGGTTATAAGGTTCAACTGCAGCAGAAGTCTTGGCAACAATTAAAACTCGTGTGGTGATTAGTATCTTGCTTCCTCTAACTCCTCCACCTGGCAAATTTTTGAGCTTGAGCCACTCTGCTCTCCTGTCATTCCATAAATCATCAAGAACCAAAAGATATCTCTTCCATCAATTTCTTGACGAAGATGGCTCTGGATTTGATCCATTTCAAGATGCTCAAGATGTTCAACGTCCTTCGAACTTGGAATGATCTTATCTGCAACCTTCTTAACATTAAAATCATTGGAGACAGTAACCCATATTAATGGTTTAAAGTGTTTCTGGACAGCCTCATCTTGAAACACATATTGGGCAAGAGCTGTCTTCCCAAGTCCACCGATCCCAACTATTGAAATCACAGAAACTTTTTCCTTAGAGTTGGTGGGGTCCATTAACATTTTTACAATTTCCCTCTTGTCATCATCCCTACCAATGACTTCTCCTGGTGGTGCAAATGAATGTGTTTGCTCTCGTCTGTTACCTCTTATCTCAAACTCCCTTTCTAAAGGGCCTTCCTCTAAGTAAAGTGGCTTATCATCTATAATTGCATCTATGTTCATTCTAACTTTTTTCAGTTTACATGCTTTCTTTGATCTGATTAAAAGATGGTTAGCCCTGAAAAGAAAGTACTAACCTCCTTCATGATCTTATTTTGGCTCATCAAATCTCTCAAGCGAGATTCAACAAAGAAATCATTCAGCAAGTCCTCAGCATCAAAGGAGCATCCTTCAGTCTCGCAACCCAATCTTTAACTTGGAGGCTTTTGTAATATTGTTCTTCTGCATGGAGCAACACAACTTGTATGGTGGAAATTCTGTTCTGCAGCTTTTCAAGTTCATCTTTAACACCCTACAGCTGTCCAATTTCTCGAAAAGCTTTTAAAGACAGCTTGCTGCGAATCTTTTGGGTAATATTAACCATGATGGACTCTGCCATCTCTCCTAAGAGATCGAGCAGATTCTGAACGTATGTGGATGATTACAGGTGAAAATATGAAGAGAAGGCTAATTACTGAATGTTATCTTTCAAATAGCTATACTGGACTAGACCTTCAATGATTGAAGCACCAAAATATCTGAATTACGTGTTCTAACAATGCAAGTATTCTGCAAAAATATGAAGAGGAGATTTTATTTTGTGTATAGTTGTGGTGGCTGGAAGGCTTAATAATTGAGACTGCTTCGTCGATATTCAGTAACTATTCAACCAATATTCACTTGGTGGAATTTTCAGAAGAAATCTTTAAATTGTACAGTCTTCTCCATTCTAGCCTGCAATATGGCCTACTTTTTGCATGGTTAATGGAGGATATATAAGTTAATTGAAGTATATTTGTCTCCAAACGTCAGGCTTATAGATAAGCAAATCCAAAAACAGGCACAAAATCTCTTGGTGAACCATTCATGAAATTTCACTATATACATGACAATTGGATTCTACTTTCAGAAAGTCCTTGATATCGGGTTCTTCTAGACCACCTATTTACTCACTTATTAGTCAATACCAACCTCACATCACATCTAACATCTGTTTCTCTTGCTGATAATGAAGAGTCGTCTTGTGGTCCCAAATTTACAAGATTGTGGAGAGTTGCAGTCCTATTTTCACACAATGCTCAGACTTAATCAGCATGAGTTGTGAGTTGCTTCACAAGTTTCAGGAAAAGCAAGTCTCTCCATCGTCTGCAAACTTGGCTCATGTTGATTTTATTTGACAAGAGATCAATTAAAGGTGAATTCACATGCATGCATAATAATGACAGGAGGAATAAAATAGTTCCCAAATCGGGTTCTTCTATGGATATACTATCTCAGCGTTAGATGTTGCTTCGCATGATGAGTACTGGGTAAGGTCATGAATTTGACACATGATGGATTTTATGAATTCATTGTGTCATATTTTTTATGATGCATGCATGTCTGCATTCACTTCAATCATATGATATTGTGGGAATACAAAAGTGGAAAGTACTGCCAATAAAAGTAATTTTGATATATGGTAACGGAATGAAAACAAAGATGAACAGCTCGGGACAAGAAAACTTCAGTGTGTCAACATTTTAATGGCCTGTACCCGTACTCATCAAGTGACTTCTCGCTAAGGTTCATGCAATAATTCAAACTTATCAAACTAAGTTTGTAGTCGAACACAGTAACTGGAAGGATAGAGCCGTAGAAATCAATCATGGGTAACTTCTATATAAATGTTCACAAGTAGAACCACTTGTGAAATCTATCCAATACACAATCCATCAAGGAGACAATAACCAGCATGGTTGGCCACTCAATCTCTGTGGGACTTTTATTTACATGGAATCTTCCCTAAAGAAATCTATATAAAGGTAAAAGAATATAACGCCTCTCAGCTTGTTGATGAACTTGCTAAACCCTCTTAAATGATCTTTTTAGTGCCACTTTCAGCTCATCTTGTCAACCACTCAGGTTTATACCTTTAGTGCCAGCTTCTGGGCTGCTAGTGCTTCAGCCTCAAGCGTTGGCTCCCAGACTATTAAGGTTTCTGCTAGTAACGAGGTGACTACTAGATCCATGTTTGAGGTGAGGCGTCAGTCATCCAAATATCCTGATATAAAAAGTATCAAAAAAAGATTAGTAGCTGCTAATTGTCCAAATTAACAGAAAGAGTCATAAAAATACTATGTAATATAAAAATTATAAGAAAAAGAACATCTTCATTCAAAAGTTTAAGTCGATGGCATAATGATTGTCCATATAAGTATTCCTTGATATTCCCTACTAAAGCCTCAGCAGAATTCCAGCAATATTCAGCATTATTTGCCTTTTGGTAATACTTTTAGGTAAATTTTGGAGCGACAATTTAATAGCAAAAGGGCTTACTGAGGATTGTATCTGTGTGTACTAACGTACATTTATAATAGATGCATCTCCCTTTATGGATAAGTGACAAATAAACCTGTTATCCTGTATTTGCATTGTCCATTCTACAGGTCATACCTTTGCCTTTCTTCTCAGTATCATGCCCCACACAGATTGAGCAACCACAATTTGCCACTCCCTGTATGAAGATATTAAAGATGTTTTAGCTTTGATAAAATACGTAAGTTTTAATTAGAATCTGCCCCTCCTTGTCATACCCAGGAAAAAGGTATTGATGCTGGCAGTTTCATGCTTTCCTGTCAGTCTTCTCTCATTTCCTTCTCCATAGGGACTGATGTGCTCTTGGTGACAGAGGGAAAGATTTAGAATTGCCTTCTTGATGACTTCAAAGCCTCCATCTTCGCTCATGCTCTTTGTACTGCAAATTAAGGTAAAAGGAACCTACTGGTCAATATAACTCTTCTGACCTAATTGAGGCTAGATATCACACAGCAAGTATTAACCATTTGATATGTGGCACTTAATCCTTATACAAGAATCGAAGCAACTATAAGAACCTATAGTTGGTGTGGCATCCAGCAACTTCCAATCACCCTATGGAGGAATACAGGTACAAATATTTAGTTCAATGTCCTTGCTATCTTTTATTCACAAAAATGTGCAAGTTACCTGCATTGGTTTTAGATCAAGGGTGACATCCATGCTAGCCTGCTCGGTTATTCTTTTTTAGAACAAGTGATAAAGAGAAATAAATCAATCAAGCTGATATCAGAAAAATGATGTGTAGAGCACCACATGTGATCTCTGGCTTCATTTACTTGTAAATAAATGAATAAGTTTTGCGTTTCCATAAGGGAGTGAGTGTTGATAAAATTTACCTCAAGGATACACCCAGAGCACGAAATGTGATCTCCAGTTTCAATTCCTACACTAGGAGCAACTTGGTATTCCCACTATAAAAACAGAGACAGAACGAGTATTGAGACAATATGAAACAGAATGGAGAATGCAAAATCCACCATTTATGTAAGCAGCTCAGAAGCAATTAGAGTAAATACCTGACCCGGCATGACCTCCCCTTTAGTACCACTTGTTAATGAAGCCGTTAAAACTGATGAAACAGAAGCTGCTGTAACTGATAAACACGGATCTATTATACTTGATGCAACAAAATCTGTTACAACTGATTAACAAGAAGTTGTTGGCAAGTTGTTGAGATAATATTGCTTAGCTGTTTCATAATATCTTATAGATATTTATCTGTTATGATTTTCTTTTATTTTTCTGTAGATCAAATACTGTATAAATATCAGCAAGAATATCAATGAAAAGAAATAATCGATCAGAGTTATCTTTAAACAATTCTTCTTTCTCTTCTTGTATTTATCTTCATGGTATCAGAGCTAAAACTCTGATCAATATTCAAAATTTTTTTTTAATTGCTGTTGTTCATTTTCTTTTTATCACAATGACAAAAGAACCTGAACTCACAATCCAACAATTCCATCAATGTTCCAGCTTAGTATCCATTCGGTTAAGTCTTACCAATTATCTCTTATGGCGTTCACAGGTTATTCCCTTGATTCGGAGCCTTGGCATCTATCACCATGTCTCATCTAGTGACAAACCTGAAGAGAAAATAGAAAATGCATCAGGAACGGAGATCGACAATCCGAACTATAGCCTATGGATAGTCAATGATGGCCTTCTCACATCCTGGCTTCTAGGAACAATGAAAGAAGAAATTATCAGCATGGTCTACGAAGAAGACTACACTGCTTCTCAGATTTGGCATTCTCTTGATCAACAACTTTTACCACATACCGTGGAAAAGGAAGGGAATTTAAAAAATATGCTGATGGGGATCAAGAAAGGATCTCGCTCTGTCGAAGATTATCTCAGAGAATTCAAGTCAATATGTGACAATCTAGCTGCCATTAAGAAACCAGTCTCGGATTTGGACAAGGTTTTCCACTTTGCTCATGGTCTCGGTGGGGATTACATGCACTTCAGAACAGCAATGCTGACAAAACCTCCATATCCATCCTTCAATCAGTTTGTAATGGCACTTCAAGGTCATGAACAAACTGTTCTCACACAGCGAAATGAAGAAAAGCATTTCCTTAATCAAGCTCAAGCCTTTTTCACACAGAGAGGACGTGGAAGAGGACGTCGTGGAGGAGGAAATGGCCGAGGAAATTTTAACTCAAAAGGACGAGGTTTTGTTCCTGCTGGGCGTTTCAAATCTTCAAATAACAACTACTCACATGGTGTTCATGCAGCTGAATCTTCATCAAATGGTCCAGGAGCTTTACGAGTGGATACTCAATTAAAATCCAATGCTACATCGTCAAATGGTGATAAATCTACTTGTCAAATTTGTGGAAAAGCTAACCATGTTGCTCTTGATTGCTGGTATAGGTTTGACTATTCTTATCAGTCTGAAGATATTCCTCAAGCTCTTGCTGCTCTCACTCTAAATAACAATGATCCATCTCTCTATGCCGACACTGGTGCAACAGCCCACATGATCAACGATGAAGGTAAACTACTTTCCAAAATGCCATATATCGGTAATGATAAGATTTTCGTTGGAGATGGAAATGGTCTCACTATTTCTCATATTGGCAATGCTTGTGTTTCCACAAATACGGGACTAGTAAAGCTGAATGGCGTTCTAGTTGTTCCCGAATTAACGAAAAATTTACTTTCTGTTGGCAAATTTGCATCTGATCATCAATGTGTTTTTGAATTTACTGGATCTGGTTTTGTTATCAAGGATCAAAACAAGAGGATCATCGCCCACGGCAGTAGAAAAGGCAAACTCTATGCATTAGATGGTGTTTTTCATGAAGCTCTCAGTGCTATCAAAAAGAACAGTACAACATTTTCCATTTGGCATCAACGACTTGGCCATCCTCACGCTAAAAGACTTTCTTTTCTAAAGGATAAAAAATTGATTGATGTTAGTGTTTGGGTCTCAAAACCGAGTATTTGTGTTAGTTGTCAGATGGGTAAAAGTTGTAAATTACCTTTTAATAAAGCAAATAAAATCTCTATGTTTCCTTTGGAGAAAATACATTGTGATTTATGGGGTCCAGCACCTATTGCTTCAAATCAATCTTTTCGATATTATGCTATCTTTGTTGATGATTTCTCTCGTTTTACATGGCTATATCCATTGAGAAAGAAAGCAGATTTTTTTTATTGCTTTGTGAAGTTTCAGAAACTTGTGGAGAATCAATTAGATCGAAAAATAAAAGTGTTTCAATGTGATGGTGGTGGTGAATTTAATTCCACAGCTTTTCAAAGTCTTTTGTCAACCTCTGGAATTTCTTTGCAAGTATCTTGCCCATATACTCCTGAGCAAAATGGAGTGGCTGAACGGAAGCATCGTCATATAGTAGAAACGGGTTTAACAATGCTTTTTCATGCTAATTTACCCTTGCATTTGTGGGTCGAATCCTTCTCTACTGCAGTATACTTGATTAATCGTCTTCCTTCTCCTGGTTTGAACAATATGACACCATATTATCATATTCACAACAGAAATCCAGATTATGGTGGCTTGCGTGTGTTTGGATGTCAATGCTTTCCCTCTCTTCGACACCACAATAATTCAAAATTCTCCAAGAAGACTTATCCTTGTATTTTTCTAGGCTATAGTCCTTTACATAAAGGCTATCGTTGTCTTGAGCCTCACACGAAGCGTGTATATATTTCTCGGCATGTCGTCTTTAATGAAGAGGTTTTTCCTTGCAAGCCTAATCCACCACAAATCTCTAAGCCAAAATTTGATCTCATACAGTACCCTTCAACAGATGAATGGTTCTCTAAGGATTCATCTACGGCTTCTCCTCCTTTGGAGACTGAAAATGTACCAGAAAATCATCGAGGTTGTTGTGATCCTCCATTACAATCTTATGACAATGATGCAACCAATGATGATTCTTCTTCTGCCGATATCCATCAGTTCATCCTCTATTGATGACAATAATACAGCCCCCTCTACCCCAACATCTATTGCTCCGTCATCCATAGATGTTCCTGATGATTCTTCCTCTGCTAATGTGCCATCATCCTCATTGCCTATTGCCTTGTCTAAGCCACAACGTGACCGTCATCCTCCACCGTATTTAAAAGATTATGCCACAGTTGCTGTCTCATCAAAACCAGTAGCGCCAAAAACTCTCAAGTCTGCTTTAAAGGATCAAAATTGGGTTGCTGCAATGAAAGAAGAATTAGCAGCTCTTCATGACAATCACACCTGGGTTTTGGTACCTCGTCCGTTGAATGTTAATGTTGTTGGCTCAAAATGGGTGTTTCGGATAAAAACAAAAGAAGATGGATCCATTGATAGGTTTAAGGCCAGACTTGTTGCTCGTGGCTTCACCCAAATTCCTGGTGTTGATTTTGATAATACCTTTAGTCCGGTGATCAAACCTACAACTATACGATTAGTCATTTCTCTTGCCATTTCTCATAATTGGACATTGAAACAATTAGATGTCAAAAATGCTTTCTTACATGGCATCTTAAAGGAAACGGTTTACATGGAGCAACCTCCTGGTTTTGTTGAACCTTACTTATCTGATCATGTTTGCTTACTTAAAAAGTCAATCTATGGACTAAAACAAGCACCTCGTGCTTGGTTTGATCGTCTATCTCAGTTTCTACTTCACATTGGTTTTCATTGTAGTAAGGCAGATCCATCTTTGTTCATTTTACGCAATTCTTCCATGGTGATCATACTCCTTATTTATGTTGATGATATACTAGTTGCGGGTAATGATTCATCATATATTCAACAATTAATCACTCAACTTGGGACAGAATTTGCAATCAAAGATCTGGGTTCACTTCACTATTTTCTGGGCATTGAAGTGAAACGATCATCCGACGGTATTTTTCTAAGTCAACAAAAGTATATTCATGATCTTTTGACTCGAACAAGAATGCTTGATAGCTCATCATCTGCCACACCAGAAGCAATAAAGACTTCTTCTGATGATGATCAATCTACTCTTGTTGATGCGTTCTCCTATCGAAGTATTGTAGGTGCTCTTCAATACTTGACATTCACTCGTCCCGATATTACTCATGCTGTAAATCGAGTATGTCAACATTTCTCTTCTCCAACTTCGGCAAATCTTCAAGCTGCAAAACGAATTCTTCGTTATTTGAAGGGAACTCCTGACTTCGGCCTTCATTATCTCTCACGTCCATCATCTCTTTATGCATTCAGTGATGCTGATTGGGCAGGCTGTCAAGTAACTCGTCGAAGCACTAGTGGTTTTTGTATTTTTCTTGGTTCAAATTGTATTTCTTGGAGTTCAAAGAAACAACCCACTGTTTCTCGCTCTAGTTCTGAGGCTGAATACCGTTCTATGGCATCTGCTACTGCTGAACTTACTTGGATCACTTATCTTTTGCGTGATTTGGGAGTTCAGCTTCTTAAACCTCCAACCCTCTTTTGTGATAATTTAAGTGCTCTAAATATGACTATTAATCCCATGTTTCATTCTCGTTCTAAACATATTTCCTTGGATTATCATTTTGTTCGTGAAAAGGTGGCTGTTCATCAGTTAGTCACTTGTTACATACCATCAGTTTCTCAACCTGCAGATATTTTCACCAAGCCTTTGGCCAAAGCTACTTTTCATACCTTTCGTCGCAATCTGCATGTTCAGCCTCCTTCCCATGCCAGATTGAGGGGGAATGTTAATGAAGCCGTTAAAACTGATGAAACAGAAGCTGCTGTAACTGATAAACACGGATCTATTATACTTGATGCAACAAAATCTGTTACAACTGATTAACAAGTTGTTGGCAAGCTGTTGAGATAATATTGCTTAGCTGTTTCATAATATCTTATAGATATTTATCTGTTATGATTTTCTTTTATTTTTCTGTAGATCAAATACTGTATAAATATCAGCAAGAATATCAATGAAAAGAAATAATCGATCAGAGTTATCTTTAAACAATTCTTCTTTCTCTTCTTGTATTTATCTTCACCACTAATGTTAATTCTAGCATATAAACATGCTTTGTAGTGAGCATCAGATATGTCTCGGCCAAATGACTTAGCAGCTCAAACACCGCAGTAGTAAGGACCCTAAATTAAACGTAGTTGATTGCTGTCAAAAAAGTACCTGAGAATCTATTTCCAAAAGTTGGGCATTGATATAAGACATTACATGAATAGGTTCTCACCTGAGGACCAAGATATGGTCCCATAGGCCATCCCAAGGGCCAATTTATATTTTGTTGAAATCAGGTGTACTCCTGCTTTAATCCATACCTATTAAAAATTAAACTGAAAATAGGGATACCAGTAAATTGCTCCACACCAAGGAAAGACTTATATACTAGCATCTATCAGAGCCATTCTACAAAGATATCCATGCAGTTCTCTTACCGGCAAGTCTTCAATAGGTAAGAAGGAAATGTCCACATGCTATGCAAATCTAAATTGTTCCAAAATGTGGCAGAAATATGTGAATACCGCTTGATACTTTATTCTGTTTCTAATCTGCCTCCACACTTCCTGATATTTCTCATGCTCGAAATACTCTATTTGCAGTACTTGACTCTCTTTACATGACTGGAAAACCTTATCTTGGTTTAAACTTGATGTATCATTCTATTGATGTGGCTTTTGACCTTTGGTCATTGATGATAGAAATGGGCTGTCCTTCTCTGGGCATTGTTTTTAAGTAAAACTAAAGGGATGTCATGCAGATTTTGTTGGCTTAGTCTGTAACAGCTGTTGATAACCTTCTAAATTACTGAAATCCTTGCCAAGAATTGTGCTATGCTAATCAGCAGGCTGCATGTGGATAAAAATGATACTGATCATACTAGCAAAGCAGCAGTGTCATATAAAAATACATTTTCTTTCATCCATCGGGTGATAACTGTTTTTCTTATTCTAGATTTGGGTTCTGACGTCTTTCATTCCTTGAACTGAATGCTTTCTCTAGTGAAGCAATTTCATGCTGTTCGAGCACAGTTCAGCTCCTATTATGGCTGGAAAAGACATAAAATTTACACCTTCTTTGAAACTTCTTTCTTTTATTTTTTGATTTGTGCTTTGTCTTTTTTAGTTTCTGCTAGGAGAGTTTATTGCAATAGTGTAATCAGGGTGATAATTACATCAAATTGTGTTACGTTCTATGTATAGAGTGCAACTCCAAATACCCTCTCTTTCTCTATTTTTTTTTTTTCCTATCTTATAGTGGGAAGAAGAATCTCCTGTTGTAAACCTATGAAGATTGAACTTTAGGCAATAGCACCTGCTGTATATCAAACATAAAATATACTAAATTAATTTATTTAAATATTAATTTCTACGCAAGAAATAGATGATACTCTGTATCACGTTTTTTTTTTCTTTTCTTTTTCTTTATTTTTTTTCCACTTTAATGGGGAATTCTCAATATTTTATTTGTCAAAAGACAATAAAGGAGAATGCATCAATTCTAACGCACTTGGTCATACTACCTTCTGACTTCCTACTCAGATGATGAGTATTCGTATTTCAAGCTTGGTCCACATACGAAACTTCTTGAATGCTACTTAGTTGTGAAACGCAAGGGGAAGAGAGGAGAGAGTCAAGGGATTGTTTATGGTCGTGGCAGGATGAAGGTAGCGGTGTTCGACAAGATAATATTTTCATGTTCTCCAGCGGTGTTGTGATCTAAATTTGCTCTGATTGTAGGCTATGGATTAAGGAAAAAAATAGTAAATTTTTTTTAAAAATTACACAAATCACGTCATATAAAAAAATCCAAAAAATAAGCAACTTAAACTCATTTTTAAAAAGACAAGGTTGAAACTTGAAAGTGACCAACCTCGTCTCTTCAAAAGACAAGGACAGATTTAACTTCAAAAGACAAGGTCAACTAATCTAATTCTGGAATTATTTTCATCCTGATGGTATTTTTATAATTTCATATATATATTATATATATTACTTTCCTTTTTCCGGTGTGCTACCATATATAGGGAAAACTAAAAAAAAGGAGAATAAATTAAAGGGTCTGTTTGGATTGTCTGTTTTTCATCTGTATTTATTTTTTAAAATGATATGTGTAAATATATCCGATTTGCATCTAAATTTTATCTATATTTGTTCTATTTGATCTTTTGATGAGAATTGTCAACTTTTTTTTATCTATATCTATTTCTTGATAAATAATTTATTAGCAAAAAGTTTGAAAAAGTGTTTATATCTGCAGAAAAAAAGCAAAAACAAACAGACCCAAAATATTCATATGGAAATTATAGAGGATTAAATTTGTTATATTAAATTGTGTTGGATTAAGCCCCACTATTTATTTAGCTAAAGTAGTGCTAGCAATTAAAGACCTGAACTATAAACACAAACACGGTATGATTTTAAAATGGTTTGGATAAGTAAAAATTGACACGAATAATAAATGATACAAACCATGTTCACGTTTGGGTTTAAGATCCAAACTCATTTATAAACTCATCAACCCATTGAAATATATCTTCCTATCAAATAAAATATATATAATTTATATTAATATACAATTGATTTATTTGCTATATATAAAGCATATATACATATATATACAACACATATACCATATGGTATGTAACCAAATATTTATTACAATTACATGTATTAATATAACATACACATAATAAAATATATAGATTATAAATGTATAGTCTATATTATATATAAAGATTATGCATATAATATACTATATAAATATATATATTTAAAATATACATTGCATATAAAAATATTTATAAAGTGAGAAGATGTATATAATACATATATAACTTATAAGTATATAAAGTATGAACTATAATAATGCATATTGCTTAGATGTATATAACATAATATATATGTAACATAACACACACATATATATTATTTATAATATATATGTATATATATACTAATCTATACATATATAAGATCTATAGATTTATAAATTCATAAATTATATGTTATATATGCATATATATAATATGTTATAACTCATTTGTTACATGATATAACATTTATTATTTATAAAGATTATATAAATAAATATATAACTTAAAGAGTATATATAAACTATAAATTGTCTATAACATACATATATATATCACACTTATAAAACAATGTATTATGTCACATATTACAATCACTTCTTTGTTAATATATACGAGCAATATATTATACATATTTGGGAAAATGTCAAATTTGGTAAAAATTTAATTTGATACATAAACCTTGAAAGTGGTCAAGTTACTATCCAATCAAAGTTTTTGTGAACATTTTATTACCTCACTAATCATTTTCTTGTTTCTGACGTAGAAGAAAAACAATCATTGTTAGATGGTATTAGAAGCATTAGTAAAAATCAATGATATGCTATCTATTCTACAACAAATTTGTTATAAAGGTAGTAAATTAGCTACAAAAGTTTGATTGGATTATCTCATTAATGATAACCTCGAAATGAGTATGTTTTGTCTCTTTTGTTGATCACCAATGAGATATGGTCAATGTCATCAGGCTTAAAAGTCTATACATACTCACCATAACCTCTTCTTTTGGGATAATTATGAAGACTATTTTAGTGTGTAATCTCAACTCTCAAATATCAAGTAAAGAATTCAAGCAAAGCACGATCTCAATTATTTAACAACTGTAAGGTCAAAACCTTGGGCTTTCTTATTGGTCACTTTTCAATTGAAGATATTATTTTACTATGTGCCAACTCTATATCACTTTTAGGGTTACTTGTGACACATGCGTAACATGAATGTCACCACTTTAATTGTATCGTCTACATTTACATTTTGGTAACTCTATTAGGAAAATCGTGGAACAATGATAATAAAGCAATGAGACTTCCTTGAAAGAGAATGATTGGATCATTAATGGCAGGTCAACAATGATATTATTGAGCAAAACTTGCTCTCATCCTTGAAAATATTGATTAGGACAATTCAACTTAAGAGGATCCTTTTAAAGCCAACAAATGATGGGAACTATACTACACTAGAAGTCATAAGTTATAAATCACTTTATAGCAGTGTTCTCTTAGCTCATGCGAGGGTTTTCTATCAAGCTCCACCATTGTTACAGTGCAAGTGCCATTCCCGTACTCCAAGCAACTAGTCCTCCTAATTTAGTCTAGGACACCCCTCAAAGGAGTGAGTAAATCTCTTCATTAGAAATTACAACCAAACAATAGGTAACTCCCCAAGTGGCAAACATAAGAGTCTTATTTAGTAGCTATTCTTTTTTATATAATACCCTTATTCTCAATTTGCATGTGCTTAACAACAAAGAAAGATTTGGATGTGCATTTAAAGAAGATGCATGTTAAGTCCTAGCAAGAGTGTTGGATTTTGAGCTCCCTTGCCATCAACATATCATTACATAGCCTTTTCTTAAGGATTTTGTAATCTAATGTCATGCTGTTAAACAAGGAAGTGGCAAAATCACTTGTTAAAATTCAGTAAAACTTTGTAGTTATGTGGGCATGATTACAACTTCAAATTAGAATAGTTCTCTAAGTTACTAATTGAGAAGACATACGATTTATATACAGACTATTGGTCTCGAATATCAATACACAACCAACATCTCTAGTTGTTATATTCGAGTGTCTATGTCTAGGTGTTTGATCCACACATTTGACTTTAAAAGTTAGGTTGACAGTGTTAATTGTATGGTTTTTAAATTTTATCTTGAATTTTGGATAACATTTCTATAAAGGTGTATTCGTTATGTGAAAAAATTTTTTTTTCCTTGAAATGGTTTTATAACAATTACTACAATGTATAGGATAAAGGGGAATTGAATTGTAATTTAACAAGAAGATAATAAAAATACAATAGCTATCACATATTTATTATGATGTTTAGATAACATAGAACAAATAAAGAATTATGTTAGTATAATAGTAAAATATCTATTATATGCATGTAATAAAATAAAATATTAATTACATTTATATAAAAAGACATGATTGTGCAGTTTCCAATATAGAGTTGATATATAAAGATAGTGAAAAAAAAAAATCTAATAGAATTCATAAGAAGGAGATATAAATCATTATTCATTATGTTAAGTATAATTGTTACTTGGTGTTTAAAATACAATTAATCACTGTAATAACAACTTCATATGGAATGAGAAGGAAAAAGAATAGCCATTTGCCCTAAATGAATATACAATTAGATTTTATCACCATATATTATATGCTATTGGATTAAAAAAATAATGATATACCTTCAATATAACATAAAACAAAATGCAAATAAATGCTACATATCTCAAAGCGTGAACTCTTATTATGATGGTTTCATCAAACCTACCCAAGGCTTGGTGTTAATGGTGATTTACAATTAGCAAATACTTTAACCAAATTAGGTTGATTTCACTAATGTTACCTGAGCTTTTTTTTATTATAACAAAAATATATCTAAATAAAATTCTCTCACGAGAAAATATCTAAACACTTTTAAATCTTTCACTCCTGTTGCTTTTGGCCAAAATCTGGCAAAAAATCCAATGATATGTTGATGTGGCAAGGAATCTATATTAAAAAATTAATTTTTTCTTTCAGGTACCATTAGTAAAATTAACATAAGAAGTTTTTTTAGATGTTATACATTTTGCTTAAAGGGTTTTTTTTTTTAATAAATAAGAGTTAATAGAAATCCTAAAGCATTAAAGCACCAATATGCTACTTTGCATTCTCCATTATGAATAATTACTAAATACTATAGTGACAATTTTTGTGTACAATTCAATTTAATTTAGTTCAATTCACACATTTGAATAAAGTAGATCTATAAAATATGATTGTTTATCACTTTGTTGAAAATTTTCTTATAACAGTAAAAATTAGTTTGGTTTTGTTTTTTTAATTGAATTAAAGAAAATACATTTTTTATTTTCATCTTTTTTTTTTAATAAATTTATAAAGTCGGACACTTTTAATGATCAAACATATTATAAAAAAATTTGAAAAATCAAAAATTCAAAAAATAGAAAAATTTCCTAAAAAATAGAACAATAAAAGAAGTGTTCCAATCACTAAAGTTAAGGATGCAATCAGATAAATCGTTATAGGGTACTTGACCGGTTAAAAACCCTACAGGGCTTTGAGATAGGTTTGGGAAAATTTTTGTGACCCAATAGGTTTTAAGGTCGAGTCATTGGTCATAGTTATTACCTAATGGGAACCTGACTCGATCGAAAACCTGATATGATAAATTATAATAAATATAGAATAAAATAATTATAAAAAAATTCAATTCAAAGTTGAAAATGAAATGACCTAAATTTAAATTCTATTTAATTTTCATGTGTTGTTTATTTATAATAGGTATTGAATTGAATGAGCATGATGTTTAGGATAGTTGTGCTGATAATGGTCCAAATGTATTATTTTGCATATGTAGTGAAATTAATATTTTGTTTTATATGTATTAAAGTGTGTGTAGTATAGTTATTAATTGTGTCTTTTATACATTAAGGTGTAAGTTAAGTTAGATTTATAAAATCAATTTTGGTTTTCCATAAGGTTAGTAGATAGAAGTTCTTATTAGTTAAACTAGTGATTAGGCTTAAATAAGCCTCAAATGAGACTCAAATTCACCCCAAATACAAATTAAAGTTGCATATGCCTTGAAGGGCAAATTTGGGATATGATTAAGGCAAAAATTTGCTAAATTGGACTCCCTTTTTGCAGCCCTATTTTCCTATCCGAATTTTCCTTTTTCTTTCTTTCTTTTCTTCTTCTTCTTTCAATCTAAATTCCAAGTCCAAACTAAGAACAATAGCAAACTTTGAAAATCAAAGTTCCCTCCAAGGCAAGGCATATACATGTGAGTTGATTTAACTATAATTGTTGTTTTGTTTTCCTTTCTTGTAATGGTTATATGAACTCTTGTATAGAATGAGTTTAAATGTTATCTAAATTGGTTGTTCATGCTTTGAGATTAGTTAGGAATGTGTTTTGTGAGTGTGTGAGTTTGTTCATGCATTGTAGAAGTGATATGAAGTGTTGGGAGGATATGAAGATGGTTTGTGTAGGAAAGTTGAGAATGGATGGAAGTGGAATTGGAAGTATTTAAATGTGTTGATTTCATGTTTTGAGTTGCTAAGTTCGAGTAGTGTAGATAGGAGTGAGTATATGTGTCGAGCCTGGATTTTTCCACTATCTGGTTCATTTCTCCTAACCCGATTCACATTAAACCCGAACCCATTTAACATGAATCCTCGACTAGGGGTTAAAAGAAAATTTCATTTTTGAAAATGATTTAGAGTCGCCACCCGATATAAATCGGGAAAAAATAAAACTAGGATCAATGGGTCGGTTGATCTTAACTTAGCTACCAGTTTGCGAAAAAATTTGATTTTAAAAATCAAACTTTTTAAAACCAGATATCATGGATTCGGGGGCTCACCTATTAAAACCAAATGGTTACCACTTTTGGAATTTCAAATTTATAATTTATCCTTTTCATACTCAAAAACTCAAATGAAACAAAACAAATATTTATAAGTCACATTTTTCTTTTTTTTTTTTTAGAATATGAATATCAACAAAACATCTTATATTTACAAAATATTTATTCATAATATTAAAAAAAATAATTTTTTTTTCATTTTTTAATGTCATCCCATCGGTGCCTACGTACTCACTAATCGAGATCAGACAAAACGTAGTTCTTTTAAAAAAGAACTTAATTTGTTGATCAATTTTATATTTTTGAACTATTCTCACTTTAAGTTCATTAAATTTTAAATTTTATGAAAATCATTTTTTATGATCCTATGATCTAATCAATTGATTTTTCATTTCATGAAAAACATATTTTTTCTAAGTTCAAAAATCATTTTTCTAAAAAAAAATCAATTTATGATAATTCATGGCTAAGTTAATGCTACATGAAAATTAATTTTGATTTAAAAATATTAAATATTTTCATAGCAAATTTATGAAAACAATTTGGTTGATCTTTTGATTATTTTCATAGTCAATTTATGAAAATAATTTGAACAATTTAATGATTATCTTCATAGCAAATTTATGAAGATAGTTTGATGAAACTTTAATTATTTCCATAGTCAATTTATGGAAACAATTGGATAAAAAAAAACTTTGATTATTTTCATAGCAAATTTATGAAAATAATTTGAACAATTTAATGATTATCTTCATAGCAAATTTATGAAGATAATTTATTTGGAAACTTTAATTATTTCTATAGTCAATTTATGAAAATAATTTTGATTGATAACTTTGAATATTATCTTCATAGCAAATTTATGAAGATAATTTTGATAAAAACTTGATTAATATCTTTATAGTAAATTTATGAAGATAAATTTTGATAAAAGACTTGATCAATATCATGATTCTAAAAAAATATTCAACAACAATTCTTTCATCTTCATTTATTTCTTTCATCATCCACAAATTCAATTTTTTTTTTAAAAAACAATTTTCATTTTTTTTATTCAAAAACAACTTTGATTTAGAAAACCCATTTTCAATTTATTATTTTTCAAAATTCAATAATCATCACACACATTCAAAACATATTCAAAATATATCATATCAAAAATTAGAATACAAAAACAATACATCTTATGTATCAAACATACATTTTAAGATCAATTTATATATAAATACATACTCATAAAATATTCAAAAATATCACAAATTGCTAAAAATAATTATTTTAATTTTCTGGATTTTTCTGATTTTTTTTATTAATTTTTTCCTATTTTCTGGAATTAATTATATAATAAAAATATAATAAAATAATACGGACTGACCTGGGCCGTTGGATGGAGCGGATGCGATCTGGATCGTCTGATCTGAAGACCAATCCTAGCCGTCTGATCTCGTTGACTCAATCTGGGGCGTTGATCACCTTGATCAAATCTGGACCGTTGGATTTGGATGATCGAATCTGGGCCGTCTGATATGGGCTGACCGTTGACCGTTGACCAGGGGCGGGTTGGACTTCGGATTTTCGGGTCGGATCTGACCAGTCGAGCGAAGAAGATGAAGTCACGACACTTCGGGGAGGATTCCGGCGGCCCTGGTGGTCGGCGGCGGCTGGGAGTTTGTCGGCCCGACTTCTGGTAAGACAGCGGATCTCCTGGAGGTGGTGGCGTGCACCCAGAACGGCGGCAAGGGGCGGCTCCGGTGGTGCTTCTTGGCGGTCGTAAGGCGGCAATTTAGGAAAAAATTTCAGAGCTTTGCAACTCAATTTCGATCCAATCCAAGCACACTAGAACCTTAGGAACACTTCCCAAACACTTCAGTTGGATCAAAAACTCCAAACAAGCTTCGAATTTGCGAATTTTGCAAATTTTGCACAAACTCTCGAATTTTCAAATCTCACTCTCTCAGTGTGTTTTTCTTGAAATTGAATTGTGTATTTGCCTTGTGTGGTGATCCTATTTATAGTGCTAAGATTAATTGTCGTTTGGTGAATCCATTAATGCTCAATTGTTGGATTACGAATCGTTGTGTTCTTTCATCAAAACGTTTGGGAATTTGGGAGTCGATTCATGATTAATCCTTCGAATTAGACACGATTCGAGTGTTTAAACTTCATGACTCTTCGTTTGGATGAGTTTAATTGGATTAATTCATTCAATTTTGCCATGAATCAAATTTGAAGAGTCACAACTTTTCATATTTTTCCTAATTTTGAAGCTTTGATTGAAGTGTCTTTTGGCTTACTTTGATGCACGAATTTGGTCCAAAATTAATGTATCCCATGCCTCTTGAGCGTATCTATTTTTTAAAAAATTAATGAAGATTTATTTATGGAATTGTAACCCCAAGTATGTGAACCAACATGACTTTTGGTCGGACAATCCAAAAAAATAGGCAAAAATAGCAAAATTTTTGCCTTTGGCTAGGATCGAACTTGGGTCTCCTCTCGCACCTGAGCTCATGTGTCAATGTTTTGAACCGCCTTGGTCATGTAGCTAACTCATCACTAATTAAGGCTTTTGGAAAAATGAGTTTAATTAAACAAAAATGAAAATTTTGTTTAATTAACTTTAAAAATGATTTATAATAAAACTATATACTATATTGAGCTCAAATAATTTTCTATATATTTATCTCTCATTTTTATTTTTTCTTTCTATTTTTTATTCTCTCTTTTTTTATTTTCTCTCTTTTTTATTCTCTTTTTTTTATTTTTATTCTTTTTTTTTCTCTCTATTTCTCACTCCCTCATTTTTTATGAGCTCAATATAATACTAATTTTTATTATAAATTTAAGCCTTAATTAATTGGGCAAAAATTGGGTGTCTACAATATGAAGTTGAAAATGTAGTTGAGGAAGGTATGAAAGTGTTATAGGATAGAATTTCCGAAGTGGAAAAATAGGGGATTTGTGTTTGTTGTATAGGCCTGTTTTTAAACGTACGCCGGTACCTGGGGTTTCTACGCCGTCGGCCTATAGGCGGTGTTGGAAGCCCATAGAATCAAATTTCTTAAAGTTGTTTGAACGCCGCCGGCTTTCGTCGGAAAAGTCAACCAGCGTTCATTCTTTCATATTGTATGCTGGCTACTGGAAATCAAAGCTGCCGGTGTATGTGTAGAGGCTGCCAGCGTATCTAGGTAAGCAGCTGGTTTGCACCTCTCTGGACGTTTTGGAAAATTTTGGATTTTGCATTCTACACCGGCTCAAAGCCGCCTGCGTATAATGAAGGCAGCTGGCGTACCCTTAAGCGCTGCCAGCGTTGGCAGTGTTGATTTTTATAGTGTTGAACACCGGCTCAAAGCTGCCGGCTTTGAGTACCGGCATGTCCCCTGTGCTATTGATTTTTTAAAAACTTTTTTCAAAATTTTCTGAAGTTTGATATTTGATTAATTAAGTATTTGTTAAGCGATTTAGGATATAATAGGACGTTTAAATGCTTTATTATGACTTTATATTAAATTATTTGAATTTCTTTGATTAATTGTGATATATAGATATAATATGTGTACATATTTGTGAATGAGGAATCTATATTTATTTATTGATTATTTTGATATTCCTATTTCAGTTAAGGACTCTTCGATTAGTTCTTCACCGAGAGATCATAATAATATACTAACGGGTTCAGGTACGCAATAACTTGTTTGATGTTTGCTAGGACTAAGTATTCCTAAATTGACTTAAATTGATTAGACTTAATATTTGAATGAATTGGCTGTCTATTACGCTGTTTAATCTGGTCCGAGGAGCAGCAAACCTGTTATGACGTAATGACATGTTAGTTAGGCGCTTAACCAAGTCATGATGCAATGACTTGACCATGATGCAATGGTACGCTATGATGTAATAGCGATTCTTTTTGGTTGAGTGGGTAGCCGATATGGGGAATAGTATCTGTGTAACATTTGCTTAAACTTAGGAGGAAATACCATGATTTGGTTCAAGGTTTAGGGAACTTGTGAACGAGGCTCATGTTATGAACTGAGTTTAAGTAGAGTCAGGCAACAGCTTTTGAACCCTAAATGAAGCTATTATCTTCATGAAATAGATATAGGAGATATGAGTATTCGGACTGCTTATATCAATCCCCTGAGCAGCTGCTGTTACTCAGGATCCCTGAATTCCCGAAGTATGACCCGGGGTTTGAATACCCTCCTGTTGATTTGTGAAAGAAAATGTAATAAAGATAATCACCTGTCTAATGATGCATTACATCGATTTGATGAATTGTTTTTGCATTTGTTATTGTGTATTGGGCCTTTGGCTCACTTTTGCTGCTTTGCAGGTATTAGAGACGAATTTTATGATGATTTGGGCTATAGGTCCGATTTCGAGAGATTCCTGGATGAGTGGGACGAATAGGACTCGAACACCTTGGGCTTTTGGAAGAATTTTGCTAAGAGAAAAGTTATGTATAGAAGGCTTGATAGTTAAGCCTATTTTTGTAAAGACCTTAAGATCCTTTAGGATTCTTTTGTTTTAAGAAAACATGTAAATTTTGTAGTGTCTTGTATTGACACTAAACAATGTTTATATGATGTAAATATATGTATAGATTGCTTTTGTTAGCAATCTTGTTTTGTTAAAAGTTCTTTATAAAGTTATAGTGGTTTGATGAAACAATTTTCATAAACTGTTAGTTTTAGGACAACCTTACATATAATGTGAAAGCATTATATATGGTTGGGGACTCGGTACTCTAAATCTCGAGATTTAGAGGGTCGGGTCTTTACAGAAAAAAAAAAAGAAACCCTTAGAAGTAAAATCTCTAGACATAATTGTAGTAAAAGATGATTGTAGGAATTATTTATCAAGATGGTATTTTTATATTTTTTATTAGATGCTTGAACAATCCATGTATGCATATTTTTCTTAATATTCACATTAAAAAATGTTATTTAGTAGAATTTTTTTTCCCATTTTTCCCAATTGAAATGAATAAGAAGATGGAATGAGTGAATTATAAGATTTTGTTATCCTAGCATAAATTCTTTAAAAAAAAAAAAGAAAATAAAAATAAGCTTAAAAATAAAAAATAATAAAGAAAGACCTTATAGGGGTGGGTTTATATATAGCAATTAAAACCATAGGGTTTTGGGTTGAGTTTGGGAGGAAAGTAGGTTAGGTTTAGGTTTTCTATGACTAGTCCCAAACTTGCCTTAGTTGCATCCCTAAGCTTAATCATCATACTTGACGTAAGTAGGATGAGCCTTTGTCCATTGGTTTTGCTTAGTTGTAAAAATATCAATTTATGGATTCACTTGTAAGTTGTGATATGGTTGCTCGGGCTAATATAGATTTCAATGACCTTGAAATTTCTTTACGACAATGTCCTGTTAAATTTACTCAATCTCCTTAATGGGTGTATCTAAAGATTTCACAAGTTATTTGTGTTCTTGCCTTTCTCGACGGATGGATGCATGCTAAATCAACTTGATCAACCACTTTTGAAGGTGCTCACCCATGACCATCCGCTTAAGCAAGTCCTAGTTTCATCATAATGGGAAATCCAATCTACTATTGGTAGGATTTTAAAAATTTAATCCATCATTTTACCATTAGGGTTAAGCACGAATCATATCAAGCTAGGTGGTACTAAAAGTCAAACCAAGTTGAAATTAATTTGGGTATTACTAAAAGCTGAATTAAATCATAATTTACGACTTGATCTTTTATCATTGTATACCAAACTAAATGGTTTTAATTGGAAAATTTTCTAATCTATTAAATAATAATTTGACTTAATTTAAAATATCTATTGAACTGTGTTATACATATTTGTATAATATTTAATATCATATGAAAAATTATTAATTTAAAATAGTAAACCTTTCTAAAAGTACAAATCACTTTTATATAGGGTAAAATCCATAGGATGCTACTAATTTTAAAAGACATTAACTGTTAAGTGAGATTCATTGAACAAAAGAAAACAACAATATCATATATTTCCATGGATTTCTAACCAATGTACAATTTTTAAATTTTGAGTTAATCCCCTTTTTTTTTTTCCCATTTCAACTAGAGGAGGGAAATGAACCTGGTTTATCTCATTTAAGATACTAGAGGTGATGTTAGTAGGTTATAAGACCATTGGCCATTTTTGTGAATTATCTTTAGTTACTGTAAAACATCATTTTTCTTTTTTAAAATCATTTTATAAATAGTTTAAACCAATTTGTAATTTTAAAAAAATGAAAATTTATAACTCATATAGCATTTTCCATAATCGTTTAAGATTTCAAATGATAATTTTCATTATATATATATATATACATATTCTTTTATATAGTTAGCATTATTTCACCTACATAGTTATATTTGTACTTCTTTTTATCATTTTAAGCTTTCAAAGTGGTATTGATGATTTTGATTTGCAACTCTTTTAATTAAAACTTATCTTCCTTTATAAGAATATTACCTATAAAATTAAGTTAAATTAAATATTTTATACAATATGATATTTGACAATAATTAACCATTAGTAACTCTTCTACTAAATAAGATGGCAATTAGCCATTTTAATTAAATTAATTCAAATCATTTAAAGTCCTTGTCTACATATTACCCCCTCAAATTGGGGTCATAGACTCATTGAAACTACTGTCGTTAAAAAAAAAAAAGAAAAAGAAAAAGAAAGAAAGGTAAGCTTGAAGTTATAAACCTTAATTTTTCTTGGAAATTATGAAGAACAGTTATAATAATAATAATAATAATAATCAACTTAAAAGAGAGTTGTATTTGTTATATTATTTGGCATGGCTGGTTTAATATTGAGTAAATAAGGAAAAAGAAAACCATATGTTTGTATACACAATCCAAATATGCATAAATAAAAGTACAAGAGCAAAAAAATTTAAAAACATCCAACAAAAGTTCAAATGTTCCTATAGAGGAATAAACAGGAAGAGGGAGTTTCATACACAAGTTAATTAAAAAAAAAAATCCAACACACAAATAAAAAAAGAAAAAAGATTGCTAAACAAATTTATCACACGTATTAGTTGTCAATTCGAATCGATGGAATGTGCTTAATCTTGTACCACTCCTCGCCTATTTCTCTCTTGCACTTCTCTTTCAATTGCTCACATTTCTCAATCTTCAGCCTTTGAAGGGACTTCAGTTGAGTCATACTTTCAGGAAGTGATGTCAAATTTGGGCAATAACTAATTTAAGGTTTCTGAAGCGATTCGAGGTTACCCATTTGATTAGGTAAAGCCATCAACTTTTCATATCCAAAGATTGACAGATCTTGAAGGGATTTTAGATGAGCCATACTTTCAGGAAGCGATGTCAAATTTGGGCAATAACCAATTTGGAGTTCCTAAAGCGATTCGAGGTCACCCATTCAATTTGGTAAAGCCATAAACTTTTTACATCCCAAAAATTTCAACACTTGAAGGGATTTTAGATGAGTTATAGTTTTAGGAAGTGATGTTAGACTTAGGAAATGATTAATTTGGAGTTTTTGAAGCGATTCCAGGTCACCTATTCGATTTGGTAAAGCCATAAACTTTTCACATGTCGAAATTGATAGCCTTTGAAGGGATTTTAGATGAGTCATACTTTTAGGAAGTGATATCAGATTTGAGCAATAACTAATTAGGAGTTTCTGAAGCAATTCTAGGTCACCCATTCGATCTGGTAAAGTCATCAACTACTTACAGAGCTAAAGTGTCAGCTTTTGAAGAGATTTTAGATGAGCCATAATTTTAGAAAATGATGTCAGATTTGGCCAATCACTAATTTCTAGTTTCTAAAGCGATTCCAGGTCACCTATTCGATTTGGTAAAGCCATCAACTTTTCACAACCAATAATTACAACTTCAACTAGGTTTGGGAGCCAGAGAGTGATGTCTTCCATCATCCATCTTGGATATATTGCTCCACCATAGCCTTCCATCTTCAACTTTCACAAATTTGCATGTGGTTGTAGTCCTTCCAACAACACTTCATGATTTGTGATTAACTCAGCTTCATTGTGTTTGTTGTGATTTTGAGTGAACTTTAATCCCAAGGTATCCAAAAATTGCTTCCCTTTTAGGTTTGCACTCTTTGATCCTACTGCTGCTTTTTTTATATAACCAACCATCTTGATTGTGAGATCTCTTCTCAGGTTGTTTAAGCTTCCCAATTCATTTAGCTTGGCACAGTGTTTGGTCTTACAATTATCCTCTCCAACAATGGAATAAGGTATCCTCTGTAATGAGGTAACTCTTCCGATTCCTCATGGCATACGACAAGTTTCAAGTTAAAGATTTGTAAGTCTAACCAACTCCAAAATATCTCTAGGCAATTCCTTGAGAGGACATCCAATGAGTATGAGTGTTGTCATATTCTGTAGAATTTTTATGGATTTGGGAAGTCGTTTCAATTCTTTATTATGGGACAAATCAAGATAAGAAAGGAGCTTTAACTTGCAAAGGGAGTTTGGCACTACTTTCATGTCTATATTTTGAATTGTTAGGGAACATAAATGCTTCAAGCTTGACAAAAGCTTATGAGAAGTAAACTCAGGAAGTCTTTCATTAAATCTTAATCATTCTATGCTTGAGAAAAGCCGTCTGGACTTTCATATTCTCAAGCTGAAGCTTTAGGAACTCATCCAAGAAGGTTTTATTCAATGGATAAGATAGATGGCAAAGAGTATTACCGTTAAGAGTACCTCTTCTATTTGGACCTATCACATAGCACCCTGTTCCTGCCACCTAACATGCTAGATCATGCATAAGATCATGCATCTAGCAAGTTCTAACATTTCCAAGGTCATCATCCAATCTATCTTGGAAAAAATTCTATCTAATAGATGCATAAAAGAATCATATGCGATTTTTTCTAAGTCCAAGTCTTCATCTAAGAACTGCCGAAAATATCCTTAGGCATTCCAAAGAGAAGTCAAGGTGGAGTTTTTCATTTCGTTGTCCTTTGGAAATATAAAGAAGAATTCAAAGCACTGTTTCAAGTATGAGGGAAGATGATTATAGCTTATTTTAAGAACAGCAATTATGTCATTTTAGCTTGAGTGGTATTTTTTGAAGCTCAATGTCTTTGAGAAATAACCATTCAGCTTTAGTGTTTTTCAAATATAACATACCTCCAATAACTCTGATTGCTAGGGGAACACCATAACACTTTTTAATTATTTCTTCCCAAATGGAAGCTTTTTCAGACTCGATTATTTCCTATCACACTTAAGAAGAGCACCGCATAAATAGATCTAAAGATGCACTACCTATTAGGCCTTTGAGAACATACTCAATACCACCAGAAATGTGTGCAACAATTGAGGACCGTGTCGTTATGAGTATCTTGCTTCCTCTAGCTCCTCCATCTAAAAAAATTCTGAGATTGAGCCCCTCTTGCCTATTTTCATTCCATAAATCATCAAGCACTAGAAAGTATCTCTTCTCATCAATTCCTCGGCTTTGCATTTGATCTATTTCAAAATGCTGTGGACATTGACCATCCTTTGCACTTGCAATGATCTTCTTGATGATATTCTTTATATTGAAATCATCAAAGACAATAACCCACATTCTTAGCTCAAAGTGATTCTTGACATCCTCTTCATTGAACACACTTTGGGCAAGCATTATCTTCTCTAGTCCATCAATCCCAACTAATGAAAACATAGAGATATTTTCTTCTCCATTAGAGTCTTGGAATAGTAGTTTTGTAATTTCTCTCTTATCGTCATCTCTACCAATGATTTCTTTCTCTAATCTAAATGAGTGCACTTTTTCTTGTCTCTAAGTTGCAGCCCTCTCTTCCCTATCTATGGAACGCTCATCCAAGTGAAAGTTTCGAGCATCTTTAATGACATTGATCTTCCTTCTTACTTCTTTAAGCTTACTTACCATCTTATACCTCTAAATAGGTTGGTTTGAGCTCGAAAAGAAGGTGATAACCTTTTAATTATTTTGTTTTGGCTTCTCAAATCTTTCAGTCTAGATTCAACACAGAAGTAACCCAACAAGTCCTCAACATCATATGAGCATCCTTGAGTTGTGTAACCCATATTTTGACTTGTTGGCTACTCTTCTGCAAGGAGCAACATAGCTTGTATGGTGGAAACCATTATCTGTAGTTTCTCAAGCTCATCTTTGATGCCCCACAACTTTCCAATTGTTTATAGAGCTAGTGCAAATAGCTGACAAAGAATGTTTTTGGCAATGTTAAGGACAACCACCTCTGCTGTTTTTTTCTCTTTTTTTTTTCAATCTAAAGAAGATGATAAAGTGCTATGGACTACGAGTAATGCAACTGAGCTAGCTGAGGAGTATTTGAACGAGTTAGAATCGTTGAAGAAGCGACCAAAGAGGCGAGGGAACAAGGTTGGCCATGGAAGATTGGCGTAAGTCAGCATCAAGCTGCCGACCTTGGAGGTCTGAGCCAACGGCCTTAGGCCTGCTTTCTTAGCGTCCAGTGAGTGAATTTTTAAGGCTGGTTCCAAAGCTGCCAGCTTTGTACCAGCTTATATCTTATCTATATCTTTTACGAATTATCTTTTTAGAGCTTTTATTTCATAGTATAAATAGTTTCAGACTAGTTTCTTGTGTACCTAGACCTTATTATCATATTGAAATGCAATCTTTGAGAGAGTTTTCTCTATTAATTGCTTATTTGCAATTAAGTTCTTGTGAATTCAACTAGTGTGTTGATCATGTTCATCTCCTGTGAAGATGTTGTTAGGCAAAGGTGCTGATAGCAATCACATTCGTGGCGGTGTCCATGATACAAGAGTTCGAGGATATGAGATTCCTAGGGTGACAAACGATGCCATAGATCAAAGAATTTGACAAGTTGAATAGCGTCTTGAGGATTTGATCTAGTGTTTTAATGCATTAGCAAAGGTTGTCAACGAAGGTAGAGAGATTGATATGGGATAACTAGGTATAAGAGGAGCCTATGGTGGTCCAATCAATTGACATACTGCTGTAAATCGATGGGTGCATATTTCTAATGAAGAATCTGAGGAAGAGGATGAATTACTGTATAATGAGAGACGACCGTGGAGGAGAGGTAGTGATGATGGTGGTGGTAGATATAGGAGGAATTATTACGGGTACGATCAAGGTGACAGCAAGGACTTCTGTTTGAAGGTAGATATCCCTTGTTTTAATGACAATATAAATATTGAAGAATTTTTATATTGGATGGCGGAAATAGATTGATTTTTTGACTACATAGAGATACTAGAAGATCGCAGAGTGAGATTAGTTGTGTGTAGATTGGAAGGGGGAGCCTCTGCTTGGTAGGAGAGGTTACAAAATAAGAGACAGAGAAAGGGAGACAATCGATGAGAATTTGGTATTGGATGAAGTAGTTACTACAATGAGATTTTCTTCCTCCAGACTATGAACAAATCCTCTTTTAGTAGTAGTAGCAATGTCGCCAAGGTCAGCGTTCTATTCATGACTATACAGCTTAATTTACAAGATTGGCTTTATAGGAATGATTTGAGAGAAAGCAAAAGGTAGTAGGTGGCTAGGTATGTCGATGGATTGAAATTACAAATCAGGGACAAAATCGGAGTGAATGTGATGAGGAGCTTCAATGAGGCAAAAAATATGGCACTTAAGGCTGAGATGATGATACATGATAAGAGTAGCCGCTTTGAAGGAGGAAATAGTAGGTATGGAGTTAAGGGTACAAGCAATAGTAAATCTATGGCTGAGAAACATAAAAGTCATGAAGAGAAGCAGATTGTGGGTAGTGAAAAGAGAGAAGACAAAGCTACTGGTAAAAGGCCTATCGAGGTTAAGGATACCCCTAACGCAGAACAATCCCTATGCCAAACCCATCCTAGGCAAATGTTTTTGATGTAACCAACCAGGGCACAGGTCCAATGAATTCCCAAATAGAAAAAAAGTTTGAATATAGTAGAATAGGATGAAGAAGAAGAAATTTATGAGCCTGATGGAGATTATGAGGTTTATGAGGATGAAGATGAGAGGGTTGAGTCAACCTATGTCATTAGGAGGATGATGTTGGTGCTTAAGCAATAGGATAATATAGCATCAGTTATTTTGTACTGGGTGCATTATTGGTGGAAGAGTGTTTGATTTGATTGTGGATGGTGGGTGGTAGGGCGATTATTGAATAATTGCAGCTCCCAGTTGAGAAACATCCTAATCCTATGCCATAGGGTGGATAAAATCTGCTAAGAGGATAGATATGAAAGAGAGATGTCGAGTGCTACTCTTTATTGGCAAATACCAGGATGAGGTTTACTATGATATTGTAGACATGGATGCCTATCATGTGTTATTTGGGCATCCCTAGCAGTATGATTTGAATGTGCAACATGCTGGGAAGGAGAATTTGTATAGGTTGGAGAAGGGCGGTGTGAAATACACTTTGCTACCCTTTAAGGTGGCAAATCGTTCCAACAAGGCTAGGATTGAGAAGCGTTCCTTCCTAACTATTACTCAATCAAGAAAGGAGATGGTGGAGACTATTAAGGAGTCTAGGGTGGTGCATTCTTTGGTTGTGAAGAATGTCATTAAAGTGGAGGAAGAGAGTATAGTGAGGTGTCAGCGTATGTGAAGGAGGTGCTAGAGGAGTTCAAAGAAGTATTGCTTGAAGATTTGCCAGAGGGGTTACCACCTTTGAGAGATATCCAACACCAGATTGATTTGGTGCCTGGAGCTAGATTACCCAATTTGCCACATTATAGGATGAGTCTTGAAAAAATGGAGATTTTACAGAAGAAGGTGCAGGAGCTGATACAGAAGGGATTCATTAGGGACAATTTGAGTCCATGTGTTATACCTGCACTACTTACACCTAAGAAGGATGGCAGTTGGCGAATGTGTGTTGATAGTAGAACTATCAACAAAATCACTATTGGGTATAAATCCCCAATTCCTCGCTTGGAGGACATGTTAGATAGACTGAGTGGAGCAATTGTCTTTTCCAAGGGATCTAAGGAGTAGTTACCACCAAATCAGGAGTAGGCATGGGAATGAATGGAAGACAGCCTTCAAGATGAAGGAAGGGCTCTATGAATGGTTGGTGATGCCCTTTAGCCTTAGCACCGCTCTTAGTACATTCATGCGGTTCATGAATCAGGTATTAAAGTCTTTTGTTGGACGATTTGTTGTGGTTTATTTTAATGATATCCTAATTTATAACAAGTTTGAGGATGAACACCTAGAGCATCTTAGAAGTGTTTTAACTGTGTTGCTGCAAAATAAGTTATATGCAAATATGAAGAAGTGCGTTTTTATGGTGAAGAGGTTGTTGTTTCTAGGTTTTATTCTTAGCAGTGAAGGAATAACAGTTGATGATGAAAAGGTGAGGGCTATTCGGGAATGGCCAATTCTAAAGACAATGACTAAATTAAGGAGTTTTCAAGGGTTAGCAAGCTTTTATAGAAGATTCATTAGGCACTTCAGCACCATTGCTGCTCCTTTGACTGAGTGCCTGAAGAAAGGGAAATTCTAGTAAGGTAAGGCAGCTGGTATTAGTTTTGCTGTATTAAAGAAGAAGCTATGTAGTACTCCGATATTAACGCTTCCTAACTTTGAAAAGCTATTTGAAGTAGATTGTGATGCTAGTGGAGTGGGAGTAGGGGCTGTGCTATCGCAAGAAGAAAAACCAGTTGCTTTTTATAGCGAAAAATTATTTGATGGTAGGAGGAGCTAGTCCACCTATGATAAAGAGTTCTACTCTATGGTGTGGGCCTTAAGAGTGTGGGAACACTATCTTGTAGGAAAGGCATTCGTGTTGTACTTAGACTGTAGAGCTTTGAAGCATTTGAGTAATCAAACTCGGATTAGTAAAGATATGCATGTCAAGTGGATTCAGTTTCTGCAAAGGTTCCCATTTAAATTAATGCACAAATCTGGAACTAAAAAAAAAGTAGTTGATGCCTTAAGCAGGAGGGTAGATGTACTAGCAGTGATGAGTACTGAGATTGTAAGATTTGAACAGATGAAAGAACTCTATGCAGGGGATGCTGATTTTAAGGAGATCTAGGAAAAGTGTGGCATTAAGGAGCCTTGTAGTGATTATCACATACATGAGGGTTATTTGATGATGAAAGGTAACTAGCTGTGTATCCCTAAATCATCATTAAGAGAGAAACTGATTAGGAATTTACATGGAGGAGGATTGGTAAGACATCAATGGAGAGATAAAACTATTGTTGCAGTGGCTGATAAGTATTATTGGCCCCAATTGAGGAAGGATGTGGGAAGATTGTGCAGAGATGCTATGTCTGCCAGACATCCAAGGGACAGTCTCAGAACATTGGGTTGTACATGCTACTACCAGTACCTGAAAACATCTAGGAGGACCTATCTATTGATTTTATCTTAGGTTTGCCTTGTACCCAACGAGGTGTTGACTCTATTTTTGTTATGGTTGACAAGTTTTCCAAGATGGCTCACTTTATTCCCTGTAAGAAGACTGTTGATGCTCAATCTACTATCAGGTTGTTTTTCAAAGAAGTAGTACGACTACATGGGGTTCCAAAGTCTATCACATCAGATAGGGACACCCAATTCTTGACTAGAAGATACTCTGGCACATGTTCGATTCATTGTTGAATTACAACAATACAACTCATCCATAGACAGACGAACAAACTGAAGTTACTAACAGTACCTTGGCAATATGATTAGAAGTATTTGTGGAGAGAAGCCAAGGCTGTGGGACTTATCTCTAGCTCAAGCTGAATTCGCCTACAATAGTTCAGTCCATAAGACCACAAGGAGGTCTCCATTCTCTATTGTTTACACCAAGACACCACAGCATGCCGTAGACTTGGTGAAGCTACCAAGGTCATTTAAGTTCGGTACACCTGCTAAGCATATGGTGGAAAATTGGCAAATCACTACATCTGAAATCAAAGAGAAGATTGAGAAAGCTAATGTCAAATACAAAGTAAGTGCAAACAAGCGTCGAAAGCAGCAACTATTTTTAGTAGGGGATTAGGTGATGGTGTTTTGCAAAAGGAGCGATTTCCAGTTGGGAAATACAGTAAGTTGCAACCTAGGAAGTATGGCCTGTATCAAATAATGAGGAAGATCAACAACAATGCATATGTAATTGGACTTCCTCACAGCATGGGAATCTTGAAGACCTTCAACGTTGCTGACTTATTTTTTTCCACCTTGATGATGTACCTTTGTAGCCAGATGAGAACTAGGGGTCGAGTTCTTTGCAGGTGGAAAAGAATGATGCAATTTAGCTTGTTGAGGAGTATTTGAATAAGTTAAAATTGTCGAAGGAGCGACACAAGAGGCAAGGGAACAAAGGCCGGCCTTGGAAGATTGGCAGCTTGACGCCAGCGTTGAAAGCAAGGACACCGGCATTGGAGGTCTGAGCCGCTAGCCTTGGGCTGGCTTTCTTAGTGTCCAATGAGCGAATTTTTAAGGCTGGTTCCAAAACTGCCAGCTTTGCCCTAGTTTATATATTGTCTATATCTTTTTAGGGCTTTTATTTCATAGTATAAATAGTTTCAAACTAGTTTCTTGTGTACCTAGATCTTATTATCATATTGAAATACAATCTTTGAGAGAGTTTTCTCTGTTAATTGCTTATTTGCAATTGAGTTCTTATGAATTCAACCGGTATGTTGATCGTGTTTATCTTCTTTACGCTTTCCACTGCATCAATAAGTTATATATATATAGTTTACAATCTGTATATCTTTTACACATTTGGAATGAGAGCAAGGGAAGGCAAAGAAGATGTAGGAAAGGAAAGAATTGTTATTAGGAGGGAATATAGTTAACTTTGCATAATTTGTTTAAGGAAAGAATCTGAAAATCAGCTTTCTCAACTAAAGGATTTATTCGATGGTTCATCAGCATACTGTTTTCCGTAATAATCAATTTACTTTACATTTTCTCTTACCTTTTTGCCTAGGTGCCTATGATACTTTGCATTCTATTTAAGATTTTGAAGGGAACATCCTGTTCTTTACTTCTCCAACATATTCTTTCATCCATATCTTCACTAATTCAAACTCCAACTAAGAACATGTTAAGTCATTTTTTTTACTCTCCTATTCTCACAGTTCGTTGTGGTTTGATACATACCTTCATTGGTTTACTATCCTTCCTTTGGAGATAAAAGGCATAAGTAGTATCTGTATTTTCGGATTTTAGCAATTTGATGCCCAATCTTTAAAATCCAGCAATTGAGTGCCTGTACTTCTGAAATAGCGGCAATTTAGTTCTTCCTTTTATTTATCAATTAATGGACGTTAACAAATTGCTGGCCTGGCTCGTCTTTTTATTATCTTGACCCTTTGGACTGACCAGTGGAGGATGTTTTGGTTTTTCCGGGTCTTACTAAATGCTAAATATCTCTCTCTCTCTCTATATATATATGTGTGTATATATAGAGAACTTTGAATTCCACCCAAACAAGAAATTTAAACTCTCACCACGTATGGATTTCCCTCTCTTACCTCTCCTACTCTTCTAGTGCCTTCCCATTTCCACCATTGCTGCATTCGCCGCCGCCTCTCCCTCTCCTCCTCTACCACCATCTCCGCCCTCCACCGACATAATATCCTTGATCATAGCTGTGGAGAAAATACTTAGATACAAATTCAAGAACATGAAACTGCTAGAGGACGCGCTGACTCACTCGTACTATGCTGAGTCAGCATCCTACGAGCGACTGGAGTTCTTCGGTAATGCTGTCTTGAACGTCGTCGTTAGCTATCATGTGTTCTCCATAACCACAATGCCAATCCCGGCATTTTATTTAAAAATATAAATGCTTTTAAAGAATAAGTAAATGTTTTCATACAAAAACATGCATAATATATAATTGATTAATTATTTGCATTGGAAATCATTCATAGTTAACTCATAAAAATTTAATCACCACTAGAGAAATTAATCAATATTAAGATAAATTAAGTATTTAGTTGTTTCAATTACTTATACTAAAATTTAATTTAAATAGAATAGAAACGCCCATATTGAAATTACAAGAAAAATTACATGATATATATATTATATATATATATATTTATAGATACAACATGGGTTAGAACAAGCATATTAGATGTCATGTTCCATAACCGAGGCATTCTCTGAGTCAATATACAAGCTAGCTTTCTTTCTATAAAGCCTAGAAAGACTTCACAAAATGAAAGAGAGCGTGGCTTCTCCTCTCAAAGGTAACTGCCTTCGTCATTGTCCTTGCTAATTAAAGACAGTTGCTGATATTTTCATTCTCATTTAGTAGTCTTACAACTAGCACATAGAACTTATAGACCTAAAAACAATTCGAGCATTCCACATCCCATCACTAGTCATCCACTTTGTGAATATGCAAACATTTTTCATAAGGCATCATATGATCTCCACTCAATGGCATTGATTGACCATGTCGCCTTATGTTCTAAAGAAATTTGATTTAAGATCCTGCACATTCAGATCTGTAAGCCTAACTTTTTACCTGCTTGACCGTTGCACTACAAACTTCCGCTTGAAAACCGTCTTCTAATGCCGTCTGGCAAAGTATGTGCTGTGCTGGGACAGGGAAGGTAGATGAAAAATTAATGTAAAATGAATTGATATTGCTGGACAGTTTGAATTTGCAGGTGCTATGGTGGGAGAAAAATAAATGTGTGCGTTAATGCATGGAGAAGCCATTGAGAGGAAGAAATTAGGCTCGAAAACAAGCCTGCAAAGATGAAAACACCCTTCACTAGACGGTCAAGTGGTCAAATTAATGAAAAAAAAAAAGGCCAGGTCAGAAGCACTTAAGCGTCGGTCATCTGAAGATTTTAATGGAGGAACTAAATTGTTACTGTTTCAAAAGTACAGTCACCCAATTGCTAGATTTTAAAGGTCCGGTACTAAATTACCAAAATCCGCAAGTACATGCACTACTTGTGCCTTTATCCCCCTTATTTTGTTATACATGTGCAATCACCGGGGATTTATCATCTATGTTAAGCTTTCATTTTGATGAGCAATGGCCAAGATTGATGTGCTCGTCTGACTGGGGTGACATTTCATATTTTGACAAGTATCTGGTCTTGTAACAGTTGTAACATGTCACTAAAAGTTTCAATTTAAGATTTATGATCTACCCTGAAAATAACTGTTTTGACATAAGAGACCACGAGTAACAGTTAAATGAATCTACATTCTATGCTCTCTTTATACTTGGAATAAAATAAAATGGCAATAAAGTTAAATTCGTCTATAAAATTGAGATTGAACTGTCTAAATAATAGAAGTGGAGAAAATGTCAAATTTTATAAGTAAGTTTTGTACGAAAATTCAATTTGATACGTAAATTTTAAAGGGAACAATTAATACCCAAGCAAACTTTTTGTTCAGGGCACAATATATCCTGACAGTTTAAATTCATATGCAAATTTAGCACACATCTGGGCTGATAATCACTACTAATGGAATATGCTTAATGGCCATCCCTAACAGTCAGACCCTGAACCGACTTTAGTTCAGTCATGCTTTCAGGTATTGATGTCATTCAAATTTATCATATCCTCCAACCTGTTTATGGTGAACCTTTAAAACTCCACATCTTTGCAGTCAAAGGACTTGCATCTTTGGTATTCTCATCTTCCATTGCAAAGTTGGTCCCAGAAGCTCTGCCCTCTTTCCTACAATTTAAATAAAAACCAATGGAATGACATTTAAAGATACTTTTCTTATAGGAATTTACCAATTTGGCATCATACTTTGTAACTTTTTGTGAAAAGTATGTTACTGCATATATGCAGTTATATTGGTACTATCTAATTTGTAACATTTCAGAAGTAAACTAGTGAAATTCGAAAGGAACAATTTGCTTGTGCATTGTCAAAGTAACAAATAGAATGAATTGGATCATGGAAATTCTTCTCTTCCATCAACATTTCCTTTTCTATCTTTTTTCCCCCCTTCTTCTAGTAAATAGATAGAGTAAATAAAATAGAAAAGATCGAAGTATCTATAATTGCAGGATCGCTTATAAAAGATCAAATGTTAAAGCCAACATGAAATACAGGGGAAGGAAAAGAAGAAAATGTAGCTGTTAACAACAAATCAAGCATGTTTATAGAAGGGCCTGCTGCCGAGCTTGCTCCTTTACTTAAACATCACAGAATAGGAAGTGCTACTTCTATAGAAATTGATGTATTTAATGAATTCCAATGTTTATGCTGGAAAAGGATATTCACAATCCAGCATGAAATTTTAGCTACGGGTTATAAGTTAACTTACCTTCTACTGCTCTTGAAATACCTCATGCCAGGAGAGCTCAGATGTCACTTTTGGAATATGAGTGATTTTGTACCACTTGCCTACTTCTCTCTTACTCTTTTGCTCCAGCCGCTCACATCCAGCAATCCTTAGCTCTTGAAGAGACGCAAGTTCACTCATGCTTCCCGAAAGTAATATCAATTTTGACACTTGAGGATGCCAAGCTTGCGGAATGATGTGAAATCACCAAATTGATCAGGCAGAGCCTCCAAATTTGAACAATTCCATATAAAGAGTGTTTCCAAAGTGGTGACATGGAGAAGCTATTCTGGAAGGCATGTGAGCTTTGGAAGATTATTGACAACCTGGAATATGAGGCTAGTAACCTGAAGCTGTCGTATGACATTGCCATGCTCATCTGTGGGGAGATCATGCACCTCACAGCGGTTAATCTTGAGATAGATAAGGGAGGATAGATGTTGCATGCTGATAGAGAGAGAAGTCAATCTCGGACATTCTTGAATCCATAGATCACTAATTGAAGAAAGATCTTGAAGCCAATCCTTTGGCAAATTCTCCAGATAGTCAATACATCTAATCACAACAACTTTCAATTTGTGAAGCTCAAATGACTGCTTCATTAAATCTTCACTAACATTATAAAGAGTTAATATCTCAAGATTCTGAAGTAGTGGCATGGATTTTAGCGTAGGGAAATCTCCAATCCAAAGCTTAGAAAGAGAAGAAAAACGAAGGATGAACACCAATTGAGTTGCCAGATGAGGGATCATGGTCAGAACTATCGATGGATTCAACTGCATTAAGGGAATCAAGATGCAGTTTCTTAAGATGAGGAAGCAAACAAGATGCAGGGAGAAATCAGCACCTTTTACACCATGAAATATGAACTCCAACTAGATATGGAAGACAATGAGTGATGTCTTCCATCATCCACCTAGGAAATCTTATTCCTTTGTAAAATGATAAGTGCAGACTGTGCAAATTAGTGTGCCGTTGTAGTCTTTGTAACGTTTCATGATTTTGGATTACCTCACTCTCCTCATGTATGTTTTCTTTCTCTGGCCTTATAACTCCAAGCCGTCTAGAAAACTCTTTGCCTTAATATTCGCCATCCTTGATTCTGCTGCTGCATTTTTCATGTCACTATTGATATTGATTTTCATTTCCTCTCAAGTTGTTTAAGCTACTTAATTCGGTTAGCTTGGCACATTTCTTGGAGTTAGAGCTATCCTCTATAACAATGAAAAAAGTTAGCGTACGCAAAGATGTCAGCTGTCTCAAACCTCGTGGCATACTATTCATGACACTATTTATCAATAAAAAGATTCCTAAGCTTAACTAACTTCACAATATCTCTTGGTAATTCCTTGAGCATGCAACAATCAATGAGTTCAATGTCTCCAAATTGTTCCAGTTCTTTGTTATAGGAAAAATCAAGATAAGATAGATTCTTCAATTTTTAAAGGCAATTCGGCAACACATTCATATTTGTATCATCAAGTGTCAAAACACGCTACCTCAAGCTTGATATAAGTTCATGGCAAGTAAGTTCTCCAAGCTTATTACTAGAACCAATTAAACTGATATATGGATCAGGTTCAGTAGATTCAAAGTTTTATTTTCTTTTCCATAAGCTTGGGAAGTCCGTGCACCAAACCAAACTTTGACGCGTAAGATATGTGATGAATTTTAGAATGAGCACCTTTTGTGTTTTGACATAGCAGACCACACTCTTCCCCAGCCACTATGCATGCTAGATCATGCATTTTGCAAGTTTTCACATTGTTGAAATCATCAATAGTTGCATCTTGGAAAAAGTCTCTCCAGAGAAGATGCATATAATAGTCTTCTGCTCTATCTTCTGAGTCAAGTCCACTGCTTGAACTAGGCTGGATGAACCCTTGCGCAACCCAGAGTTCAATCAATGTGTTTTTATCAATTTTGTAGTCCTTTGGGAACAATGAACAAAATGCAAAGCATTGTTTCAAGTATGAGGGAAGATAATCGTAACTTAACTTAAGAATGTTGCTTATGTCATTTTCCTCTCCAACTATTTTTTTTGAGCTCAATGTCTTTAAAAAATAACCATTCAGCTCTTGTGCTTCGAAAAAATAGCATAACTCCAATAACTCAAACTGCCAGTGGAACACCATAGCACCTTTCAAGAATTTCCTCTCCAATCAGAGCTTTCTCAAGCTCGGTTATGATTTGTCCCTCTGTTGAAGCCATTCGCATAAACAACTCCAAAGATGCACTGCTAGATAAGCCTTTAAGCTTATAAGTTCGATTACGGGTCTGTTTGGATTGTCTGTTTTTCATCTGTATCTGTATCTTTTTTAAAATGATATGTGTAAATATATCCGATTTGCATTTAAATTTTATCTATATTTGTTCTATTTGATCTTTTGATAAGAACTGTCAACTTTTTTTTGTCTATATCTATTTCTTGATAAATAATTTATTAACAAAAAGTTTGAAAAAGTGTCTGTATCTACCGGAAAAAAGCCAAAACAAACAGACCGCAGCAGAACTCTTGGCAACAATTAAAGCTCTTGTGGTGATTAGTATCTTTCTTCCTCTAGTTCCTCCATCTAGCAAATTTTTGAGCTTGAGCCACTCTTGTCTCTTGTCATTCCAGAAATCATAAAGAACAAAAAGATACCTCTTCCCATCAATTACTTGAAGAAGACGGCTCTGAATTTGATCCATTTCAAGATGCTCTGGATGTTCAACATCCCTCAAACTTGCAATGATCTTTTCTGTAACCTTCTTAACATTAAAATCATTAGAGACAGTAATTAATGGTTTAAAGTGCTCCTGAATAGCCTCATCTTGAAACACATATTGGTCAAGAGCCGTCTTTCCAAGTCCACCAATCCCATTTATTGGAATCAGAGAAATATTTTCCTTAGAGTTGGTGGGGTTCATTAACATTTTGAAAATTTCCCTCTTATCATCATCCCAACCATTGATTTCTCCGGGTGGTGCATATGAATGTGTTTGCTCTCGTATATTACCTCTTATCTCAAACTCCCTTTCTAAAGCGCATTCCTAAGTAAAGTGGCTTATCATCTATAATTGCATCTATTTTCATTCTAACTCTTCAGTTTAAGTGCCATTGTTGATCTGATAACAAGATGGTTAGAGCTTGAAAAGAAAGTACTAACCTCTTTCCTCACCTATTTTGACTCCTCAAATCTCTCAAGCAAGATTCAACAAAGAAATCATTCAGCAATTCCTCAGCATCAAGAAGAGCATCCTTTAGTCTCACAACCCAATCTTTAACTTGGAGGTTCATGCAATATTGTTCTTCTGCATGAAGCAACACAACCTGTATGGTGGAAACTGTATTTTGCAGCTTTTCAAGTTCATCTTTAACTCTCCATAGCTGTCCAATTTCTCGAAAAGCTTCCAGAGACAGCTCCCTGAGAAGCTTTTTGGCTATTAACCATGATGGACTCTGCCATTTCTTCTAAAAGATCGAGCAGCTTCTGATTCTATGGGGATGATTATAGGTGAAAATATGATGCAAAGGCTTACCAATGAATGTTATCTTTCAAATAGCCATACTAAAATAGACCTTCAATGATTGAAGCACCGAAATATCCAAATTATGTGATGTAACAATGCTAGTATTCTGCAAAAAATGTGAAGGAGATTTTTTTTGTGTAGAGTCTGTGGCGGTTGGAAGGCATGGTAATTGGGACTGCTTTGTCCATATTCAGTAACTTTTCAACAAATATTCACTTCTTGGTGGAATTTTCAGAAGAAATCTGTAGGTCATATGACCTACTCCTTTCTAGCCAGAAATATGGCCTACTATTTGCATGATTAATGGAGGATATATAAGTTAACTGAAGAATCTAGATTAATCAAATATATGTCTCCAAATGTCGGGTTTATAGATGAAACAAATTCAAAAATAGGCACAAAAGCTCTTGGTGAACCATTCGTGAAATTTCAATATGCACACGACAAGATTCTATTTTTAAAAAGCCTTTGATGTCAGGTTCTTCTAGACCACCTATTTACTCACTTATTTGTCCATTGAGACTACACATCATAAGCATCTCTTTCTCATGCCGATAATGAAGAATGGTGTTCTGGTACCAAATTTGCAAGAGCAGTAATCTTGATCGTGGAGAGTTGCAGTCCTATTTCCACAAAATAATCAGGATTAATTAACTACAGAATTAATCTCAGCAATTTTGTTTTTGAGGCTTATGTTGACTCTATTTGACAAGAGAATATTAAAATGTGAATTTACATACATAATGATGACTAGGAAAAAAAAATTCCCATATATGGTTATCAAAGTCACTGCTCAAAATATATTCTCAGTGTTCGATGTTGCATGGCATAATGAGTAGCAGGAAAGGTTAGATCAGAATTTGACATGTGATGGATTTTATCAACTCATCATGTCATACTTCATCAGATGCATGTATGTCCGCATTCACTTCAATCATGTGATGTCATGTAGAAAGGCAGAAGTGAAAAATACAGCCAGTGAAAGTAATTTTGATATATGGTAACAGAGTGAAAAAAAAAATAAAAAAAAGATGAACAACTTGGGACAAGAAAACTTCCCTGTGTCAAAATTTTAATGGTCTGTACCCACACTTATCAAGGGACTTACCAGCTAACGTCCATGCAATACTTGTCAAACTAAGTTGTAGCCGAACACAATAAATGGAAGGAAAGAGCCGTAGAAATCAATCATTCGTAACTTCAAATAAATGTTCACAAGTAGAACCACTTGTGAAATCTGTCCAGTACACAATCCATCAAGGAGACAATAACCAGCATGGTTGGGCACTTAATCCCTGTGGGACCTTTATTTACATGAAATTTTCCCTAAACAAATCGATCTAAAGGTAAAAGCATAAAACACCTCTCAGCTTGTTGATGAACTTGCTAAACCCTCTTAAATGATCTTTTTAAAGCCACTTTCAGCTCATCTTGTCAACCACTCAGGTTTATACTTTCAGTGCCAGCTTTTGGGCTGCGAGTGCTTCAGCCTCAAGAGTTGGCTCCCAGAGTAATGTGGTTTCTGCCAGTAATGAGGTGACTACATAAGGATCCATGTTTGAGGCAGGACGTCTATCTTCCAAATATCCTGATTTAAAGAAAGTACCAAAAAAAGATTAGTGGCTGCTAATTATCCAAATTAACGGAAAGCAAGTCATAATGATATCATGTGATGTTAAAATTATTAGAAAAGAACATCTTCATTCAAGAGTTTAAGTATGTGTCATAATGATTGTCCATATAAGTATTCCTTGATATACGCTACCAATATCTCAAAAGAATTCCAGCAATATTCAGCATTATCTGCCTTTTGGTAATATTTTAAGGTAAATTTTGGGGCGACAACTCAATAGCAAAAGGCTATTTTGCCTCGTGTACTGTGGATTGTATCTCTGTGTACCAGTGTAGATTTATAACAGATGCATCTTCCTTTTTAAGTAACAAATAATCCTGTTATCCTGTATTTGGATTGTTCATTCTACAAGCCATACCTTTGCCTTTCTTCTCAGTATCACGCCCCACACGGATTGAGCAACCACGATTTGCCACTCCCTGTATGAAGATATTAGAGATCAATGTTTTAGCTTTTTTAAAATAAGTAAGTTTTAATTGGAATCTGCCCCTCCTTGACATACCCAAGAAAAGGTATCGATGCTGGCAGTTTCATGCTTTCCTGTCAATCTTCTCTCATTTCCTTCTCCATAGGCACTTATGTGCTCTTGGTGACGGAGGGAAAGATTCAGAATCGCTTTCTTAATGACTTCAAAGCCTCCATCTTCTCTCATGCTCTTCGTACTGCAAATTAAGGAAAAAAATAACCATACTGGTAAATATCAAGAAAAAGAACTCTTTCGACCTAATTGAGTGCTAGATGTTACAGAGTAAGTATATTCATTCAACGTGTAGCAGTTAATCTTCACACAAGAATTGAGCAACCATAAGAACCTGTAGTTGGTGTGGCATCCAGCACCATTCCAATCACCCTACAGAGGATACAAGTACAAATATTTAGTTCAAAGTCCCCAGTAGCATTTATTCACAAAACTGTGCAAGTTACCTGTATTGGTTTTGGATCAAGTGTGAGGACAACACCAGCTTGCTCAGTTATTCTCTGTCAGAACAAGTGATAATGAGAAATAAATCAATCAAGCTGATATCAGAAAAATGAAATGTGTGGCTTTCTTGTAAATGGATGAATATTTTTCATGTTACCATAACAGAGTAAACATCAATAAAATTTACCTCAAGAATATATCTAGAGCACCAAATGTGATCACCGGCTTCAATCCCCACACTAGGACCAACTTGATACTCCCACTATGAAAGAAGAGACAGAATGAGGATTGAGGCAATATGAAACAGATTGGTGAATGCAATATCCACCAAATATGCAAACAACCGGGAGGCAATTAGTGTAAATACCTGGCCTGGCATGACCTCTCCGTTAGTACCACTAATGTTAATTCCGGCATATAAGCAAGCCTTGTAGTGAGCATCAGATATGTCTCGGCCAAATGACTTATCAGCTCCAACACCACAGTAATAAGGACCCTAAATTAAACGTAGTTGATTGTTATCCATAAAACATCTAAGAATCGGGATCCAAAAGTTGGACATCAATACAAGACGTATTTCATGAATGAGTGCTCACCTGAGGACCAGGATATGCTCCCACAGGCCATCCCAAGGGCCAACTTACATTTGTTTGAAGTAAGGTGTATTCCTGCTCTATTCCATACCTTTATACCAATATAAATCAAATGTAGGGACACTGTTAGATTGCTCTACACCAAGAAAAGTCTCATATTCTAGCTAACCATAAGATGGGGAAAAAGATAAAGAAGCAACAATGTGCATGTAAACATAGATTAGATGGATAGGGTCAAGATCCAGCTAATGATGGTAATACTGCAAATCATGTAGCCAGTAACACCTACCATGGAACTTGAGCGACAACCTTCGGGTTACTAAAAATTTCAGCTGCCCTTGCTCTTTTGTTTGTTGGGATGGGTTCACCAGCTGGTGTGTATGTATCGCAAATAACCTATACGAATCTCTGTAAGCAACATTGTCCTTATGCAAAGCAAATAAACTAGCCATAAGAACTTACCAAGATGTTGTTACCTCCACGGAATGGATCCTTGAAAATTGCTTGAGGGCTGGAATGCACAAAATAAACAGCAGCATAAAGATACGAATATCATGGTGGCTTTGTTCAAAACAATTGATAGAGTTCACATTATCTTACTATAGGATAACTTCACTGTCTTCGCCTGGAGCTTGTCCAGTACTTGATCCGTCATAGTTCCACTTTGGAAGTTCAGATGGATGCTCAACAGGCTTGGGAATTGTCTGATCATTCAAATGTAAATCAATGGAAAGGTTTATTGCTTAATGAAAAGTAAATTTAATTGTGATTCACATACCCTTGACTTGCTACGTAGATCAATTCCTGACCCTCCGATCCTGCCTCAAAACAAAATAACATGAAAACTAGCAAAAATGGAATCAACTTGACTGCTGTTAGTATGGAAACATAGTAAGGTCAAGTGCTTTGACAATGGTAACATACCAAATGTACTCTGCGATTATCTTATCAGTGTATGGGGTCACATCCAGATTTAGCAGATTCTCCAACCGGTTTACAGTGCTGCTTTCGGACATGATAGCAAAGACCCTGAACTTGGAGGAGCTCTTGACACCCCTTTCTTTTTCTGCTTCAGAAACTGAGAACTCCATGTCTTGGCTGTCAAAGGGCTTTTATTTACCGAGGTCTTAGGTATTCTCATTTGCCATTGTGAAGGTGCCAGGATCTGTGCCATCTTTGGCTACAACTGAAAGAGGAGAAGAAAAGCAAATGAAATTTCATGCCAAGGCACAATTTATAGGAATTTTGCCAACAGCTTCTTACTCTTTATGCGAAACATAAAAGCTAGATCATCTCCACAAAAAGGAACCACATTCTACATCTCATCAAAACTATAAGGTCGCTGATTGCTCATTCCTTTTCATCAGAAGTATACATTTTCTTCTGTCATTTCAGTTTTCCAGACTTGACTGCCAAATAAGAAAAGGAACTTTTGCTACTGAAGACCAAGAAATTAAATGCTCAAAGTTCCATGAAAATTTCTACTTTTAACTGCAGAAATTCATGGAGTTGGATCCTTTCAATCTTGATATCTCAATTTACATCAATCTATAAATAGTTGATATTGCTATGATGTTTTACCTAACTCATGACATTTATTGTGACGCTACACGTAGCAGTATTTAAAAGAGTTAAATAATAAAAATTGAGAAAAAGTAAATGGAAATATTCAAATTCATAAGTCAATAACAGAAAAACACTAGTAGTTTTGTCATTTTTCTGTGTTTTGATTTTTTTTTTTTCATATTTTGCATAGCTATGTTTTGGTTAGAAAATTCAAAATTGACATGTGTATTGTATAGTTTCGAGTCTTTATTGTTTTAACCGCATACTTTTGTTGTCACAATTGTTTTTTTAACCGTCTAACTAATGTTTTGTAAAAAGAACTACATACTTCCAATCTTTTTGGACATTCATTTCCAAGTGATATATTAAAAAAAAAAAAAAAAACTATAATCAATCAGCCATTAGGATTTCAATAACTCTTCTGACATTTAATAGAATTACATATTACAACAACAAGTAGAACAGAGCAAACATATACATATATATATAACAAAATAAAAGCACATAGCAAATAATGTGACTAACATTAACATCGTACCTTCAGGAACTGGATGAACAGAAAAAGAGAAATTCCAGGAATGCCTAAAAGAGTGAAAGATGGTGAGAGAAAAACAGAGGAAAAGGCGGGGGGAGTAAATATTATGGTTTGGTGGAGGGTCCTTTGTATAGGAATAAGGGAGTGTAGCCGTATGAAAGGCAAAAGTAATGTTAGCTTTTGCTGAACAGATAGGGGTGGGGGCTTTGAGTGGAGGAAAACGGTCTTTGGTCTCTTAGGAAGCTCCAAAAGAAAAACCTTGACCAACAACCACAATTACATCATGATAAGGTTTCACTTTCACATCAACATATTCATCGGATGTAGGAATCTCAACTATTTTATTACCTTCGTTGTGGATCAGGAATCTAAGAACCTCATTATTTATTATAAATATAAATGTATGCTTTTGGGATGATGTATTACTAAATATAGTATTAGTACCAATCTGATAAAGGAAAAAGACAACATGGATGTATTATGATTCCATATTCCAGAAATTAATTGAGTCTCCATGTTGGTTGTTCCCCCTCCACCCACAAAAAAAAAAAAAAAATAATAATAATAATAATAATCATTGGTCCACCTAATTTTGATAACACTCTCCATTAAACGTGTGCCAAATAAAATTATGATCCTGTAGTGGTTACACATATATTACCACATGCGGTCCCATGATCTTATGTGTCATACCTCATTGAGGATGTTGCCAAAACTAGGTAGACCAGGACCCACCTCCTTTTATTTAATTTTTTTTTCCCAACTCACATGTGATTGTCCATAGTTGTTGGATTTTAAAACATGCTGAAAATAGGAAAAAAAAAAAAAAAGATGATGACATAACCGAGAATTGACTTTATTTGAATATGGCCAGCTAGCTCTTTAATTTTTATTGGTCTAACTACATCATATTAGGCGTATCATCATAATCAAACATCATTTTTGCTAATACAATATTTTTTTTATTTACCAGCTGGTTATTAAACTCCACTTTTAATTATTGTTATTATTTTTTATAGTCAATTTTCCTATATTAAACATATTATGATTAAACAAATATAATCTTTTAGAAAAATTACATATATACACATCACATGTTATTCGTTTGGAAGGTATCTATCTCTATAGGATAAACATACAAAGAACTGCAGATGTAGGGTTCTAATTGCTATTATCATGATGCGATGGAACCTTAGACGAATGAAATAGAGGCAGCAATGTAGCACTAGAGAGAGGGCTTATAGAGAAGTGGCAAGGAAAGATAGTATTAGTGGTTCAAATTTATAAGTGGCTAGTGACGGAACTTCAAAGCATCAACTCACTATTCTTGAATGGACTCTTTGTTCAAGCATTGTCAATCTTTGAGAGCGAAAATTACACAACCTTTTATTGTTACTTTTTTTCTTTTTTTTTTGGCCACAACCTTATATTGTTACTTTAATCTAAAATTGTGTCAATTGAGAAGGTATTGAATATTTATAAATTCTTAAACTTGATAATATTTGTTAGGTCACCTTAATGATTAACTAACAAGATGAAGCGTACACATATAGAGTTGTTGTAACAAGTTTATTGTGGACTCAATGCCTTGAGCCTTCAATAACGGCCCATTCATTTCTTCGTATAGAATAAGAAAGAATGGAATTCCAATTCAACCAAATAATAACATGATTGTAATGCCTATTATAATATTTACTTGATGTAAAAAAAAAAAGAAAAGTAACCATTGTAGTAAAAGATAAAATATCTTTAATACCCCTTGTCTTCATTATAGAGATAGAATAATTGTAAAAGTGATATTTTTAATATAGGAGTATTTATAATAAAATTGAAAAATAAATCATTGAATGATAATTCATAAGGTATGGAAACATGAATTGTTAGTTATCATTTTATATAATAGGCAATTTGTTACGAATTGTCATTCCTTTCAAGTAAACATCGTGATAGTAGTTTACGTAAAACGAGAAAATAATGAATAGTTATTCATATTAAATGAATGAGCTATAAGTGCATAAGAATATTCAGGAGGGGTTAATTGGGTGAACCCGCCAAACGATTCCTATCCCTTACCTATCAAGATAAATCTCCTAAAACCATCTCAAGACATTGATTTGGCTTTTTAAACACTCTCACCTAACACAAGGAGTCAAGTGTTTAGTTGATTTGATGTTATGATGTAAGGGTCTATTTATTTCATTTTTTTTTTTTTAATGTTTTATTTTTATCATTTTCATATAGATGTTTATAAAAAATACAAATACAGAATAAAAATAGACATTTTTATTGATAAACAAATAAAATATAGATAAAATAAAAATAAAAATCACAATCAGAGCAGACCATTACCCTTCTATGCTTTGACACGACCAAAATTCTTCAATTAAATATTTAAGGCATGAATTACATTGTCACAGCCCAAAATCTCAAGTAGAATATATTCGCTCTCCACTTTAATTACGAGTTTCTAAACCAATTCTATACAATTAGAAACCTTCGTCAAATCTAGAAAATCTTTGATTATTTGTTTGCTTACAAATCGAGTTATAAAACGACCGTGAAAACTCGTGAATTTTTCGGACGACATTTACTGAAAGGTCCATCCGACAAAATATCATGATGAAGTCCATAATACCATCGAAGGCTCACTGGCGAAAAGTAAATAGCCTAAAAGGAAGTCCAAAATGCAAGAGTAGTGCATGGCAATAGAAGCAGAATGCATAGTTTATGTTTGATTTGGTTTATCCAAATAAAATAAGGTTGAATTTTTTTTATTTTATTATTAAAGGTATTTTTAATAAGAAAAAATAACATTTTATGAGGAATAGCTATATCTTTATTGAAAGAAAGAAATAAGAATTCATTACCTATTTTATATTATATAGAATAGATATTTCTTATAGTAAAATTTTTCACAAACCAAATGATAAAATAGATATATCACAATAATAAAGATAGAATAATAATTCTATTTTAATGAACCAAAATAGCATAAAAATCTAAACAACAAAATAAAACAATTTATACATAAAGTTTAGAAGGTAATAGTAGCAGAATGCCTAAGTGTCCTTGGTAAAATTACTCTCGTTTGCCCAAGACCCATCATCAAAGCCATAACCCCTTGGATCATTGTTGCACTCAATAAACAACTCATCATTTTAAAAATTGAGAAAGCTGTGAGTGATAGCGAACTTAATAATACAATAATTGCTCAATAGGGTTTTGAAAGGGTTTAGATATTGTCTTAAAATCCTATAGGATTTCAAGATTAAACACAATCTGATAAGGAAACCCAACATGATAAAAGAAAATGGTAATATTTAAAATGAAAAGGATAATAATCCTGATACATGGACAAATCACTCTCTCCATGTCACTTGACTAAATGGTATAAGACTACAATGTAATAGTTATTATCGAGAAATGGAATAAAGTTATAATAATTGTTAAATGGTTAATACATTATATATTTGGCTAAAATGGAATTTAATAATGCATAAATTAAATCAATTCAAATAAAGAATTAACATTTTAAGTGGTTAAAAAGAAATATTAACGTTATATAAAGTAATAAAAATAAAAAAAATTAATGTTTTAAGTGATAAAAAGTTCAACATTGTGTAAAATAGTACAAGTAAGACCCTTTTTTGTATTCATTTGTTATTGACTTAAAACATTATCTCTTTTTTAATAATTTAAAACACTAATTTCTTATTTACGCCATTTTATATAATATTCATTCAACTTTTTTTTTTTTTTGGTGAATGTCAAATTTGGTACCTGAATCCTTACATAAAAATTCAATTTGATACATAAATTTAAAAATGATTAATTTAATACTCAATCAAACTTTTTGTGATCATTTTTACTTCTTGACATTGTTTGCTCTATTTATTGATGTGAAAGATGTAGATACCGTATCATTGAATTTTTGCTACTTTTATTAATACAGTCTAGCACTAGTGGGGTTATAAAAATAGTCACAAAAAGTTAAATTGAGTTGATCACTTCAAACTTTAAGTATCAAATTGAATTTTTATATAAAGTTCATACACTAAATTTTACGTTTTCTCTTTTTTCTTTTAACCACTTAAAATATAAATCTCTTATTTCAAATTACCCCTAAACATTAATTTTTCCATTATAATTTTTCCTTCTAATAAACTATATTCAACTAGTTGAATGGATCAAAGAATTAGATTTGGATAATATAGAAAAGTACCTTAATACCCCTATATATAATTATTAAAAGAAAAAGAATAATACAAAATAACAAAACATATATAATAACACATTAAACAATTACATAGTGTATGCAATTGCAGTACCGTATTAATATATTACATTCATATAGCGATACCGTATATGACCACACAACAAAAAGAAAAAAATAACCTTGCCTTTTTTTCTTTTTCTTTTTTAATTCAGAATACATTTATAATTTATTTATAATATTTTTGTCATTGATAAGAATAATAAAAGGTCAAGACTAAAAGACTAAATTGTAATATTATAGAGAAACATTTAAAATCGTAGTAGGAACGATTAATCCACTATATCATTAATAAAGAAAAAAGTTTAATTAAGCGAATTAGGGCATGGTGCGCATCAAGTTTAACATATTCTCTGTAAAGGGCAAGTTATGGGTTTAATAAATAAATAAATAACCTATAAGATTTTTACTGGATTTTAGGAAATGTTATAGGGCATTGAGGAGGGTTCTAATTTTATATGACATGTTCTAAACTTATCCCAGTTACATCTCTACAACATAATAGAGGTAACTGGGCTCCAATCATTGTTTCAGGTTATGATAAGTACTAGGGATAGACAAACTCTATACCCAAATAAAAATTAGGGAAAATTATAAATTACTCTTCTAAATTTTCACCTTGGTGCGGATTTGCTCACTAAAGTTTTAAAGTGCACTTTTGAACCAACATAACTACAACATAATAGAGGTAATTGTGGTAGGTTATGACGAGTAACAGGAATAGCAAAACTCTATACCCAAAATAAAAATTGGGGAGAATTACATATTACTCCCCCTAAACTTTCACATAGGTGCAAATTCATCATCTAAATTTTGAAAGTACACTTTTCATCCCTTTAAACTTTCAAAAATTGATACAATTAAGGACTATTAGCCTTTTTTATTAAAACAAAATGGGGGAAATTGCAAATTTTTCTCTGGAACGTTTACTTACATGCAAATTTACTCCATAAAGTTTCATATATATGTGGACTTTCTTCGCCCTCATTCCAACCTAGGTTTTCAAAGTGCACATTGAAAATGTTAATTGTCCTTAATTGTGTTAAATATTAAAAGTTCAAGGGATTAATCAGCTTTTAGGTAAAAATTTTAAGGATAATTTGCAACTATCCCTAAAAATTGAAAATCAATCTTATTCGAAGTCCACCATTGTTATTAAGACACAAACATTCATAGCCCCATCTATACAATATTGTTCGTCAAGTCCCATACCTCTACTTTCGTTCACCATTATCTTGATGTCATTCTCTCTTATTGATTTTCTATTGTTGATAGGGAATACTTGGTTATAGCCTAGCATACCCAACATTGACATAATTAGCTGACAAGTCCACGAAAAAGCTTGATCATGTATTTTGACCAATAAGCTCCATGAGAGCATTTATCCTATGAGGACCTCAACCTTAGCATGAAGCTCTATAAGGGCCTCAATCCTACAAGGGCTTCGGCCTTAACATAAAGCTTCAAGAGTGTTTATTCATCCAGTAGAGTGTGGATGGTTCGATTGGAAGAGTCAAGAAGAGCTAAGCATACCTTTGAGAGTCAACGATAAGGCTCATGGTCAACCCATATCTTAACTTGAGTGGGTTGAACTTGAAGTGTCTTTTTCTCTAAATATGCCCTTCAACTCTTAGGTATTGTGTAATGTCCTAAATTTAATTAAGACATTACTGCCATGTATAATACTTTATGTGTTATACACTCAAGCTTCCTAAAATGATAAGTTTATTTTGAACATTGCTAGCTAGCTTCAAATTACTGAAATCATTAAATAAGATTTTCAAGATAACTGGATTTGACAACAGTAAAAAAAAAAAAAAACTTTATATAAAAACAAAGCTTTAAAAGATTATTACAATTACATAGGCTTCATAACTAGCTCTTTAAAAAAAAAAAAAACAAGATACATTTTCAGAAAGTAATTCCAACTCTTATAACAAAACAAAGCAAAATCAAAATCTAACCATAGTCTTAACTCGCTTCACTCTTCAACAATCTATTCTCAATTCATCACTCGAAACCCGAGACAACATCATCAACATCATCATCACCACCATCATAAAGACATCATCAAATAATCATCAACTTCAACATCATCAATCATCAATTATCAATAATAATTGGGAAGAAAACAACGACAGGAAGAAGAATGAGTCGAAATTCCATACATAGTAACACAAACTCACACAAAATGATACACAAGCCTAATTAAATGCAATGCATAAACAACAAGTTATTATCTTCAATTAAAATAAACTAATCAATACTGAAGCACTCACACTCTAAAACAATTCAAGGGAATTTAGGGGTCCTGAGTAACAACAGCTACTCAGAGAGTTGATATAGGAAGTTCGGATACCTATATCTTCTATACCTATCCAAAAAAGAGAAAATAGCCTCATCTAAGGTTTACAGCCATCATACACACCACTTATCCCAGACCATAACATTAGTTAGTTCAACCAACCCCATAAACGTGAACTAAAACGTGTTACCTCATTCTGAGCCTAAGTAAATGTTACGCCAAAACCATTGGCCCTGTCAATTACCTGCTAAGTCACATAATTAAATGTGTTACCTTATTTAACTAACACATCACATTAATTATCATTTATCTATTTGATTTGATTTTTCTTTCTTCTTTCTTTTTATTTTTCTTTTCTTTCTTTTGAAACAACACTAAGAGACATATCACGCCCATGATGGAGGCCGTTATTGTCGCCACCATCTTCTTCGCGCTAGTGATAGGGTCTATGATCTCCATCGCTTACCTTATCACGGTCGTAATAGGGATCATGATGGTCAATACAAACCTCTTCACCCCCGTGATTAAGGATAAAAACGTGATCAGAGAAATCACGCTCCTTGTTACGATCGTAATCATGTTGTTGCCTTAAAAAATAATTTACTCCAAGGAGATCATGGGCCATGTAACACCCGTGATGAATAGAAGGATTCCTGTTACGAATTCCTTTGTTTGTTTTTCAAATTTTAACTATTTTAATTCAACATACATCATCAAAAACATCATATTATCAACCTTCCCATACATTATCTTAACTCATAAATACTTTTATTCACATCTCTATATCATATTATAACAAATCATTTAATCAAACATTTAGTCTACTCAAATAAACATATATTTAAGTTTTGACAAATACGTTCATAGATCTTTAGTTAATCGAAATTATCACAAATTCTACATATATTTAACTCTAATACAACATTTACATGCATAAACAACAACTAAAACAAAGATAATAGTAAAACTTATCTTTTCGACAGACTCAACATCTTGGTCCTTTCCACCAACACTTCTCCTAGGTTCTTGTAGATGTTTCTTGTATAATTTCCATCATCTTTTTTGTTTCTATCTTTGATTCCTTTCTTAATCTTGTTGGATTTGAGATGTGTTATTGAATTTGAAAGAAAGCAAGAGAAAAAGAGAAGGAGAAAAATGTAAGGGAGAAGGAAAGGAAAGGATAAAGGCAACAAAATTAAGAAAGAAAAGGAAATAATAAAATCAAATAGGATATTTTAGAATAAGGGTATTACGTTTAGAACTTTCATATCAATATTTTTAGTTCTAGAAGTATTTAAAAGATGATTTCAAAATCAATAGGTTATATATTAAGAACACAAAATAAGAACTTATTTTAGGAATTTAATTTAGATCAAAATGATACTAAATTTGAGTTTGGATTTAAGAACTGATATTTTTAAGAAAGCAGGTGATTTCAAAATTTATGGAGAGTAACGGTGTGAAATGTTTGGGATAAAATTTAGGGATTAAAGAATCCATTAAACATTTAAACAACAAGTTCTAAGGGTTTAAGGATTTAAAATCTCAAATCTCAACATAACTTTATTTATTAAATTAATTTCATTAATTTATCTAATCATAATTCATTATCTATATCTCTTGCATCATTTTAATCTATTTAAATCTAATTTCTAACTTATGTGAAGGGTTGAGATATGTCATATTGTGAATAAAAAAAAAAAACAGTAATTAATTACACAAATGGTGTTTGAGTACAAAATATGACATTTATTAAATTTGATAAACCGCCAAAATTAGTAGCAATTTTTTATTTGAACTCTTTTTTTTTTTCTTTTATCATAAAAAGATCATCAAATTGTAGAAAAACATATTTTTTCCCCTTAAAATTTAGTCAAAACCGAAATGATTGTAGATTTGTCTTATTGGATACAAAATAAAATATGCTTTCCTTATAGACATGTTTGCGGATATATATATGAGTTTTATATTTTGTTTTTTTTTTTTTTTTTTTTTTGTACTGATGATACCTAAATTTACATCCAATTTATGCACGGAATAATCTTGCAGAGAACTGGCTTAAAAAATTTCTAGAACACAAGGGTAGAGATCTCTTACTTACCAGAGATTTGTTTGTCTCTTGTAGGTTGCTGTACTGATGCAAGAATATAGGGATATCCTAACATTTGCTACCATTAAAGGAGCATCTCATGAAGCTCCATTTTCGCAGCCCAAGAGGTTGCTGGTTTAGTTTAGCTCATTTTTAGGAGGATAGCCATGCTAGAGGCATGTTATTCCGAAACTACGAAGAACAGGCATAATGAACTACCAATAAACAGAAGCGTCTACTAGATTTATCTATTCTTATTAGACCTCAACACAATATCAATAAGTTGAGAATAATTTTTGGTTTATCCAAAATCTGGATCAAAGTTTTATTTTTCCTTTATATATTCATATTAGTATTAATGATCAGAAGTTGGTAGACATCGGTGCTATTGGAAATTGAAAGTTCCCTGTTATTGTTACCATTTACATCATTTCTATGCCTTTCCTTGGACACATATGGATTTATCGCATTGGTTGTACAATTTTCTAGAATCAACAAAGAAAACAAAAAACTTTAAATATCAATGTTTAAATAGCGAGTCGAGTCATGTCAAACCGAAATCCTATAGGAATGAGTTATGGTACTGCAATAAAAACTTTATAGGGTTTAACGTTGGGTTTGGAAAACCTATAGGGAAGTCAAACAAAAATCCTATAGGAATGAGTTATGATACTGTAATAAAAACTTTATAAAGTTTAGCGTTGGGTTTGGAAAACCTAGAGGGAAGCATATCAAATTTAGGTTTTGTGTGACCCATCCCAAACCTAGCTATGTTGCATTTTTAATATCATCTCAGTTAATTAGTTGTAGAATAAAAAGAATATATATTTGAATTTATTAGTGTGGTGTTATTGTTTAAGTTAGCGTTAAAGAAAATTCTTATAAATATGTTGAATATATGTATGGGTCATATCTATATTATTAAAGCTCCACAACTTTGGTGTTTTTTTTGTAATTACGATCCAAAATTTTTTATTTTTTTTTTAATTTTTACCAACCTTTCATAATATTTATGGTATATTTGAATATTCATAGATTTCAATATTATTTTTCTATTTTTTTAGAGCTGTCCAACTGATATTAGGATTAATTAATTATCACTCCCTAATTACTGACTTATATTTCCTATCTCAAAATTGATGTCCCATAGTCCTCATCAATTATAATGCATCATGTCACTAAATTAAATAGCCTAATACAAATATTATTCATTAAAACTGTCAAGTGATCAATAACATTAACTGAAATAACATTGAAACAACAAATATTCTGAATTTTGGAAATTAAGCAGTCATCAAAGTAGTTATTTATCACTTCTTCATAACCGCACTTTCCCAATTTTAGAGATTAAGCATGCATCAAATTAGTTATTTATCATTTCCCAATAACTACATAGTTTCAAATCCATGTTTTCTTAACTACTTTAAAAAGTTATTATGATTAGTTAATTATCACTTTCAAGTTTTCACGGATTAATAGGTATTGATTTTTTTTTCACTAGTGTTGTTAAGATAACTGAGGGGATTAATCCTATTAAAAAATACAATAGGATAATTTTAGGATAATTTCCTTTCCAAAATGAGTCCTGGTTTACTATTTGAATTTTTCTATCATAGGTAATTTTTAATTCATTTATTGTTTGATTGGGTATTTAATTAATTATTTAAAATTTAATATACTAAATTTAATTTTTTATAAAAACTTAACTATCAAATCTTTTATTTAAAAAATAAAGACAGCGTAAATAAAGTAAAAGGAAAGACAAGTCTAAATAAAGTGGGCTTAGGCCCAGCACTTGTTGATGGGTGTTTTTCTTTTTCTTTTCCCATGAAATCGGGGTATTTTTCTTAACTAGATCAAATTGCTCGCTCGGCCCACGAGCTAAATAAAAAGACGCGAAAAGAACCAACCTGCACCATTTGAAGAAATAAAAATAAACGTACTTGCAAGAAAAGCTACTGGAAACCTCTTTCATAACGAACCCTAAATTCAATTTTCCAATCTTTCCAGCTACCCTTTAAAATTGTCTTAGTCTGCTTGCTTGCTGTAGAACATTTGTCATCTGAAAGTGCATTTCTTTCAATACTCTTTGCGACTTTTAATCCATTTTCACCAGTAATGGTACGTGTTGATTCTCATTATATGCCCCCTCTCTCCCTATCTTTGTTTCTTTTTTTTTTTTTAGATTTGTTTCTTCATTTAATCTGGCCGTGGTATGATTTGATTTTACCATTCGTTCAATAAAAATTATTAATTCTGGATTTTTTGCCCTGGGTAAAAACTCTTTTATTGTTAATTAATTTCATCCTTGTGGATGTTAATTTGTTCTCATTCATCATCATTTAGTTTTTAGATTTTTACTAAATCATTCCGAATCTATCTTTCGATGCGTTGCAATACCAATGAATTAGCTTAAGTATGTAAAACTCAAAATATGGCGATGATTTGTTTTTTGGGGGAAAGCTTCGTTTTATGAGTTGATAAGACAATGGATAGCTCATCGCACTTGAGTTTATGGTTTTTTTTTTTTTTTTTTTAAACCATTATTTTTTATTATGGGAGTCGTGGATTAATGTATTATAAATATTACATGTGATTCTGCTGGCAGTCTTCCACAACTGTGTTATGATTCAAACTATTGAGATTTTTTGTTTTTATTTTTTCATTTCAGGCAGCCAAAATACTTGCCAATTTGATTGTGATGGGCGGAGGGATTTTAGCTCGGGCCTTTGTCCAGGCTTACAGACAAGCACTTGCCAGTAAGTTTTTTGCTTACAGTATATCATTTTGAATTTATCAGAGCAGATGGTATAATCTAGTGGATCTTTCTAAGCCGACTTTGATTACGTTATCGATACAACTGACATGCATGATCATTGGGTCTTCTTTATAGACATATTTATCGGTGTTTGTTTACTGAAACGGTCTGGAGAGTGCTCAGTTGGAAAAACCTTCAAGTTCCCATCTAATTTATTATCGAATTCCATCTTTGTAATGAAGATTTCCATCGTTATTAAGTGTTTTAGCTTGGCACACCTAGGCTCTCTCTGCTAAGCTTTTGGACATGCTTGCTTGCAAGATTTCTAAATGTCTTTGTCTGGTCCTATGGATAAGCATAAAGCATTTATCCCCAGTAAAATTGAACTAGTATGAGTTGAAGATTGAGTTGTCCCAAGCATAAAACAATAGATTCATTTTCTTTTATGATATCTTCATTAAAAGATGTGGTTTTCTTTTGTCTCAGGTGTTATTTTTTACTTTTGTTCTTCAATCTATAGGATAACACATAATAAATGCTTGACAAAGTAATGATGAGATCATCTGCAAATTCAAGTAAAATAGATTAAAAATCTAAAAAGATTTTTCCTCTTTAAACTTCATGCATCTTTCTCTTATGTAGGATTGAGAGATTTGGTAAAGTTTTATGGGCATGATAATACCTTTCAAGTTCTATTTTTCCTTGTATAAATCAACTTTATGTTTTTATTATTTAGACTCAACAATGGTGCTTATTTTCATGTTCCTGTTAAAAAATCCTTGGTCCTTAAGAGAGAGAAGAGAAGACAGGGGAGGAAAGCAAGGGTTGGGGGCCAAGGTGGGAGTGAAGAAAAAAAATCTATTAACAATTGACTTAATCTAGGTTTGTATAGTGTCTTCTGTCAGCTTGTGCAGTTCTGCTGCTTTAAAATCTTGCTGAAGCTCCTTCTTTTACATGTGGAGCTATAAGGGCAGTTGTGCGCATGATTTGTCCCTAGTCCTTTCCCCCTATGATGCTACTATTATTACTTGACTTCGTGGGTACCAGCATTAGGTCATGCACTTGTGTAGAATTTTCGGTTTAGCTGTATTTATAGCATTTCTGTGAATACTTGTTGGTTAAAGTTGGAAGAGTAACGCTGGTGGGGTTTGCTTAGTGCAGAAGGCACAAGAACTCTCACGAAAACTTCTTTTGGGCATTGTGTTTACATCACACCAGACATTTTTTGGGTTAACCTAGATAGTGCAAGCTGTATATAACCGGTCATGGGTCATGTGGGGTAGTTCATATGCCTAAAAGTAGCAGGTCAAAATGCAGCTGTGCCTCCCTGCATTAGCTCAGTAAGGGGGGACAAATGGCAAGAGTGCAATGAGGTTTGAGATAATGTCAGTTCAATGTTATGGCTATGTAATAGGCAGTCAGCTTATGTGATGATGATGTTTCATCCAAACTCCTTTGTGGGAATGAATAGTTAATTTGCTTATGTGATTGACTTTATAATGGAAATGCTAAATAGAATTTCAGCTTAGGTTGAGAAAAAAGCTTTTTATTACTTGCAATGAATATGATGATTAGTGGATATAGCTTTTGGTTTGCTTTAATGGGTTAAACCCTAGATGCTCTCATTCAACATGTTAAATTCTTGTATGAATACGTGTTTTTCTAGTCTGAATCTAACAGAGTAATCTTTTGCTTGTTTTAAATTTTTCGCCCAATCCTATGATTTATATGACCTGTTGCTGCCCCTCACTTGTGCATTTGGTAGTATCAACTGGATGGAGTCCATGCTTTAGCTGATGGCTCACTATTGAAGATTGGTTGTGTATTGAGTGATAATTATTAGGAGAAATATGAATTGATTCAGTTGAAAGTAATTTTTTGGTGAATTATTACAGATGCTTCAAAAAGTGGTGTTGCCCAGGAAACAATTCGAAGAGCAAGTAAGGCAATGACAGAGCAAGAAGCTAGGCAGATTCTTGGAGTTTCTGAGCAAACACCGTGGGAGGAGATATTGAAGGTAAACCAGCATTCAGGACCTCTTACTTTATGTTTTCCATTAGTATTATTGTATGTAAATAATTTTCTTGGTGCTGACTTCCTCTTACATTACCTCTTCTTGATGAAGAAATATGATGTTTTGTTTGAGAGAAATGCCAAGAATGGAAGTTTTTATCTTCAGTCAAAGGTTCACAGGGCAAAGGAATGTCTAGAAGACGTATACCAGGGTAAAGGTGGGAGCGCTCCAAGTTGAGGATACAGCGCATGATGTCATTCTGATGCATGTAATATCAAAGTTTTGATCTCTGCTCTCTTAATGCTCTTATTGACAGCCTATCTTATGTGGATTTACATGTCTGTTGTTGGGCCACTGAAGATGAAAGTTAGATTCTTCATATAGGTCAGTTTAATATGCTGAAGTAGCATAGTTTCATTGCTGAAAGTCAATGTAATTGAGAGGTTCATCTTCCAAACAATGAAAGAATAATTATAATGTTCTTCAGTGTACTGGGTTAGATATTTAGTATAATCTTCACTATTTTTCATTGAATATTTTGTTTGTCTGATATCCAAGTTCCATTCTAATCTCATGTGATTGTGGGCCATGTCTTTTCTCTTTTCTTCCCTTTAGGATTTGTTAGCAGAATAGAGTAAGGCACGGATGAAATGGAATGCTAATCCTATATGGGTTGATGCTGTAGTAGCTTGATCAAAGTTATGAATCACGCATTTGTGCTTACAATCGAAAAGAGGAATGAAGCTGTTCAGATACCCATGTTACCTGCAAATCGAACATGCATTTAGCAGGAGACAGTCGTCAGTGGCAGCGATGAAGTTTTCTGCTTCAAGTTCTGCTAATGCAGCACGTTTCAATACTGCTGTCGACTGCTTAATTCTGATTCAACTAAAGATCTTTTGAACGAGGTGGTCCCTGAGTGGAAGTTTTTCATTTAGCAAAAACATTAGAAAGATGAGCATGTATGTTGTGTATAGTGTTGGTCATACGCCTCACTCAAGCAGTACAGAAATGACTGCCTTATCCATGTTCATGTGCTTGAATCTGGAATACCCTAATGGGAGCGTGCTTGATGGTTTATGTGCTGATGAGCAAATTATTCCACCACAAAAGACGGGATAAAGTTTCTACACAGCTCTATCCCCAGACGACTATGTCATACGTAAGCAGTGGTCCTATGCAGCTTTCTTCCCAAAGGACTCTCTCATGCCTAAGCAGTGTCACCGGGATGAGACTCAAACCACTGAAAGCATAAAAAGAATCCAACATAACTATATTGATACTTGAAAAAAGAGAGTGATTTCGTGGTCTTCAGTTTGGAAGTTTTCTTGATATCTTACTTCATGTTAACTAACCACGACAATACATGCATATTGTGTGTTCCCATCTATTTGCAAAAGATTGAAGGATATGGTAAAGAGAGTTTAGGCATGATTGGTGCGACAAAGTTGCTAATAAGGTAAAAATACTGGAAAATATTTCGTATAAGTAAAAAAAAAAAAAAAAAAAAAACACCTTTTAGACCTCCCAAAGAAAAATCATATAGTGCGGAAGATATTTTCATTCCATTTTCTTAAATTTTAATCAGGATGGCAAGCTTCGGTCAAAAAAAAAAAAAAAAAAAATCAGGATGGCAAGCATGAAATCAGCATGCTTGAAAGTAATAAATAATTTTTTGGGGTTGGAAAAAAGCAGAAGAAAATAACTAAATTTTTTGGTTCTGATTTGTTCAAATTACTTAGATTAGAAAGATATATCATACATATATATACATATATATATATAATATTTTCCTTTTCAGGTGCAATTAAGTAGTCAGATAATACACACATATATAAAACATCAAACCATTACTCAAATGGAACTCAAGCAAAAGGAAAATGGAGGAAGATATATCATACATATATATACATATATATATAATATTTTCCTTTTCAGGTGCAATTAAGTAGTCAGATAATACACACATATATAAAACATCAAACCATTACTCAAATGGAACTCAAGCAAAAGGAAAATGGAGTTTTATGTCATCTTCTGGCATGATTCATGATTTCCGGTTTCATTAATTGTGACTCTATTTTTCAATGCACTTCATGTCATGTGAAAAGAGAAAAAACAGAATTAGTATTCACAGGGAAGTGCAGCTGTAATTCAACAAAAAAATTCTTTATTCTGCCAAAGGATGAGATATAAATTACAAGATCCAATAAGGACCATTTTATTAGCTACAATTTGATAAATATGCTCATTTTTCCCTTGAGAAAGAATCTTCCAACATACTGTATGACAAATATTTACAAGATCTTCTCATGAATGAATGGACAATATTAGTTTTCTTCTAGCAACTTCAATGCAGTTTCCGCCAATGAGTGGATCGTCGTGTTATGCCGGCTCAGTCCGACTGTTCCAGAGAAAATGTTGAAGTTCTCCACCTCTGATGTCGTCTCCAAGATATCTTCTAATTCCTTCTCCATCCAAGGTACCTGAAATACTCTATGTTCGATGGTTTTTCTGTCATCATCCAAATTGCCAATTCTATCGCAAACCTCCTTATTCTTGGAACCTTTATTGGTGGATACGGGTACTTCCTCAGGATGTAGACTATTTTAGCCACCACTTCAGCCACTTGAATACCAGCTTTCTCAAACATGATGTTGGATTCTTGCGCCGTCATGTACTTGAAAATATAGACTGCTAATCCAATCATCACTTCTTGTAGCTTGTTTTCCTCTGTCACGATTGCCTTGAGAACCTGAAATGAGCCACAATGTTCAGAAACGCACCAGATAACTTGTGGTATGTTTACTGCAATTAACAAAATGAGACAGAATGCTTACTGTTGGTGCAGCAACCGTGACTCCTCTCAATTGGTTGAAGTGTTCTTGTCCGCTGTATGTGCACAAGTTTCTTAAAATTCTTGCAGCATTAACCCTAAGCAATGGAACCTCTAAGACTCCTATGAGCTTTTTTAGTACATACAACTTCAGGATCCGGTGACAGTTGTTTTTGCTTTCTAGTGCTAACATTGCCAATGCTTCTCCAGCAGCAATTTTTACATGATTTTGACTCTCTGGAACCCCATGCTTAAAGAAAATGTTTAGCAGTTCTTTCAGGACTCCACCTGTTCCACCTATCCGCTCTCTAGCATCCTCTTCCAGAGCCAAGCTAGTCAGGATTTCGATCCCCAGCTTTTGCAACATTGGGTGTCTGTCCCCATACCTTAAGATATCTCTTATATTGCTGATTGTGAAGACTATTTCTGAGATCTCTTGTCGTAAATGTTTCCCTGTAGTGCCCGTTGTGCTTGACAGCTTCTTTAGAAGTTGGAGAGATCTTTTCACTGTCAGAATCTGTGATGTTGTGACATTTTCATCCTTCAATAATGTCTCACCAGCATGTGTAAAATCGATTATCTTTGGGAGAAGCCCCCTTGTGTTTCCAATTTTCCCACAGTTATCATGATCTCGGGCTAGCTTCTTTAGGATGAGAAGTCCCAATTGATTGAATGTCCAGAATTCGTAGTTAGCATGATCACAGATGATTTTCTTTTCCCCAATTTCATCAGCTGAAGCCCCAGTGGAACTTCTGTTTGTTTGCAATAGAGACGAGATTGATTCCATTGCACCTGGAATTCCTGCAACCCGAAGGGAATTCTGCTTCTTGCCAGCCAACTTTGCCAAAATTTCAGCAGCCGATCGCCTAATTTCTTCTTCTTGAGGGTCTTTCCAATTCAGCATCTCAACTAATCTTTCTATCACCGATATCGTTGTTCCAACTTTCCTCAAAGTGTCATCGGAATACCTCTCATGCACCGTGAATTGGCAAAGAATCCTAACACTAATGAGCTGTTCGTCTGGTGAATTTGAAGCCAAGAGCTCCATTGCGAAACTAATCATATCCATTCCCAACCCATCAAATATGCTTCCATTGATGCAGCGCGAGTATGAATCATAAAAGAATCTCCGAATGGCAATCATTCCTGAAGGCCCCATATCACATTCCTCGTTCACCTCCTCCAGGAGCTTACAGTAATTCGTTCTTCACACCCCAATAGGCTTTTTCCATGAGAAACAACAAAGCTTCTGCCAAAGCCAAGGAATAGAAAATATTCAATGCAGATTTCCTGTTTCTCTTGTCAGTGTCACCTTTTGCAACTTCACCATAATCATGTCTTACAAGTTTCATTAATGAAAGAACAACACAAGCTGTTGCAGATAAAACTTGAAGCCAATAGAGAAGCTTGCTGACGTGCCTGGATATGAAAACCCATCTAGTATACGGCAGGAGAGGAACATCCGAAGATTTCCAAACCCGAGATAGCCTCCTGTCAGGATCCGAACTCCCTGGACTAGTTGCTGTATCAGAAGTTTCTTTTGCATCTCCATCATGCTGACTTTGCTTTCGAACCTCAAAACAGGGTCTAAAAACCGCCCTAAATGTATTGGCCAGGAAGTATGAGCTTGATTTCAGGGACCGAAAGCTGTTGATTCCCGCATCGGTTATTGACCATGTGGCCTGGTGTTGCCACTCTAGCTCATGACTCCTGCTGAATATCCTAGTCCCCTCAATCAACAAAATAACTGTTATGAACCAAAAGTCTGTTTGATCCAAAGTGATAGCAAAACCACCAAGGAGAACAACAGTCGCCCAAATAAACCCTAGAGTTCCGAGACCGGTGGCAGCTTTCTCAAAAACCGCAAGTTGAAGGGCGAAAAGGGTGAGCTTCTTTTCAGGGGCACGGTTAGAAACCAATTTTGTTGAAACAGAATTCGTATTGCTGCTATCTCTTTTCTCAATGCTGCTGCTATGAGGAGCAAAAATGGTGTTGGCTGAGCTGACAGCTTCACCAAGCTTTCGGAGCTCGGAAATCTGTAAATGGATGCTTCCATCGCTATCTGCAGAAGTCCTTGTATCCATGAATCATCAAACACGATCTGAGGATATTGATTGATGTATGTGTATCAAACTTAGTATTAAAAGATGAATGGCTACTGATTGAATTGTGGTTGATCGAAGATGTTTGGAAGCTCTTTTATAAGGGTGTGGGAAGAATGGTGCTTGTAAGCAGAGTATAATGAGCTTTGGAGGCACGTTTATTTTATGGAAATGTGAAGGAAAGAGTAAGGTTAAGTCTCTTATATTTCTGTCAATTTTCCGAGGAAGTTATTGTGCTGTTGCATGTTGCTTGTGCCCAAAACCTGGGCAACACTTTCTCTGTCCCTCTCCCTTTTCTGGGTTTTCATGCCACTTGTTAGCCACCTTAGAGTTTCTTGGTGAATCCAGCAATGATTCCTAAAAGAGGGTTCTTATTGCATGACAGAAAGTGGGAGTGCCTTTCTGTTTTAGTCATCTCCTTTTGGCTTGTCATCTTTTAACCGTGGAAAAGTCGGTATCTGACCGCTCTTATCTTGTTCGTCTCGTACTTGAGCTAATATTTGGTAGAAAAAAAGTGAAACGTGTGCTGCAAGTTAGTTCATCTTTTTTCCTACATTTGTATTTTCATGAAATGTGCTATCAATTTTAAAAGTTATCAAAACTTTATTTGTTTTTTGTAATCTTAAATTTGGAAAAAAAAATATATTATTATTATTTTTTTTTTTTTTAACCAACTACCCTAAAGATATTGGTTAACAAGACGAAATTGATATTAGGTCATTAGCCCCCTCTCCATCTTCCTTTGGAAAAATCTTGTGAAGGTTCATTTGGGTGAAACTTATGTGTACTAGTGTTTTTTAAAAAAAAAAATTATGGAAATATTAATTATACAAAAATAATTACACAAATATCATTTTTTATTAAACGTGATATTACATTATACATTAATATCACATATAATAAATACAAATAGTTAAGCATTAATATATTATCATCTTACTATCGGATTAAATATATGTAAAGATAGTATTTTGATAATTACTTTTGTCTAATTAATCAATGTGTAATTTTTTTAGCATACTGGTAAATAAGAAATTATCTCGATTCAGGAGATAAAATTGTACAATACATAGAACAAAAATGTACAGACCCTCATATGGTGGTAATTTGGTCCACTTGAAACTAGTTTCTATCTCAAGATTTCCTTGTTATTCATCCTAACAAATGCATTTGAGGTCATAATGGATCTTAATATAAGTACCTTGTTTTGTATATCCTTTACAGATAATGTGCTGATTATGTGGATAAAATGATACCAATTTGGCAAAAAAAACAAAAGGCTAAAACAGCCCTTAAAATGTGAGAAAAATCCCCATTTGTGTCGCTCCAAAACCTTACGTTTGTCAGCCAAGTACTTATATATTCCCATATGCAGATAAAGTAAGAGAAGAAGTCCATATAAACTAGAAAAATAATTTTCAGAAAGTCATTTGTAATTTGTAATAAGAATGGAGTCTTTCATTACAAGAAAAATTTTCTTTCATATCACCAGGAGCTCTAATAGGTCTTTCAATAAATGAAAAAGAATTCGAATGAGAAAATGAGATGAATTTAGATTTATTTTAACTATCGTATCAAAAAATTGTTTACATCGAGGGTTCATACACTTCTCGGACCGTATCCCATTATTAGAATTTTTTTCTAGGATAAATCATTTAACTAGTAACACAAGTGGAAGCAAAATTGAGTGAATTATTCAAAAAATTCACCTTTGGATTTTGATTAATTATAGTAGCTCCATTATCCAAAAGAATTCATCTTTATATCTTATCTAAATAATCCACAACAAGGGCTCAACTTTGGTTGTAATATCAATATATATATATATATATATATATATTACTATGACAATGAGAAGAGGGACTATACATGCACTTGGGGAGACCAATATTAATGCAACTAACACATCAATGTTTGATGCTAACGTTTTGTCACCATTTATTTATTTAATTAATTATTATTACTATTTTTCCAAGTGTCACATTTTATTTACATAACACGGATTTGTAATTCAATCTTTAAAAAGACGCAATTTACGAATGAATTTTTCTAACAATTCTTCATGATTCTAATTGAAGTATCCTCTCAAGCAAATTATGTATCCTTGCTCACGGTATTTGAATTTCAAAACAAAACATTCCACAGTAGCTCTTTATGTCAACACCATAATCTTCAAGTCTACAAACAAAATAAATCAAGATTAATTATTATTGGCCAGCTAGAAACTCATTTATAAAATTTTAGCAGATGGTCCAGAATTGAAGGATCATTGTAATATAAGGAACTCGGGATTAACATTCATAATTAAATATTAAAGCCTCTAATTCCGGATTGTGATTTGACTAAACTACTAGATAGATCATAGATGCTGTGCTTTCATATCATCAAGACCGTATATGCAAGAAGTTCTTTTTTTCTTATCCATGAATATACCTGTTTGTGACGTTGCTTTCCCATCAATATTAAAAGGGATGTCATTTAGTGTATAAATATGGCAATTTGGTTGGTTATAGGTTGTACATTGCTGAAAGGGATAAACTCCTTAGTGCATTTATTTTCTATTGTGTCAAGCTAAAGCTTCAAAGAGGACCCTACATTTGCATTATTTGCCTTTTTAAAATTTCGACCAAAATTCAACCTAATAATTCCCACTTGCTTTGGCTACAAGTAATGGCACTGTATTTTTTCATATATGATTTCTTTTTTTCCTTCAAAGATTTGCTTATTCATTTTATGGACGCAATTCATCGAAAATTGTAGTATATTTAATCTATTGTATATTATTAAGTTTAAACTGACTATTAAAGTCCATACACATTTTATTATACGGTTAAGCGGAAGTTATAATAAGTTAGTAGATGGTTTTTTATATAATAAACACTATATAGTCAACACAAAATTCTATGATATTTGGTTAATCATTTGACCGTTAAAATAAATATAATAATTAATATATAAACTTTTTAGATGATGCAATCACAGTTTGATATAATCTGAGATATTAAATAGTCGATGGGATCGTTCCCATTAAAATTAATAATAGGACTTTAGAATTTTTTATGTCTAATATTTTTTGTTACTTTGTTTACATATCTAGTTAGATGATACTATGCAGATTAAAAATGAAAGACATATTTCTGCATTCACGCTATCGAAACTAATGAACACCCCCCACGGAATTCATCGTAAGGGTTCAACCTAGTTATACCATATAATTTCAAATGATTATGCGTTAATACTATGGCTATTCATTTGAAAATAATTATGTTGAATTGATCAATGGAAAAAGCACATTCATCATATGAACTTTATAATGTTTAATTATATGATTTGGGATAAGCTGCATACAAAATTCAAGATTTTTGCATCTTTTTGGATGTAGTGTTAGAACTTTATTTTTTTTTATATTATAGCTTCTTGTTGGATGTAATATTTAGGGGATATATACACTATAACAGTATAAGAGTGTTTGAGCCATCATTTTTCCACAATTCAGGGTTTAAATTTTTGCTTGTTCTAATTTGTTGTATATATACTTTCTATTTGTTGCAACTTAATGTCAGTATCATCAATTTAGTTGAAAATTTCGTATCTAAATTTAACAAAATTGCAACCAAAGTGAAAATATAGATACTAATTTCCAAAAGAGAGAGAAGAGAAACCACACACTGAATCATCCAAAGGTAAAAATAGAAGCATTTACTATATAATTATCCTATAATGGGATATGGAAAACAATAGTAAATTAAAACTTATGTTTTTAGAAGCTTTATGTTGCTTTTGGAGTATTATTTGCAAACTACTAAAGTAAAAGTTATGAAGTAACGGCAACATATAAAGCTTTCCTGAGTTTATTGTTTGCAAAATTAATATGTTTTTCTCTTTTTTTCCTATTTTTACTGTTTATCATCGGTGTATTATTTATTAATGGAAAATGGTGAATGTTTCGGCATTTTTACCTCTATAATCCAATTTTGGGATAATAAAAAATAAAGCTTTTATCTGTCTCGTCGAAAAGTTGAAGCACGATGGGCAAAAAGGAAAAAGGAAAAAAAAAAAGAAAAAGAAAAAAGTTTTGGCCCTATGAAAAGTGGGGAAAAAAGGAAAATTCATACATTTTTTAATAAAATATAAATATTAATATATATACATATGTACATGAGATGAGACATGTCATGTACTCTTTTTCCTTTTTCCATAAAAAATTATTCTTGAAAAGACGAAGTTTTTTTTTCTTAATTAACTTTTAAGTAGTGTTTAATGTATTTGCACTGTATATATATGTATATATAGGTATTATATCATATATTAAATTCCCTTTTGCTTTGAAGATTACTTGCATAAGCTTTCTTCCTTTTCGTAATAAGGGGTTGGATACCATCCACGTACGTGTGGCTTTAACGTGTAGCATATCGTCACAAGCTTTTATGTCGAATTGTCGATCTTGCTTGGAGTGTGCTCTTTTTGCCTGTTTTATGGAGTTTTGTGTTCATATGCAATGAACATGACGCCATGATATTTGATTTTGCACCCTTAAATATTACCTTTTATTGATTATAATGAGCATTAATGATTTCATGGTTTTGCGCTGTGTACGCATGCAACAAATTCTTGGTCGACAATGTATAGGAAATATAATGTACGAAAAAAGATGGGCATAAGGAAATATGGTGAACGGACAATCTATTTGAGTTAGAACTTAAGAGGAATAATCTAATAATTATGATTGTCATCGGTTAAAATTTTCAGTATAAACACAACTTTGTATTAATAGTCTTTATAAATATATATATATATATATATATATATGGGTTAATGTCATATTTGCAATATGAACTTTGCTCAAAATATACAATTAACTACTCAAATTTTAAAAGTAATTAATTTATAACTAACCAACTAAGTATGAATAAAAAAATAGACACATATTAGATAGCTAATATAGAAACTATAAAATTAGATAATTAAGCATATAGATTAACATACACATTGTCTAGGCAGACATGAGTAGGCAAATCAACTCCCATCCATAATCTGTCTGTTCAATTGCCTAATTTTCTACTCTTTTTATTAATTATTTGACACGTATCACTTTTTCATTTGTTGTTAGTGTCAACTTATAAAACGGAATTAACTCTATCAGCTGAGTGTAAGGACCCAACATGCACTAGTCCAAATGCTAGGCATGCCAAGCCTCCAACCACACATATGCATTAAGGTATTATACGTAAAGTTATCTAAAAAGAAAGATGTTTATGTTGATTGCTTGATTAACTTGTTAAGATACGAAACTTTACAAAGACTACTCATTTAAGAGTAAATAACTTTATATAAACTAATATAACGGTACCATCAATTTGATACTTCAAAAGTTACAAAACCTTATTTATTACATACACAACAGAAAACTTAAGTACTTTGTATTACAAAACATAGGCTTATGAGTAAGCCCTTATCATATATTATTACATTGCAAAATAATGTCTTGCTTTGGTCTTTTTCTAAGAAAAACAACATTGGATAGTCTAGGAATCCTAGTCATCCCATTCCTCAAGAAATTCTTTCCAATTTGTACCATATCCTAAATCATCATAGTATTCATCATCGTTGACACCTGTAAAAGACAAAGTGGGCCAAGGGTCCAATACATAGCAACATGAGCAAATATAAAGTGACATACATTCTTAAGCTAATGCAATGCAAGAAACAATAAATAATTTATCTTTATTTAAATAAAAGAAATCAACATTGGAGTATTCAAACTACGACTACAATTCATAAGGAACCTAGGGGTCATAAGTAATAGCAACTGCTCGAGGAGTTGATATAAGCAATACGAATACTTATGTCTCCTATATAACTTTACAAAATAGTAGTTTCACCTAGGGTATACAGTTGTTTCTCATCGTTTCTTAACTTAATCCATAATATCATTTAGTTCAACCGGTCTCATAAACGTGAACTAGATCATATTACTTCATCTTAAGAATAAACAAGTGTTATACCGATACTAATGCCTCTATCGACTACCCGCTAAGCGACTTATAAAATATTATTACATCATGACACGGAGGTGGCCTAAGTACCTAAACTACCATGCTTGGCTCCAAGCAGGGTTGTCATTCCCCGGATTAAGCGACATAATGTTACTCCCCAGATTAAACGACACAAACACAACCAATTCAATCATTATTAAGCCAATCTTTGATTATAGTAAATTTAGGAATATCTATCCTATCATCCAACAATCAGGTTACCACTTACTTGGATGAATTGAATTATCTGGCAAGTGATCTGTGTTCAAGCACAACTGATTATGGGAATCTGTTAGAGAAAATCATTTCATATAAAACAATCATTAATTCATAATAGAGTACTAAGTCATCAAGTGTTCATTAGATTTAGTCAAAACTCAATTCATCACATAACTTAGTACTTATATATACATATATATAACACATTCTATCATTTTTAATATTTAAATAAAATATATATTTTTATATAAAGGGTATCTATCATATCCGTAATAACAGCTGTAATCGCCATTACGGCCATGATTAAGGTTGTGATGCATACCAATGCCCTTGTCACGCCCATGATAAGAGATTACGCCCCTTATCATTGCTATGATATCGGCCTTATCAAAGATTACACCCGTGATGAAACTTTATTAAAATTTTACAAAATGCTCCAAGGAGATTATGCATAGTGTTACGACCATAATCTAGGCTGCATCATTTGTGAAAAAGGGGTCAGAGGAGATCACACCCCGTGTAACGACCGTGATCTTGGCCATATCAAGTTACAAAAATGTACATAGGAGATCACAGGCCATGTCACTACCATGATCAATAGGGAAAATTAATTTTGGGGGATAACGACCTTAAACACACCTATGATGAACAGGGTATTGACCCTATGATGTTTATTTCAAAATTTTCGAAGTCTTACATCCTTTAAATTATTACTAAGTTCTTATTTTTAGTAGAAACATTTTAAGACCAACTTATAACCATAACATGAAACATCATCAAGTTCATTTATACATATATATTCATTACACATGCATATACATAGCACTAACTTCATTTAACAACATAAGTCTATCATACATACTTTTTGAACTCTATTATCAACTTTATCTCTAAGGTTCTACTTATTCATCACTAATCACATCTTCCTACACTTTATTTCACCATATTTATCATAAATTATTTCTTCAAACACCTAGAGTGCATTTGTCTATTTGCATGTCTATATCAACATATATGTTAGCATATCATTTATTTATCTAAATCATCAAAAATTCAACTTCTATTCAACATTAATATCATTAAGAACTTATATTTGAGTAATATATGAAAGAAATCAACTTTACTTATTTGTATAACTACTACCATCAACCAAGCTCCACTTTCATATTTACTTGGCTTGATTCCTACTTTTTCTTATCTTCTATCTTGATTCTTTATTTAAGATCTTGTGAGTTATGGTTTAGAGTGAGTTTTGATGAAAGAATTTGAGCTTGAAGTGGGGGTGAGATGTGTTGGTTTTTGTGGTCTGTTTATGGAGTTGATTTTGTTCCAAATTTGCTTTTTGAAGAATCCTAAAATATACCATTGACTTTTGATACATGTAGAAGAGTTTAAAAGGTTAGTTATGGGCTTAGGCTTTAGCTAAAAATTGGGTTTAGATTAATAAAAAAAAAAACTTTGCAACAATCGAGTCTTCTAATTTTTGTAAAACAATACATCATATTATAATACAATTCAATTCAATATATATATCACTACGATTACATAATTGCACCAAACTATATGCAATTCAATTTTAACAAATTCCACTACTAATAGTTTGTCATGCCAACAATTAAAATTCTTATAACTTAAATTATCACAATTAATTTATAAAATCAATAAACAAAACATATATGTTAATTAATTTAGTGCATTTAAGATATTTCATTCTTCCCCCCTTAAATAAGTTTTATCCTCGAAACTTATCTTACCTTAATTATCAAACAACTCAGGGTACTTTTGTTTAATAACATTTTATACTTCCCAAATAGCTTTTCGTTCTGTTTGACCACTCCATTGAAGTTTAACCATAGGAATCTTCTTGTTTCTTAAGGTCTTGTCCATTCTACCCAAAATCTTGATAGGCTTCTCAACTTTGGTCAAATCTGGTCTTATTTCCAGTTGATTAGTATTAAGAATAGCCTCTAGATCTGATATACATTTTCTTAGTTGAGAAACATGAAAAACTTTATGTACATTGGCCAAATTTGGCGGTAAAGCCAATCTATAAGCTATCAGCCCAATCCTTTTTAGAATTTCAAATGAACTGATACATCTTGGGTTCAATTTTCTTTTTACCCTGAATCTGAACACTCCTTTAGTTGGAGATACTTTAAAAACACATGATCACCTATCTCAAACTCTAAAAGTCTTCTTCTCATATCTACATAACTCTTGTATCGGTCTTGAACTATCTTCATTCTCTGTTTAACATGTTGAATTTTGTATATTGCATGTTGTACTAATTCTGGACCAATTAATGCTCTTTCTCTTATGTCATCCCAATGTAGAGGAGATCTATACTTTTTTCTATATAGAGCTTCATAAGGAATCATTTGTGTCATTGCTGATAACTGTTGTTGTATGCAAATTCAACCAATGGAAAGTGCTCACCCCAACGGCTTCTAAAGTCTGAAGTACAAGCTCTTAACATGTCCTCTACATTGGGTATATCAAATCAACGTTGGAATATTCAAATTTCGAGAACAAACCATAAGGAAATTGGCGGTCCTAAGTAACAGTAGCTACGTAGGGGATTGATACAAGCAACTCTAATACTTATATCTCCTAGGAGAACATTTGCAAAAATAGTAGTTTCATTTAGAGTTCACAGCCATCTCGTAACTTTACTTATCTTAATCCATAATATCATCTAGTTTAACTGGTCCCATAAACGTGAATTAGATCATATTACTCCCCTTTAAGCGTAAGTAACACTATATCGATATTGTTGCCTCTATCAACTATCCACTATTAACACTATACCGATACTGTTATCCCTATCAACTATCCACTAAGCCGTTTATAGATTGTCATTGTTTCATGACAAAGGGGTAACCTAGGCACCTAACTACCATGCTCGGCTCTGAGTAGGATTGTCGGTCCTTAAACCAAATTAAACAACACAAGCACAAGTCATTTAGACACTTAGGGCCGTCTTTGTTTATAGTTGTTTTAGAAATGCCTACCCTAGTAATCAACAGTCAAGCCACTGCATACTTGAATGAACTAATATTTTTGGAAAAGGACCAGTAGACAAACACAACTGAGTAGAAGAGTTTGTCTTAAAAAAAAAAAAAGAAATTAATTCATATAATGTTTAACATCAACCACAGACAAACATTAAGTTCTCAAATAATTATTAATATTCAATAAACCTTTTTGTCAAAACACAACTTAATACATTTATACATATATCTATATTACTCATCCTTTATTTATTTTATTTTATTTTTATTTTTTAAAAGAGTACGAGCAGATACACTACTTGTGTCTCCCTTGTGTTTCTTCATGTGAGAAACACGATAAAAAACAAATCATTGTGTTCTCATCATGTTTTTTTTCATGGATTGGAACTTGGAGAGAAGCATGATATGATAGGGTAAGGCATGTTCTAGTCGTGCTTTTCCTTGAGTTGGAAAACAATGAGAAACACAACAAGATAGGATAAATCATGTTCATCCTGTGTTTCATTGATATGCCAAGCACTTCGAAAGTTAGAGAGAAACATAGTGAGATAGGTCTAGTCATATTCTAGCCGTGCTATCTAAAAATTACAATGGTTGCAGAACACAGTGAGAAGTACGGTTGAATAGAGAAACCCATGTACTAGTCGTATTCCTTCTTGAGTGAGTTAAAGTTCACATGTTTTAAGAAATAGAGAGGAGCACAGCTGACTAGGGCACCCTGTGTTCCCCTCGTGTACTACTTCAAAAAACAGGGCATGCATACTTTAACACTTAAACATCATATTTTTGCTTCAACTAATTTACATACACTCACTACACATACCTAGCAGTATCACATATGCATATCTTAACATTTATTTCACTTAACAACATCCACAACTTCACTTTCACCACTAGTTTAACATGTAAACCATGAAACTTATTTATCCATCAAAACATGCAAAACAACCTTCATTATTCTACTCTTCCAAGTTCCCAAAATTCATCCAAACCTAAGAATCAACTTAGATTACTAATTCTATCTTCAATTCACTAAAAACTAGTTCACAAAAAAGTTGCCTTTTGAAAGAAATATATGACTAAATGATTAAAAAAATAGATAAAACTTTGCCTTAGATGATCTTGATTTGTAGATGAAGTCTTGAAGAGATTTAGGTAATTGTGGAAGAAAAGTTGATGAGAAAATGGTCTTGCTTTATTCTTCCTAAGGGGAGTTGGTTTAGGGTTTCTTTTGGAGTTGATTTTTGCCAAAAATAAACAAGATGATTATCTCTAAATATGTTTTTGACTTTGGTATTTTTATTAAATCTAATGTGTGCTAGTGCACCACAAAGTAAAAGGAAAAAAGGGCTTAAGCCATGGTTAATTTGCATTTTGGGCATTTGCATGAAAATGAGCTTCGATTAAAATTGAAGAATATTTTTCCTTTGCAAAATAAGAAGAAAAAATATCAAAGCTTAAACAAATTGTAATTAAGGATGTCAACAGAATAATTAAATAAACTATACGAGATGAACAAAGTTTGATTATGTTCTAATGCCTAGTCACACTAACATGTGAAATTCTATTGACTAAACTGTCATAACCAATTCAAGCACTAAACAAGAAACTCATACATACAACTTAATTAAGTATAATTAGTTTAGTATACTGCAGACACAATGAAGATCAATCTTGAAAAGAAAACTCACTCTTATTCAAGAAACATTTAGTTACAAAGGACAAGACAATGTTCAAAAGGGAAAAAAAAAACTCACAATTACTGACTAAACATAACTCTAATAACCCTTACATACTCCCATAAGTCAGGTAAAGGCAATTACAAAATGCTAAATTGTTAAACATATAAAAGAGGAAAACAAAACAACTTAACACAGTGAAAACAATAATGAAATAACGTAGCTGATCATGACCATGACATGGGTCGTGATGTCCTCGGCCTTAATTTTCGCTTCTTTCTCCAAGAAAATTGTGGGCATAATTGGACACATCAGGGGTGTGATGTCAACCATGATCTGACTTGTAAGTTCTTCGATGATGACACTCTCATGGTTTGTATCGCGGACGACATGGTAGGTGATATCTCTGTCAAGGTCGTAGTATCGGGGGTAATCTCCTCTAGAACTCAAGCTTCATGATTAGTATCTATCATAGGGGTGATCTCCTTATTCATTGAATTTCCAACACTTAAGCACATCAAATCATGTCCTACACTAAAGTGTACCAAATATCTTCTAATAAACCATGATACCCATCATCTTCCTAGGGCTCATGAAGATTTTCCCTCAAATTTTGATGAAACTCATCCTGAATAGTAGAATCACTCTCTATACTCAAAGTCTGTCTCACATGTAACAAGTACTTCATTTGCCTACTAGTAAGTTTCTTCTCAACTTCGCCTGATATCAACAACAATGAATCTTTCTTACGAGGGATTCAGCTCTATAGGTATTTATCTCACAACTTTGGGACTCATAGGAAATAATTTAACTCTCTTGCCATTGAATAACATAGAATAAAGATTGTCTCCACCATTGTGGTTTACACTCCGATCAAATAATCAAGATGTCTCAACACGATATGAGATGCATTCATTGACACTACATCACAAAGTACCTCATTATTATAATGATTAAGTAAAGAGATAGGAACTAATACCTGTCGAGTAATATGACTAGATCCTTTATCATTAAGCTACTGTAACCGATATGGTTTGCAGATGAATTGTAGTCAGAAGTTGTAACTTCCCTACAAGTGTTGTCGCTGCAATGTTGGTATAACTAACTAAATCAATGATGGCAATACAAATAGCCCCATTCATCAAAAACTTAATATGAAATATATTTTCTCATTGTTCATGTTTAGTTGCTGGTCACACTCAAACTCCTCTCCAATACACCATTCAATGGTATAACTGGCCCTATTACCTATTCAGCTAGCACCTCCTCCTCATTTTCCTTATCAGAATTTAAAAAAAAAAAACCACTTTTTCCCCTTCACCATCACTCTCTAAACGGCCTCTATGAATATAAAAGTATGTCTATTCAGATATTAGGCAGCCATATGTCCATATCAGGCATTTGAAATATTTAATATCTCTAGTCCGCTTTCCAACACTAGTAGAATAAGATGATTTAGAAATCGATTTCTCCTTTTCATCACTAGGCTTCTTATGACTAGACTCATGCTTATCATCATCCTTATGACTATTATTACTTTCCTTTTTATCATTAAACCAACAAGATTCCTTATTATTTTTAGATTCAGAAGAGTTACCTGAAGATTTGAGATGTTTGCACTGCCTTTTAACCTTTTCTACCATCAACATCGCTTCCTCCAAAGTATCTATCCTTTGAAGCTCAACAACATCAACAATTTCATACTTCAACCTAGCATTAAATCTTGCAATATATTGATCTGAAGTTTCTGTGATTTGACTACACATAGTAAGGATCTCAAATTCTTGAATATACTCAGCCATGCCTTTACTCCCTTGTCACAAAGTATATATGCAACCTCATTAACAAATCTTGATTATAATAATCAAGAACAAATCGTCATTGCAACAACTCAGGCATTTCAACCAAGGTGGTAACATACACCCTCCATTCCTCCTTCTACTAGCCAATACACTCTTCCACTAATGTGATGCATAGCCCTGACATTCAATTAAAGCAAGTTTAACCCATTGCACATCATCACAATCATGGTAATCAAAGGGCTTTTCAATTTTATCCTCTCAATCAAAATGTTTATCTGCTCCCCTGACATCATCAAAAGACGACAGTTTCAATTTTATCGTCTCGATACCGAGTAACCCTCTAGGCCTAGATCCATCACAGTTATCATCAAAATCATTCTCATAATCTCCAACCCGATGACCACGCATCGAATGCCACACATTCCATCTGCCTTTATCATTGACTTTACCATGACCGTCAACTACTCTATATCCTCTATGGGGTAATTGGATTCCCAGATTGTTTTTTAATTCATCAATCGCTTCATGTTCTTGCGTTTCATGAGTTTGAGGGTTTTCCTAACAATTTGCTCAACATTTCTCAGGGTTCACTTTGTTGTAGCATCATTATTTGCGTCCCCTACATCATCTTCTTCATAAAATCCATAAACTTACCCTTATTAACTGTGTTATTAGCCTTAGGGGCCTTACCATCTCCATTTTTGTTATCATATTTCATAGACATCCTCAAAAAGAATCAAATTTACAGCATAAGCAATCAAAATAGTGAAACCTACCAAGCAAGAAATCCACTACCAAAGCGCCAAACCTCAATCTGCAACCTCAAGCACTAATACCAAGATGATACGAATTAGAGTATCCAAATAATTAATGGATCTAGCATTATATTGTAATCTAGGATTTAAAATATGTTTTCTGGTTTTTATGGTTTGTGAAAATATGAGAAATCAAAGGATATGAACGCTTAATCCTTGGATATGACACACCAATGATAGAATCGAATTAGTTGTTTTGTTCAATCTATATTACACATGATGGAAAAAAACAATGAAGATCGATTGAAAAGAAAAATCAACCTTATTCAAGAAGCAATTAGTCACAAAGGACAAGACAATATTCAAGAAGGCAAAAGAACTCAAAATTACTAACTAAACATAACTCTAGCAACCGTTATATACTCTCACCAGTCAGGTAAAAACAATTACAAAAAGCTAAAAGTCAAACAAATAAAAAAGGAAAGTAAAACAACTTAAAATAGCAAAAACAATGATGAGATAACATAGTTGATCACGGCCATGACACGGGTCATGATCTCCTCGGCCTTAATTTTCTCTTCTTTCTCTAAGAAAATTACGACTGTGATTGGACACATCATGACAACATCATGGCCGTGATATGGACTGTTATCTCCACTAACTTGTAACTTCTCCTATGATGATGTTCTCACGATTTGAATCGCGGGCAGCATGGTGGGCGCTATCTCCATCAAGGACATAGTGTCAAGGATGACCTCCTTTAGAACTCGAGCTTCATGATCAGTATCTAGCACGACTACTGTCATGGGCGTGATCATGGGGGTGATTTGCTCATTCACTAAATTTCCAACACTTAAGCATATAAAATCATGTCACACACTAAAGTGTATCAAAATTCTACTAAAATACCCCATCTCATCATTCAGGTCATCTGAAAGGATCCTATGAGCTAATTTCAACAAACCTCTAGCTATAACCTCAAGATATTAGTCCATGCAAACCATAATTCCAATTAAATAGGGAACCAAATAACTGATTAACAATTAATTAATAAAAATCCCAATCTCAAGATGAAATTAAGGTTATATTGATAGAATAAGAAGAGAACTTGATTATTGGATATTACTCATCAAGAAAAGATGAACTGAACACTCCTGAATCATTAATATTACACGAAAAAACCACTCGCATTCGCAATCACTACAATCAAAGAATCTTTATTGATAAGAGTATGGTTTTCAAAGCAAAACTTCAGAAGGAGTTTTTTATTTTAAAAGGAAACGAAAGCTATTAGTCAATGATAGAAATAGAATATTTATAGGAGTCCAAAAAGTCTAAAAATTACCAAAATACCCCTAATAAAATAAACTAAAAAATAAAAATGAAATAAAAAATAATTAGCGAAATTGGTCTCTACATGACTTCCAATACAGGTTGTCCTTGTGCCCTTGCACTTTGCAAACACATGGCAAAACACGCAATTTTGTCCTTCAACACGACCCCAAACACAGGTGTGTTCTCTGGTTATGTTGCGCATAAATTCTTTGTTTCTCCACTTCTTTGCTTTTGTTCTTAACATGATTTTCAACACTACTTGTCTTGACACTTGTGTAGAATTTGCAATCTTCTAACATACTTAAAACCTATAAGTTGCGCTCATCACAAGTGCTTTGACCACACAATCCAAAATAAGAATCTAACTTAGCTTCATCAGGTTCCAATCTATCATCAAGAATTCCTAAAAGTAAGACTCTATAATCCTTTGCCTCGTGCTCTAGTAATCGAACCTATAGCTTGAATTCCATCATAGCATAAAATATATATTTTAAGTCTGTGTTCAAAGACTCAAACCTAACTTGTGAGGTCGGGTTTGAACCTAAGGTGGACCTGTTCAGGTCTATGGGTTTAGGCAAGTTCACATCGCCTAAATAATGGATGTACGTCCAATCGATTCGAAAAAAAAAATTAAAAAAGAAAAATTAAAATTTCAAATAAATATAATAACATATAATAAAAACTAATGTAAAACTTATAAAAATAAATAACATTTGATATTAAGAGTGTTTTCTATGTTAATAGAAAAAAGATTATTATATATTCACAATATTTAATGTGTTGTTATTAATAACACAATGAATAAATGTAATTGAAAAATATGTATAGTTTGCTTTGTATAGAGTTTTAGCAAAGAAACAATCTAATTTCTTAATAATGTGATCAAGACTACTTTTATTTTTGTAACATTCTCTAAAGCTTCTAAATTATATTCTAGTCTCATATTATTAATACTAGCAAATGATGCACCCGCAATGTGTGTGCAAAAATTAAAAAGAATTTACAATAAAATTTATGACATGAGAAGCTAGTGAAGAAAATTGCCACATATGGAATTTACATGTAAGATTTTAAAAAAATAATATAATTAAAAAGTGCAAAATGGAGATAAAACATTTCTTGAGGACTAAGCTAGTCAAGCATGTTCTATTTAATGGAGGATGTGGACATGTGCCTACAAGGTAAATGGGAAAAGTTTATAAATTGTAAATGTCAGTAGCAAAGTTGGTGTGAGATGGTTTTGATAACTAATTGTACCTAGTAATTACATTCTTAAGTTCATAAAACAGCAATTTGTTTGAGGTATTTTTATGCCTGTAAAATTGAGAGAAATAAAATGGAGTGGGAAAAATCAATTTAAGAGTAAATGATAATATATGCAATAAGATGAGTTACCAATTTGACAAACCTTAAAAAGACAAAAGTTGTAGGCGATATAATTTTTTATTCTAGCAAGAAGAATAAAGGTGTTAATTAAACCGTTAACGTTGAAGTAGAAAAATAAATTGTAATTCAAAAAAGTTCTTACTGTAATAGTTTTTGTTTTCTGTGATTATGCTTGACTTTAGTTCTCTTGTGAGATGTAATGGGGTGTGCAAATTTACTTCGCTGGCAACATTCGTTTTGATTATCCATTGGTCAATTGGTCTTCAACTCATTGCTATTAAAAAGTAAGGAATAAATAAAGATCTAGGAAAACAATAGAATTAAATTAGTCAAAAAAATATTTGTATTTTAGTAGATTGTACCTGCTGTTTTGAATGTTATGTATCTCTCTCTCAATTGTCATAATGAAAGTTCTAATGTCAAGTTTGATAGAACATCCCCAGCCAAAGCTATAGACCCTTAGGTAATTTCTCTATTGATAAAGGAAAAAACAAAGTTAATGTTGGTTGGTTTATTCACACATAATGTACATATTAAAAACTTAGAAAGATAAATAGTTACTGTAGGGGGAGGTCGTTGTGGATGGATGTTGGAAATCTCAAAATTGTATAACCAAGCATCAACGAAGCTCATATCATCATATGAATCCTAAATTAAAGACATGTATGATAAATAGTATATGTCTTAGTAAATTTTGTGATTATATATAAAAATCAACTACAACTGTTGGAATTGTAAGATTAAATCATACTGGATAGAGACCAAGTTGACACATTTTAAATTCTGTTGGCATCAATCTAAGGTCCTCACCAATTGTTATCAAAATGTTTTTGTAAATATGTTAATTTAAGATAGTATAAAGCTATTTTAAAATGGGAAAAACATTAATAGATTAAACATTAATGTATAAAATCTAATGACTTTGCACCTTTGTTACAGTAACACATCTTTGTAGACAACATTTCGCGTATATGCACCATAATGACCTAGTATTTTACCCTTCGCAACTAAGATCTTTGTTGAAGACATCAATACTCATCGAGACAAAGCTACATAGCTATCCATGACTAAATACATGGTTGGAAAGATAAATTCCAACAGTTTGAATCATCTGACCCTGTGCTTTATTAATTGTCAAAGAAAAATTCAAGCGTACAAGAAATTGTTTCCTTATTAGTTCAAAGGGTAGCCGTAAGTTATCAAAGGTTTTCAAAGATATCCTTGGAATGAAAACTCTTAATCCTTTAGATTGCCCTATCAAGACCTCTACATAAATGAGATGTCTCCAGAAGTTGACACAAATAAACCTAGTGCCATTACAAAGGCTAACCTTTGGGTCTAAGTTCCCTAGAAGCATGATAGGTGCACCTTTTTTAAGTATTAACACGTGAGGAGGCATTCTGCCGAGGGAGATGGAGTTTAAATATTCCTATTAGTATAGGTATGCAAGATCATTTGTAACAGAGTCAAATGAGTAATATGTATAGGTCTCACCTAGAAAATACTCCATTATTCTATCATTTAATTTTTCAACTTCTACATTAGTAGGTGTTAAAATTGCATGACCGATAAAATAATCTCCATTTCTTGCAGATTCTAAAATATTAGGGAAATTCGCTCTTATTACGAGGTTAGCAAAGTCTTTGTCATTAATAGATCTCATATTCTGTGTTAACCATAGAATTCAAACAGTTCTCCAAAGGGATGACTTGTTCAAGCATGCATTAACTATTTGATGTTTTATTCCCTTGGAAACAACTGGAATGACTTGTCTAAAATCTCCTCTTAGTATGATAACTTTTCCCTTAAACGGTAAGCCAATCCCTATGATATCTCGAAGTGTTCTATCAAGAGCTTCAAAGGCATACCGTTAGCCATAAGTGCTTCATCACATAAAATTGCTTTAGAAACCTTTAGCAGATCAGCTAACTCAGATTGCTTACTCATTGAACAAATAGAGTTTGGATGTCGGTCTAAGGGAATCTTGAAACATGAGTGTGTTGTTCTAGCTTCAGGTAATATAGTCACTATAATTCCATAAGTAGCTGTAGCCAAAGCAATATAACTACACTTCGAAGAGAAGCCAAAATAGCATGATATAAAAATGATTTTCTAATACCCCTTAGTCCATCTATAAAAAAAATTGTACGTTCATCTCGGTCTAATACGGACTTCACCAAATCAAAAGCATAACTTTGTTTAACATTCAAGTCTGAGGATGCACATATATCATCTAGGTATTGATAACTCATCTTGAATAATCCTTGGTATATCGCTTTGGTCTTCCGAGTGGTCAATCAATTAAGCAACTCGTAATTCGATAATGACTTCCCATGTTGTTTTAATAATATTATTAGGTCTCTCAATAATTTATCAATTGAAACCACGCTAGAACTAGTTGAAGATGAAGGATAATCCTGCATCATGCTTCCATGGAATTCATCCCATAAGGATCTTACATCATTTGGTTGATAATGTACCAAAATGATTACAACTAGCCTTATTAGGACATATGGCATTTGGAAGGATACTGCTTCAAGTAAGCATTGACGCATGTCGTCATCATTCTCAAGAAGACCTTGAATCTATGCACCATTTCATAACGTATTATACTTGACTCCATGATACGTCAATAGGAATTCAAATGACGTAGGACCACGTACATGGTTAAGTAACACTCCTAAATAGAATCTCTCTGAATCCGTTGGTGGAAAGGTATAAATTCTTCGGATTACCTTTCTTTCTATCCTTCTACGTTGCCATGTCATGTTGACCCATATGTAGCATTGTGGAAATTTTTTGTATAAATATCTTCTTGCTTCTAAGTCAACACTATTCATGCAAAAGAATTCCATAAGCATAGATCGAGGAGAACGGTTGTCGGCCAAAACAGAACTTAACAATTCTCCTTCTCAAAAACATATTGTATGCATGTTAAGAAGATGTATTTGCAGCCTAATAACTGTAGGGTATATACGACTCAACAGAAATTGCATTAGTCTCCATATAGCCTCAGAGGCACATACCCTACATGCATCAAGAAATTGTTAGATTTCATCGTTCTCAGATCCAATGCGAACTTCCATAGAAACTCTATTTGGTCCTTGATGGATGTACTTATATAAATATTTCACACTCTTAATACTTGCATAGACCTCTACATTGATGTGACAATCATACTTAAGAAGCAACCAAGGATTATATGGAATGACCCAGCTATTGTCAACAACAATGTTAGGACAGTTGGAAGTGGGATAGTACCGTTATTTCTGCGTCTATAGTTTGGCTAAGAGTCATTCCCATGAGAAGTAGCATTGGTAAATTGTTGGGAAAAGATGCTTACAATGTCCCTATTTCATACATCGTGTCGACGTATTGTATCCTCTACATGATCCATGTATCATGTGTTTAAGAACAGATTCATACAGTTGAGGTCCTTCTCTTTGATTAGGGGTTTCAACCCTCATAATAGTGTCATACTCATTTAGTGTGTTCAATTTATCTTTAGAATGTAGAAGGAGTATGTGCGCATATGGGAGGCCACTCTTTTGAAACTCTATAACATAGGAGGAACCAATTACCTTTCCCAAGACTTGTTTTTCAATAATATCCTTCTTGAAATACTCAAAACACGAACGAAAGACATGGGAAGGCAAATCTGGGTGATCCTAAGGGGTTTGCCCCATAAATAACTGTTGTTTAATTTCAGGCTATGAAGGGTTGCACATTATAGTAATAAACAAATCCGGTTGTCCATATTCTTGAACCAATGTCATTACATATTAATATCTTTGATACATATCCTGTAGGCTTCCATAAAAAGAGGATGGCAAAACGATCTTACATCCATCATTTCCTACACAAAATATTCTCTCTTTTTTCAAATGATGATTTAAGATACATAAGTATGAGGAAACAACAAATTAGTTAAAGGAAAAAAAAAAAAAACCTGGTTCATTTCTCCAGCAGCAAGTGAATCCTGTAATCCTTGATAAAACTCAACTCGAATTGTTTGTTGGTGTTGTCGCAACCATCTGAGTCTCCGAGTTTCAATCTTCACAAAATTGTCTATTAAATATTGTTGGAATAGTTTGCCTCCTCTGAGAAGAAGTGATTGTTCACACTCACGAATCTAGAAGTGTAATCATTGTAAGCTTTGATTTTACGACATAACAAATAGACGTAGACTGAATGGTAATGTAAGAATGTTACCTGTATTTTATATGCACAAAAGGCACGGCATGTGATGTTACTACCATTCGTCAATTTTGTGTGGACATCCCATCCATAAGTTCCGTATGGCAAAAGTTGGGGATATTGCAAGGGAACGTAATAACCAGTAGTATCATTTACAATCATGAGTTGTCCAGAAAGAGATTGTATTATGATATCTCGATTATTCAATTCTCCTATTTCTTTACCTCCAACTATTATAATAGCACTTGGGATACGGTTAGAAGAGAATATTGATGTTAGCCAGTACGTTGTTCACCAGCGTTGCTAATCGACATAGTTGGTGGACAAAAGGATTATGGGAATTCAAAATGGAACAAATTGTTTCAACAATTTCTATTCTCAATGTTGGATTTTTGTGAAGACAGTTTTCCATTTCATGACCCGTGTCATATATATATGTTTGCAAATATCTTGGCCTTTCATGGGTAGTTGGCAAGAAACTACCAATCTTATGATATATTGAACCCTGTGCTCGAAATGTATATATTCCTCAGTTCCCCATCAACAAAGTATCATCAATGTGAACACCCATTGAAGTAAATGCAAATATGTGATTATAAGATCATATGTTTTGTCTAAATTGTCTTCCAAGATTGGTTTGACTAAAGAAAAGCTCAAAAAGTTCAGGGGGTGATAGAGGCATAAGTAAAACAATTCGTCCCCTCGATTAGCACATTTCAATTGTCTCATGTTGAAATAGCAGAGCATCACAAAATTGACATGTTTGGCTAGGAGGAAGAGTTAATAATTGATATCCACTACTCTCATGAAATTCCCTTGCTATTTTAATAGTCCTGCATCGATGTACTTGGTTGACTATGGCTATTCACAATTAATAAGTAAAATTTAGAGAAATGCACAAAGTAAAATAACTTAACCTCAGTAAGAAAAAGATGTACATACCTGTAGTGGCTACAGATGGGGTTGATTGATTGAATTGCACATGTGGACTATAATCTGCAAAGTTCAATGGAGTGAATAAGTTTAAGATGACGTAAACAGACAAAAAAGAAAAAAAAATGCATTCATGGGTAATTGTATGCCAATGCTGGTGGCATTAGAACATTTGCAATTATTGCATATGATAATGCTTAATAATTGCATCTATAATAAATCAAGCGAATGGAAGTGAGAAAAAAAAATAATTTTCAGTTCTCTAAAATATAGAATAGAATTCGCAATTTTACCTAAATTAAGGATGGAGTTGTGTAGAATTCACAATCTTATTTGTAGTGAGGAGAGAGCGGTGGAGAAGGTTTACATGGTGTTGTTCTATAGAAATTAACAACTTGCAATGGTAAGGTTTGATAGATAATTGTTTGGTAATTGTGTCAATAAAAATTTATGTATGTAAGCTTTGTTAAACTACCAGTTTCATGTGAATGGCCTGGCGACGAATATCATTTAGATGGGGGGCTCTTGGTAGTGTTGTCCTTTGGGAAGCACATCCAATGTTTAATGGAGAATCTATAATAAACCAAGTGAATGGAAGTGAGAAAAAAATTAATATCAATTATTCGTGATATAGAATAGAGTTCACAATTGCACTAGCATTGAGGATAGAGCTGTCTAAATGATTTGCATCTTGTTGTTCTACAAAAAGTGACAAGATATGGTGTCAAGCTTCCATAAACAATTGGTGGGTGATTTATTTGATAGCAATATATGAATATAAGTTATGTTGAAACACCATATGCAAGTGAATGGGTCAAGCAACGAATATCAGTTAGATGAGGACCTCTTAGTCAAGGTGTACCTTGTGAAACACGTACAGTGTTCAATGTAGAATCCTTGTTTGCTCAACAATTTTTGCGACGCATTTCAAGATGAGCTTCTCGTTGTTATGGAGAAATGGAATTCCTTTAAATATGTTGACGGCTTCTCCAATAGGTTCTATTGAATTGATAGAATTTGATTCTATCATAAAGGTCAAAAACATACTTGAAATAGCGTAATGAGAAAAAATTTTTAGTGATCTTAATAATAATAGATTAGTATTTTATGAACAAAATAAATGAAATAGCATAACTGGTTTGCAATATTTGGTTAATTTGAAGCAAAGATCTTCATTCAATTTATTAGGATTGTGATTTTTTTTTAATTATTTTTTGTTATAATATCTAAACTTGCTATGTTTTTCATTTTATTGCAAGACGATCATAAATATGGAGATTTAATGGACTTACAGCAAGAAACGATTCTTTAAATTTCCAACTGACAATTCTATAATTCAGCAGAGTGTATATGCTGAAAAGAATCTACATTACATTTATCTTACATGGGAAAATGTACATACCGTACGGATTTACAATAACAAACATACAAAACTTATAGTTTCAATCACATGTCTAAACATTGGGCAAATCTTACAATCCATCCCTCTTTTTTATATTTCTTTTTGGTTAAATAAATGATCCACTGATGACTAAAAGTGGAAAAAAGCCACAATGAATTTTTTTTTTTTAAATTGATGAATTGATACCCCTTTTAGTACGTTGATGCGTAATTATTTTTTCCTCAATGATTCTTCTTACATCATTTAATTGTTGTAATTAAAAAGATAGTAAGGTTCGATTAATTATAATTTATTTGAAATTTTTTGTAATTAAAAAGACCGTAAAATTTGATTAATTATAATTTCAATTTTTTTTTTTTTGTAATTTACTATGAATAGGTGAAAAATTAAATTACTGTTCAAACCTTGGCACAAATGACCTATGGTGGGAAAAATAAAATTGTGTCATGCTTTTACGAAGTCAACCAAATAAAACATTGCAATTTTAGGTCTCTTCATCTTAGGTTGTAAAATTTATACAAACAATATCGCATAAAAAATATAATAACCTTTAATAAAAAAATTTCCACGATAAAGCAAATGGACAAGAATACAATATAAAAATGGATATCTATTCATCATTCACCACAAAGTATATAATTGCACAGAAGTTAGTTTAATTTATAAATATATATATATGTATTATAGATAATAATTGTTATTAATCGTGTAACACCCTAAAATAAGAACATTACAACCCACTATATGTCCTTCTCTTTTAAGAACAAGGCAAGGCTAAAATCTAAACCACAAGTATACACAATATAAAACTCCATAAACTCTCATAACAGGTACCTATTTAAGTCATCTCACGAAACAAATCCTTTGAAGAAAACACCTTGTTGGCATAAACCAAAGCCAACATACTTAATAATCCAAAAACTCAAATAAAACTTATAACAATATCAAAGTTTATAAAAGGTAAATTTTCAAAATTTCACATCATCTTCCAAGTTTAATTTTAAGATTTATAATATCTTAAATGTTAGCAGGATAGTCTACTCCACTAGCGCCCTCTCCCTCATCCACATAAATGTCATATCCTGATATGTCATACATAATCGAATCCTTATCTGCTCCTAAAAATGATAAAAGAATGAGCGCAAATGCCCAGTACGCCAAACCATAAACAAAATGCAAATGACACATAACATACATATATATATATATATATTCATGTAACTAATCCTAATGCAATAAACACATTTTATTATCTTTAACTAATCAGCAAACAACACAGTTTAGAACTATAGTACTCTAGTTCCAAACCTGGAGTTTCTCATGATCCCTGAAAAACAAACAATATAGAAAATAGGTAATTATAAATATATTGGTGTTGGAAAATCATCCACACACCGTGGCCTCTACCCAAACCTAATCTACCATAATCGTTTCTATGTACGAGTCTCCTCGGGACAACATCACACATAGATCATTAAGGTGCCTTGTCAGTATCACATTTTGCATGATCTTTACTAACCAAAGCCAAACACAAGCAACAAAACAATTTTATATGTTATATAGAATTAGATTAATTTGATATTCTAATCCTACACACACAACAAGCAAATCTAAACCTACAGGCACATACAACAAACAAGGTAAGGTCGTACCTGTATCAAATTCCAGGAACAGTATTCTAAATCACCCAAATCTGTTTTATAATACAACTCCTAATTCAATAGAACCTGATAACATGAATAGATAAATTCAAAATACATCTCATCAGATAAATCTAAATCCATTCATATCTAAAACCCAAATTTCAATATAATATCAAATCTATACCTTTTTCCTTAATCACAATACCAAAATCCTTCAATTCAACACATCTCCTCAACCACTTCTCTAAACCCTAGAATTTCATTCAACACCATATATACCAGAAATCAACAACTACCATTTTTATAAAATCAGAAAAATTAAAACTTTAAAATACTTACCTAAATTCAATTCTAAATCATTTTAACATCAAAACTAGATCTACAGATAATCAATGTTTTCTCCAATCTCCCTTCAAACAACAGAAAATTCTAAGGAACTATAAAATTGTATATCTTAAAAAAAAAAATGGTTATTCAATTACCTGATCTGATCCTCAATCTTCCTTAAACGCCCACTTTTCAGATCTCCAAGAAAATTAGAATCGTTTCTCTAATTCTTTTCAAAATAAAAGAAAATCTTAAGATAATTCATAGATTGAAAAACTTTAAAGGAAATACATGATTTTGATTACCTGAATCCGATCTTTAAAGATCTCCTTTGACCAACAGAATCAAATCTCCAAACCCTATATGTATGTTTTCCAATTCTATTGCAAATTCAACAAACAAACCCTAAGAAATCTAATAATCCATAAGATCTTAAAACAAAAATAATGATTCAGTTACCTGATCTGGACTTTTGAATCCTTTGGCGGCTATAAACTCTCAAAAGATAAGAATCTAGGTTTAAGGTTTTGTTGAAGAAAAAAACAAAGAAAGAATATATAGGGATTTGTGACTTTTTATCTTCCGTCATATGTTTGTCATGTGACCAAAATTACATTAAAATTAGATTTTGTTGACAAATTTAACCTTATAATTTATATCAATTGACACTTTTATCCTTTTTTATGTAATATTTACTTGTATATTACAAATCGAAGAACGGAAAAAGAGATTAAAAAAACACTAACATACTTAGCTTGTAAAATTTAATTACCAACATCTAAATAAAGCAAATGGATGAGAATAGACTATAAAAATAGATTTTTATTCATCATTCACCATGGAACATACACCTGCACGGAAGTTAGTTAAGTTCATTTGAAAATAATATTATAATATTGCAGAATGCAATATGAGTAGGGTTTCATAAAGCAGTGATTAACAAAGTGTGACAAAATGGAAGCGTAGGGATCCACAACAGGCTGAAATCTGCAAGACCCAAAACAGATACATCAACAGAACTTGATTAAAACCACACATACACACATTAATAATTCAGTGCTGATCGTAAATATTGGAACGACCTAAAATCTGTATCATACTAAGCAAACAATTGATATAAAGTTTTCGGAAGGGTTCAGACAACGAACGCCTATTGAACGAAAAGAAAAAGTTCAAAAAATAAAATAATAAATTATCATCTAATGTTAGCATTTATGGGCCATAGTTTTAGTTTTTGACAATTTTTTTTTTTTTTTACACTTTACAAATTTTTTAAGCTTTATTTTTTAACATTTTTTTATACCAGGGGATGAAAAGGATTGGCTATATTAATAGTAATAGATTATAATTAAAATGATATGTGTTTGTGTATAAATAAATAAAAACATATTTAGTAATTCTTTATAAAAATGGACTAAAAATATAATATTTGTAGGCTCAATTTTCATTTTAAGTCCAATTTTTTTCTAAAATTAAACTTTCTTTTTTAATTTTATTTTACTTTTTAAAGATATATATTAAATGGGTCAGTTCGAGATTGGACCTACATTATGGACCAGCGAATCCACGATTCAGAAACCAGCCGCCTCTACACAGGATGGTTCCGATTCGCCAATATTTGAACCAAGTCTGGATTTGACCGTTTCCATGCCATGAGGACCCTCGGGAGGAAGAAACCAATTCCAAGCCCTTGAGCGAAAAAGTTTTCGTATGTATCATGATGAAAAGAGAAGTGATAAATGTAATATTTTGTACTCAATTTTATTTATTTGTGCATTTAATATTTTGGAGTTCAAAAGTATTGATTTACTATCTATAAATTTTTTTAAAATCATTTATAATAGGTAATTATAAAATTGATAAATATGTAGGTTGTTGTTTGTATGAATTGATGAATTTTAGATAATTAATTATAAAAATACAAAATTATATCTCAAATATAAACTTTAAAATTGAGATAATTAATGAAAAAATAAGTAAATTCGAATATTAAAATGTGACGCTTACCCAAGCGGAAAAGATGAATGGACCAAGATTGATGGTGCAATTGTTCCTTCGTGCATTAATGGTGATGTTTTATTTTCATCTAACGTTTGAACGGTTGAGAATTGCGATTTCCTAGTCCGCTAAGTGCCGTGCTTTTTTATCTTGGAGTTCTTCCAGTTAAGGAGTTGTGATGGAAAAATGCTGTTTCTGAAACCGATTGCTAGATGCTTTACGAAGCTCAATTGGGGCGTCAAAATAGCCTTCACTAGCCATCTTTAAAATATTTAAGTAAAGCCTTAATTTTTACCTAGTATTTCATTTAATAAAATAGAATTTCCATTCCATTTTCACAATTGCAAGTTAGATAATTAATTTCTATTGTGTTTTTCTTTTTTTTTTCCACAAAAAGAATTCATTTTCCTCACAACATACAATTTTCTTTACCCCTAATCATATAATAAAATAATTTTAAAAATTACTATTTATTTGAGGTCCTTTTATTTTCCAACAAATCAAACACTCCGTTAGTATCTGTCAACCTTCTTAGTTGATGTTGCTTTTCCTTTTTAAATTAGCGTTTGAAAATCCCCCAATTCGGCATCTGATTCTGGTCAGGAAATTTACTTCTATAGTGTTTGGCAATGGTTAATACGAAATAAACGTCTAATTATATTTTATTGTTAATTATTTCTCCAAAAATTTAATAGTCACTCTATCCTATACAGGTGGTTACATGGCTACCTCTAATCATACATAAAGACTAGACATTACAAATAAATGAAACTAAGCAATAATTTATGATAACTGGTGCCTCAGCTCTTATAATTTTGCCAGTATCACAATCAAAATAATTTTGGCAGGTGTGTAGAAGTAGACAAATTTGTAATTGCAACTTGCCATAAGGTTAAATGTGACACATGAGCCGATAGCATGAACCCAGCACTATGCCACAACGTCAAACGCAACACATGGCCCATCTATTAATAGGGACCTCTCATTCTATCGATGATTCTCCGCAAGAAAAAATATTCTTGATTTTTCATACAGGCAATTCATGTGGAAGGGCTTATTAGGAACAGGAAGACATAACCGAATTGAATTAATTCATAGATTTATCTAGTTCACGTTACAAACAAAGAAAGTTATTATTATTATTATTTTTTTGTTGGTTAGATCTTCGAAAACCATTAGAATAAAAGAGAGACATGTAAATTTGCATTTATGGCGAAATAGGATTACAATTGACAAATCTTTACGAGATATATACAGCAAATAAATGAAACAAGATGGTATGATGAAAATGTTATTTTGATGATTTAACAATTAAATTCAATTGGATCAAATAATTGGGTATATTTTATTTTTCACACTAATAGGAGTTCATCTAGGCTTCTACTTTATGAATATGATACTTTTTAGGCATTTCTAATAATGTCAAGAATTGTTCCTAAATTTGGCATTTCTAATAAACAGAAACTAACATTATAAATAAGCGCAACTAGTACTGCAATCGAATTGAATCGAGCCAGTATAGTGTTGAGTTCAAATTCGTGTTCGACTCAAAATTTCAAAATTCAAATTCGGTTCGAGTTCAATGTAGCTTAATATTTTAAGCTAGAGTTAGGCTCGAAATAAAATTATATAATAAGTTCGACTTGATTAAGCTCGTTTAGACTTGATTTATTGTAAAAATATATTCTAAATTCTAATTAAAATAATATTAGTACATAAACTTGATTTCAATTTGATTAATATTTATGCTCGACAAGCTCGATAAAGCTCAATCAGGCTCACGAATTAATCGAACTAAACATATAAAGTTCAAGTTTGGCTTGATAAACTTTTTAAATAGTTCGAATTCAAGTTTGATTAGACTATTTTTGAATCAAATTTGAATAAATATCGAGTCAAACTCAAGTGGTTTATGAGCTTGTTTGGTTCATTTTCACCCCTAAGCGCAACTTAGCAAAAATTTACAATGACGAGTGCCTCATTGAATAGAATTATGCAAGTATCACAACGATATAATCTTGGTAGCATGTGAAGAAGTCAACAATTTGCAGTTGCAACTTGTCCCAATGTCAAATGAGACACATCAGCCCATGTCGTTAACACAACAATAGGTCATTGCATCAATCGTGACACTAGGGCCCATCTGTTAATATGCAAAGACTAGACAATATTAAAAAACACAACTTAGCGATAATTTTCAATGACCGATGCCTCATCTATTAGAATTTTGTGAGTGTCATAATGACTATAATTTTAGTAACATGTGAAGAAGTAGACAATTTGCGGTTGCAACTTGTTGCAAGGTCGAATGTGACACAACAGCCCATGTCCATTAATTCAACAATACGTTATGTCGTTATGACATCAAACGTGACACATGGGCCCATGGCCATTATTTTATATATATGTGTATGGATGTTACCATTATAATATTCATAACTTACTCTATAATGTTGATACCTTTTACTATAATTTATTTTATTCTTATTTGAACTTTTCTTGAATGTAGATCTCTCTGGTGTGATTTTTATTTTCCTTTTTTTGCCGATAAAAAAATGAACTTCATTTAAAAAAAAAAGAATTACATCAACTATGTAGATGATCTAAGAAAAATGATAAACAAAGAGTTGTTGATACAAAAACCTAACTGTATAAGCCTATATATCTCTTCCACAAGCAACATAAGATTGGTTTCCACAATCTTCAAACTAATCTAATCTATAGATGTGACTTCCAGGTGTAAACACAATATATCGACAATCATGAGAATGGTAGAAAATCTTAAGATCTAATATTAATAATGCATATCTAAAAATAATGAAATTAACAATGATGAATCTACAAATTTATAATAGTCAAAACCGAAAAGATATTTAGTAACAGTTTCCCTAATCACACATAATCCAGCAAATTCACTCATTTTAAGAGAGAGAGAGGAGAAAAAACTATATACATATTCTCTTTTAACCTCTATTGAACGCAGTGAGAGGAGAGCATATTGCAATAAAGGCTATGAGTTATCATTGGATAGTCCGAGATGGTTTTTAAGAGGACAACAATCCATTGCACATTCCTGATTTATGCAAAAGACATTTTATACAAAACGTCTTGAAATAAGGATTAAAGTGAGGTTGATTTCCATAATTTAATAATGCTACAATTGACTTCGTGTGAAAGGCATATGGCTAGATACATTACACTTAATTAAACATGTATCTTGCTCCCTGATACATATACTGCAAGACTCTTCCCACTTATTGAGCATGTGATCCTTTTGCTCATAGCCATTAACTCAATGATCTATCATGATGTCAACTGTGACCTAAAGACCCATCTATTAATACGCAGGGTCTAGACATTATAAATAAACACAACTTAGCAATAATTTTACAAGTACTAATGCCTCATCTAATAGAATTTTGAGAGTATCACAATGACTATAAATTTAGCAGCATGTGAAGAAGTCGACAATTTGCAATTGTAACTTATCATGAGGTCAAATGTGACAAAATGGCCCATATCTAATAATTTAACGATATATCATGACATCAAACATGACACATGGCCTCATGGCCATTATTTTATATATATGTATATGTATATTGCCATTATAAAGTTGATATCTTTTAATATAATTTGCCTCATTTTTATTTGAACTTTTCATGAATGTAGATCTCTCTAATGTAATTTTTCCTTACTTTTTTTGCTAATAAAAAAAATGAAATTCATTCACAAAAAAAAAAAAAAAGAATCACATCCACCATGCAAATTAATATAAAAAATACGATAAAGGAAGAGTTGGAGATATAAAAACCTAACCAAATAAGCACGCATATCTCTTCTAAATACATCATTGGTTTGACTACCACAATCTTCAAGCTAATATGATCTATAGATGTGATTTGTAGTAGTGTAAACATAATAGATCGACAATAATGAGAATCGTAGAAAACATTAAGATCTAATATTAATAGTCCATATTTAAAAATAATAAAATTAGCAACGATGAATCTACAAATTTAAAATAGTCAACACCAAAAAGACATTTAGCAACAATTACGTTCATCACACATAAACCAATAAGTTCATTTACTTTAAGGAGGGGGGTAAGAAACTATATAAATTTTCTCTTTTAACCTCTATTGAACTATGTGACAGCATAGTAGCTTGCACTAGAGGTTAGTGGCTATTAATGGATAGTCCGAGGTGGTTTTTAGAAGAATAACACTCCATTGCACATTCCTCATTTTGATGGAAAACATTTTACGTTAATTTTAATAATTTCATAATTTCAGAGGAGTGACATGGAAGCACATACAAAAAATGACTAAAAGTGAGAAGGTAGGGAAAAGGAGCAAATAGTCTCATGGAACAGACAGTCTCAAGGAACTCAAACATATTAGTGACAAGAAGAGGAGTTATATAGCATCAACCCTACTATTCTAGAGGAAAGATTATTTGTTCTTCACTTTGAGCTCTATTTAATCTCTTGTGAGAGGATTTTAGCAGCAGGGTGATGTTTCTATCAATTTTTGAATCCTTTAAATGAGGAAGAGCTCTAGGTATTTATTGAGCTTGACTCTTGATGACGCCCAATGAATTGTACTAACCATCAATGAGTAAGATAAATACTTCTATCGATGGATTTTTCCATGGACTCTCTAGCCCATAGAAGGCCTTATTAAGTTTATGAGCTCCTTGAAAAGGTTGAAAGCAAATGGGTCAATCCAGTGTAATGATCCCTGCTTCAGACCTACTATGTCAAATCTCTTTTAGTTATCTTAGTTCATGGACTTGACTCCTTGGGCTCTTTTGCTCAACCAAAAGAGTCAAGGCCACATCATTGATGTGCTTAAAACCTTTCCTTTTTAGACTTAGCCCTCTACATTTGCATCCTAACCAAAGTTCTTTGGACAAAGTTCAAATATTTTAGGTATTGCTTGCATTTATGCATAATGTAGTCGCTACTTGACACATATGGGTTGCAAGTTAGCACTACTGCTACCAAGTGTGCCCATAAAGTTAAAAGTTTTGCTTTTCTAGTTGATGAATTAAGGAATACAAGCCTGGCATGAGGCTTGCCAATTAATTTATGGTAGGCATTGATAATGTAGTGTGAGAACATACAACACCATTGTAATTAAACACTGGTTCACTTGAGTGATCTTGCCTCCAAAGGGGTATCTAATGTAGTTGTAATAGCTTTTATGTGCCACAAACACATTCATGTGAATGACCACGTCCCATGGGGTTGACTTCCATATACTAGCTTGGCGTTATCAATCCTAAATCATTTTTCTGATTGTTAGTTATTAAGATGAAGTGGTAAAATCACATGCTTGATGGATTTTTCCATGGGCTCTCTAGCCAACAAAAGGCTTTATTAAGTGCATGAGCTTCTTGGGAAAGGTTAAGAGTAGACGAGTCGATCTGGACTAATGATCCCTATTTTAAGCCCATCATGTCAAATCTTTTTTAGTCATCGCAATTCATGAACTTGATTCCTTAGGCCCTATCACTCAAGCCAAAAGAGTCATGCTTCGGTCATTGCTGGGCATAAAACCTTTACTTTTTAGATTTAGCCCTTTATAATACCTTAAATGTACTTACCATGATATGTTGATATTTTCAATGTATTTTACCTGATTTACTTTATATTGTTTATATTTGCATAACTGCATCAATTAGGCAATAAAAATAATTGTAAATCAATTTAACCCCAGCCGCGCATCCCGTCCCCCACAAAGATGTCCTAGTGTTTGATCGGTCTTTCAATAAAGGTTCTAGGTATTTAATATCCATCCTACAAAAAGTTATTAAGTGAGGAAACACATGTCAATTGTTCTTTAAAATTAATAAGCAGGAAAGGAAACACATGTCAATTGAGTTGCATCATAAAGCAAAAAGAATATTTGTCTATGCAATCAGGTATGATTCTCCCCATATCCTATGCTAAAGATTTTATTAACTAATCTTATATCAAGATTGTGCAAGAACACCCTTTAAACAATTTGTTTGAGCTTTAACTCTTGAATAAAATTTTTTCTTTAATGAAAGAAAATATTTACTTTAATAACGTTAATTAACGATTGTAGGCACTTGTTAAGGGTTTAAAAATAAAAATAAATATGTTTTGAAAGATTGTTTATACACTTTATAAAAATATTCCATGGAAACCTCAAAAGTTTCTCTGCTTGGCTTATTTAAAAGTACTTTAATACATGCATTAACATTCTATTTACATTTACTGTACATTTTATTAGTCAAGATTGTGAAAAGCAAGGTCGCATAACGTAAAGAGCTTGTAAGAATACAAAGAAGAACCATTGACTGAAAAATATATTGAAAAAAAAAAAAGTGATTTCTAAACAAGCTATATTAGCAAATTAAGTTTTTTATATAATTATGAGATATTTTATTATTAATATCTTGAATGTTTTTTCTTTCACTAAGTAAAAACTAAAAATTTTTTCTATAATATTAGGTAATATGACCCTATATAAAATTTTTGTAGGAATTAAAAGAGACCTTTACGTGGAAAATAAGGCCACCTAAGCATTGGTTAAAATTATTTAAGACGAAAATGCCTATTACACCATGATTGAAAAACTTTAGAAAATAAATCTGAAAAAAAAGGGGAGGTTATATAATTTTAACTCGTATGTTTTCCAATAAATAAATTGTTGAAAAATAACTCTTTTTATTCAGAAACCTCATAAGACAGTGTTCTCTCTTTCTCTTCCTCCTTCTCTTAAACCCTAGTCCCTAGCCACTCCTTTTCTTCTCTATACTTGTCCAACTAATTTCACTGTAAGAAATCCATTGTACACTAAAAGGACACAATTTCACTCATCATCTTATGTTTTTTGATGAGTTCTTTAAAATGAACTATAGTATTTGATTTCTAGCGAGATTTGAGCATAGTATGAAGGAAGGATCTAGTTAATGTGATTATAGAAAGATAAGGATGTATATATTATAATATATATATGCTTTGTATAAGAATCTTTGAAATGCTTAAGATAAAATTGTTGAATCACTATTAATTCTTCTTTAAAGTTGTTAGAGGGGAAAAATAATCTAGGATATAGCAGTGGTTACCTTATCAACTACTACAAAATGAGTCAAATGAAAAATCAACATTTTAATATTAAAAATGAAAAAAGAAATCAACATTGTATTTAGTGGTATAAATAAGAGATCTTCTTTTGTATCTATTTATCACCACTTAAAAGCTTTTATTTTAATTATTTAAATTGTTGATAATTTATTTGACCTATTTTGTGAAACGTTAATACTTTATTTAAATATACCCTTAAACATTACCTTTAAAATCTTAATGTCTTATAGTGTAATTTACTCCTGACTAATTAAACTAACACACTGAAAGGCTTTGAATTTGTTTTAGAAGAGTGGTTGGGTTATACCTGAAAATATTGAAGAGCTTCTCTGTAAAGACCCGACATGCTCAATTCTCAAATTAAGCACACCAAGTCCCCAACCACATATAACTCTTACGAATTATACGTAAGGCTGTTTTAAAAGAAGGTGTTTATGTTGAACATTGCTATCCGATTTTAGATTGTGAAATCGTTTAGTTAGATTCTGGCAACAACTGAATTTAGCAGCGGAAAAATAAACTTTGATAAAAACATTTCTACTTAAAAGCATTTCAAACTTTCACTATTACAAGTGGAAAAACTTTTACTTAAACAAATATTTGCAAAAGCTTATTTAATAAAACATGGGCAATAACAAGCCCTTAAATGAAAATACAAATTTATAAATAAATCCAGTCCTCTTACAAAACAAAACAAAAGAAGAAACAAAAACAAATATATCTCGGACCTATTACATTTCACTCGTCTCCCAAATCTTCAAGTTCACCCGATGCCCGAGACAAACATCATCACATCAACAACAACAATAATAACTCATCATCATCAACTTCATCAACAACCTGTAAAAAGAATAACAACAACAAGAATGAGCCGAAACCCAGTACATAGTAACATAACCACACACGAAAGTGGCACGCGAGCTTAACTAAATGCAATGCATCAATCCACAAGTTATTATCTTTTCATTAAAATAAACAAATCAACAATGGAGCACTCGCACTCCGGAACAAGCCAATGGGAATCTGGGGGTCTTGAGTAACAGCAGCTGCTCAGGGGGTTGATATAGATAGACCGGATATCTATATCTCCTATATCTAACCAATAAAGAATATTAATAGCATCATCTAGGGTTCACAGTCCTTTATATACTCTACTTATCCCGGTCTATAACATCAATTAGTTCAACGGTCCCATACCCGTGAACTAAAACATATTATTTCCTCTCGAGCCTAAGTAAAGAATATACCAATACAGTTAACCCTATTAGCTACCCACTTAGCCCATAAAAGAAACCACCATTGCATCATGGATTTGAGTCATTGCATCATGACAAAGGATTGGGCTAAGTGCCTAAACTACCATGCCATTGCATCATGACAAGGTTGTCGCTCTCCGATTTCGGATTCAATGACATAATAGACAACCAACACTCATCAATTATTGAGCCGAGGTTAAGTTCTTAATCCATTTTAGATGCCTATCTTAACATCCAACACGCAAGTTACTGCGTACCTTGAATATGAAATCCAAACATAGCTTCGGAAGGAAATTTCATAAGATAATCCAGAAGATAAAATCAGATATCCACCACTGTTAAGAAAAGAGCTCGTATAAGAAACTAAACTAAACTAATCATCCACTTTATATCAAACTTTTATTAATCCTATTTAATCAGACACTAATGTGGAACCCCACTATGGCTGCGATAAATCGTCCCGCCAAAATATGGACAGTTCTCCTTTGTCTGTCAAAGAATTTCTTTTCTCTTTATTTATAGTGTTTTATTACAAAAGCATTAACAAAGAATTCATAAAACCAAAAACATTCATTTTTCAAGTAAACGCACATTTGAAACAACATATTCACCATATTATTCAAAGATCACCTTAACACATTCATTTAACCCAATTATTTGTTACTAACCCATTTTAGCTTAACCTTAGCCAAATTGATTAAAAGTTAGTCATTTAAGTCATTTACCAAGTCAAATTGATTAACCTTAGCCATTTAATTCAAAAGCCAGCCAAGTGGATTAAGCTTAAGAAATCTAGTTCATTTTAGTTTAATTGAGTTCATTAAGTCAAACTCATTAGAATTAATCATTTAATCTAATTACTAAGCCAAAGTAATTAAACTAACTCAATCTAATTTATTTTAACTCATTTAAGTTCATTTAGTTAAGTTGAACATAGGTTTGTTAACTAAGTTCATTTTATAACTAACTTCTAGATTTAATCTAATTATTTGTTAAATCAATAAATCTACTTAAGTCATATTTAATTATATCAACCAATCAACGTAACACATCAAAAATCACTTATATATCTCATTTTAACTCAAAAAGATCCACTTCCTAAAGCAAACACAAATAAAACAAACAAAAACAAGTTTTTAACTTTGCTTGGAAAATGTATCAGTTGGAAATAAGTGAAATTTAAGCACTGATACTTTTAGAATTTGCAAAAACTTAAAACATGAAAGTTGTAGATCTCTTTTTAAGCTTTCCAACGCAACTTGAATCACTCAAATTGGAATTCGTATGAAAAAGTTATGATTAAATTACGAAAACATGTTGCTGCAAGGGACGAATCACGCCCCTTTGCTCGCCCGCGATTTCATAAAAATTTGTGACAGACCAAATCACGCCCCTTTGGTCGCCCATGGTTTTTGAAAAATACATAATCAGTTCGTTTCACTCCGTTTTGCTCGCCCGTGGTTGATCCCCTGATACATGTTACGAATTTGCTCTGTTTTTAAAATCCATTTTTACACTTTTTCACCAACTTATACATCTCCTACATCAATTCTAACATCAAATAAACACTAATAACAACTCCTAGCACTTCAAATCTCTTCCAACAACTTTAAACTACAATCAACTCATCACAACTACTATTCATCATCTCCTTCCTCAAACCAACTCATATCAAACTTCAACTCAACAATTACAAAAATAAACAGCACTTTCAACCCAATTCAACATCAACTCATCAATTAAATAAGTAAACAACAAAGATAATAAGGAAATAACAACTTATCTTTTAAGAACTCTTGCACACTTGATCTTTCTTTACACTTCTAACTTGTTTTCCTTCATCTAGCTTCTCTCCTAACTTTGATTAATCTTCTAGATAGCTTTAATCTTGAGATTTGTGGAAGAAATTTGAAGAAAAGAAAAGAAAAGAAGAAGAAAGGAAGAGGGAAAGGAAGGCATCGGTTGGGAAAATGAAAAGAATAAAGGAAAGAAAAGTAAAGGGGAGAGAGGCAACGAAGGAGAGATAAAAAGGAAAATAATAAGGATTATAATTAATTTAAACGAATATAGGTATAGGCTTAGAACTATCAGATCAAATATCTATAGTTCTAGAAGTATTTAGAAGATGATTTTAAAACCGATAGGTTATAAATTAAGAACTTAAAGTAAGAACTTAATTTAGGAATTTAATTTGGATACAAAGATATTTAATTTGAGTTCGGATTTAAGAACTGATATTTTTATTCAAGCAAATGAACTCAAATTTTACTGAGACTTGGGAACTATTGTTTAGGCTTAGAATTAAGAGTTTAGGAATCCTCTAAACATTTCAATGACTTGTTTAGAGAATTTAGATTTCAAATCTCAAAACCAACTTAATTATTAGCTAATTATATTAAGCCAACTTGTCTAATTATATCCTATATTCATTTTATTCATTTAATTTATCTAAACTCAATTTCTAATCTTGGTGAAGGTTTGGGGTATTTCATTCTCTTCACTAATGTGCTGGGTTGCACCTGAAAATATTGAATTCCCTGTTTGGATATAGATTAAACCAACAACTCATCATGAAGTTTTTTCACTCGTGCTCTTGACATCAAATCTTGTTTATTCCTACGAGGAATTCACTTCATCTTAGCAAGTAATACCAGTTTGAGTTATGGTTCCTCTTAAATGCGAAGGTTAAAAGTACAGAAAAGCGGTTGAGTTAGCTTTTCCTCTTTGGGATTATAACCGCTCAAACCTGCTCAGTTTGGTTGAGTGTTCCTAAGTTTGCCCAGCCCCTTTTATGTTAAAACTCAACCTCCCCTATTGATTTGATGGACCATAATTTTTTATATATGGAAGATCTAACCTAGTCAACATTCGTATTTGTATAACTTATCAATCAAAGATATTTGTCATCATGACACATGAGTCCTTTACCTAGAGTAACCTTAATTGTGGTACTCTTATGATTGGCTTCCAATGAAATTTACATGGAAATTCAAAAAATTAATTAATCACAATTATGCTAAAGAGATGTCAAGTCTAGTTACAGTAAGATAGTTTTATTTACCAACAAGCTTACGTTGCCTTCCTAGATTAGATAATGACTTCTCATATCTTCATATTAGCTTCATATTATAATCTATAGAAGTATCCATTGGCTTGTCACCTAATATATTGGCTTTCTTAGGTAAGTTTATTACATATTTTCTTTGAGAAATATAATTATCACCTTCAAAGTGAGTGACCTCAAAATCTAGAAAGAAATTTTAATTCTCTATGGTCTTTAGTTTGAAATTATTGATTCAATAAGACTTTCGATTTTGAAATCTGATTATCACCATCTTCAATAATGATAATATCATCAATATAACAATTGTAAAATTCCCTTCCCTGAGTTTCACAACATATAAAAAAAAATTAAATGATCTAATTTGCTCCCATGCTAAAATGAAGAAGAGATGAAATAATTTTACTAAACCAATATCCTGGAGATTGCTTTAGGCCATACAATGACTTCTTTTATCATCAAACTAGGTTTGACTTCCCTTGAGTAAGAAAACCTAAGGGTTGTTCCATATACACATCTTCATATAAATCTCCATGAAGAAAGTACTCTTAATATCTAGCTGATGCGAAGGACACTTAAACAATTGTTGCTAGAGATAGGAATAGATGAATTGAAATCATCTTAATAAGGGGGAGACTATGTCTATGTAGTCTACACCATGTACTTGTGCGTAGGTTTTAGTTGATAGTTTCTAATTTCACCTTAAGGTGATCAATGGAACCATTTGGCAAAGTCATCACTACATAAATTCATTTAGAAACCATTAGGAACTTCCCTGAAGGTAGAGGGACCAAATCTGAATTTTCATTATGATGTCAGGTAGACATCTCTTCTACTATAGCCTACATCTAACATGGATGAGATAATGCCCCTACGAGTTTTGAAAAGAGAAATTAAGGAAAAATAGGATTCAAATGTTTTGTTGTTGATTTGGAGTTGCATCAGATAAAAACACATTTTAAGAACACAACTCGAAGCTGAAGTATTCAAAATTTATGAAACTAATTGGTTCTTTTCAACTTCAGTTCAGCAACTTCCAATCATTCATGGCAAGCACACCATTCTGAAGTAGTATCGAAAGAATTAGGTCGGTCCCAAAGGATTGGTGGCAGCTATCGTACTCACAATCCATCCATTATCTAGCTAAGGAAAATTTAGAAACTCATAATGAAAATAAGAAGCTAGACTATGTTAATGGGTAATATTCATAAGCATTTACTGGGCAAAATAGAAGAATGGGTTTGTAACTTCACAAAAACAGTAGCTTACGCTTTACTACACCAATTTCTTATCATGTGATTTCATAAAATCAATTACTCCAAAAGAATGGTTGACTAGGATACTTGCACCATCAAATCCACTGATACAAACTAAAGCTTCTCTCGAAATCAGTAGTTCTAGATCTAGATATTAGATCCGTATAAAAAACAACAATCTTTTCTTTTGTGACAGAAAGTTTTCACTCACTCTCTCTTGAGATGAAAGGATTAACTCCATTAGTAGTCATAAATCTATCAATTAAAATGACTTCTCGGTCTATTTTAACGAAATCAAATATGAATCTAATAGGTGCACCACTCAGTTAGACCCATGAAAACAAATCAAGCTACTAATTACAAATACCTAGTCAATTTACTTAAAAACACATTTGAAATCACATGAATCAGGATTTGGATTCGCAAACCCTAAGCTATAGGTGATTATTTCTCCATAGGTTTAAACAATTAAGAACAGATCTGAAGAAACAAAATCAAATTCGAAAGATAATTCACTTGATTGCTCAAAGTTTTACAAAAATTACAAACATCAAGGTTTAATTGATTTTACTTAGAAAATTCATGAGTATTCTAAAGCAAGAAGAAATTGAATTTCAACTGCCCTAGAATCCTCTTAAAACTATGCTATGGTAGGGATATTTATAATAATGTATAGTACTTATTCGCGTGCCTTTGCACCTTTATTTATAGGCTCAAGGCATGGAAATCATGAAGATTTTATTGCTAACATGGCAAATTCTTCATAACAAAATTCTTCCTTCTTCCCACTCGCGTATTTCATCATGTACTAAATCGTCAGGGGTCACATTGATGCTTGTCCGAGTGCTCGAGATGACAAAGAAGCGAAGCTTGACGTTTAAAACTCTCAAAGTATTCGCGTTTTAGTCCATTCATCTATCAAGTGTGGAATTAAGGCGGTCGAGGACTCACAAACTTGAGGCTTGGCATTAATCTGGCAAAAATCGGTCTTCGAATAGTAGCTATCGAGGATCAAAATATGAGGCTTGACATTAAGGCTCAATAGAAGCTTTTTTGGCAGATTGAGGCTTGATCACCTTAGAACAATTATCGAGGATCATGTCGATGGCTCAAAGTTAAGGCGCAACAGACCATTTTTCCTTGTTTTACTTCTTCTTTTGGCCTCGATGATGATTTGGGTTAGACTCAACTTTGTCCAACTTTGACTTTGTTTGTTGTTTAGCTCCGAATCTGATAAAAACACTTCATTTCTTCTTCTTTTGATTCAATGAGCTTTAAAACAACAATTTAACATCAAAAGCACAAGATTCATGGGAATTTAATCAAAATTGCACCAAAATGAGCTCAAATTCCTATGAAAAATATAGAGTAAAAGAGACTTATCAAATTCCCCTATACTTAAGCCTTTACTTGTCCTCAAGAAAAAATCACTTCAAATCAACAAGGCTTAAGAAGAAAATAGATCATAAATGGAATTTTTGACCAGACCAAATAAAATTGAAACCATCTCAGCTCTTCGAATATTTAATCATTTATAATTGTGCTAAAGTTACTTTTGTTAAATTTACAAAACCTATCTAAGTAAATCAGCCTTTACCCTCATCATTTAATAAAAAATTCTAACGCAAAAATTATTCAAAAGATCAATCAGAGTAAGAAAGAAACTCAATTAACTTCTATCCCCTTATACATAAAAGTATGTAATTCCTTAATCACTTCTCTAAGCAGACTAATTGAAAATGAATGCATATACATCAGTTCATCTCCTAAATCTTTTCCCTCGTTTTGTGCTGTTTAATTTTGTCTTAATTATTTATTCAAAGGTTCAAAGGGAAAGATTTTTGCCTTCTTCTTTACAATTCCTCTGGATGGGTTTTTGCCTGTTTCTTTTTGCTCTTTTTTTTTTTTTTTTTTTTTGCTTATTTAAAATTGAAAGAGGGACAAGAAATTGCTTTTCTGAGGGACCAATCCATGCCCATTTCAACCTTAAGCACAATGGTTTTCATTTTTTTTTAATTTTTTTTTTTAGTTTTTAATTAAGGTAAAGGAAAAATCATCAAGTTATGATCATCATTTAAACATTCACTAAGGATTAAATAGCACTCAAAATGATCAAATTGAAAAACATACAGATCATTTATGCTTTAGTAAGAAAATTGAGTAGCTTTTCTAAGGACCTTAAACTAATTCCAGCTCTAAATTTCTAGATTAAATAAAGAGTAAAACTACTTCACATGGATATTGTAAAGTGATTTGAACGATGTAAAAATAACTCAATCTCATGATAATTTCATTAATCGTTCGGCTAATTTGATTTTTCTCGAAATTTTTTTGTCAAATTTTAGCCATTTCATTAATTTCTTATGATTTTCTATGGGAAAATCGATCTTTGTCAGCAAATACTCTATATTAGCAAATTTCAGCATTTAACCCACCATCTTGCTAATCCCTCCCCTATAGTTAATCTAAACATTGTCCTCAATATTTAAACTGCATGTTAAGCAGACATGGGGATTCAAACAATTCAATTTAGATAAGTTTAAGCAAGATTTAACAATTTACAAGTTAAGAAAAATTCCTCTTTGTGAGCTCGAGGGTCAAATTAATTCTTGTTGTCACGGTCTTCATTGCCCTATAAAATTCTGTTCTAACAAATTTTGACAAAAATTAGCAAGTATCAAAGCTCAATCAGAGCCTTGATAGAGTTATGGAAAAAAATTATATCAGAAAAGAATATGTAATTATTAAAAGAATTAAGGAATTATTAATTTAAACAAACAAATAAATAAATTGACAAAGAAAATTTTAATGTTTGTCTTCCTGTCAGTACTGCCAAGGTTTACTAAACTCATTTTCTCTTCTTCTTGGCACAAGAGGTTCGAGTTCCCCTCTAATGTCACTCTATTTTTATTTCCTCCTTTTCTTCCTCTACCTCTACTATTACTCCTATTTTGCTTGTGTTGTGGAGGATGCTCAACCAATTGGCTCCTTGATTGAGAAGAAATAACTCCTTTCTATTTTTCGATCATCTTTGCTCTCTTTCAAAGTGTTGTTGAAGTTTTCACACAAAGAGTTCATGACTCTTTTCTTGCTTCATTTCGCACTTCATTTCTTCTTCGCTTCTCTTCTCTTCCTTTGTTCCTCATCCTCACTACTCTCTAAAAGCTATATCATAAGCCTGTTCGTTGCCATCTATCTCCTCTATTCCTTGAGGAATTTCACTAGGTTGAGATGGTTTAGGTGACTACACTTCTTGAACTACTTGGGCTTGAGCCTCTTCAATTCTCCACGCAGCATAGATTTCATCTAGAGTACCTAGATTCCGAGCAAATTCATCATTAGCTTTTCTTTGTTTAATCCTCTTATATTGCTCCTTGGCTCTTGCCCTGGCTCGATCCATTTCTCTTTGGATCTCCTTCCTACGTTTGACAACATCCAAAATGTTCTGTATAGTTCTGGTGTCATCTATGTCTGAGGATTCATGTGGTGCTTTAGGAAGATCTACTGAGGAGCCTTATGGGACTTTAGGTTGAGGTTCTTCTTTATTCAACTCAGCAAAGTCAAAAGTCATTGGGGTTTCCATCTGAATACACCCCTCTTCTTGATCTGTAGATTTATTCTTTTTAGAAGTTTTCTTCTTCTTAGAAGATTTCTTCTTCTTCTTATTCTTTTTAGCAACCTTAACCTTTGTAGTTGCTGCTGCTTCTTCTTTATTCCATTCTTCGTAGAGCTCTCTGACAAGCTCTTCATCATTCTTTTCTTGTTCAAGTGTTTCTAGATGCTTCTTGTATGCTTGATGCTCTCTTTCTTGTGTCAAAAAGGATTCTTTTTCTTTCTCCTTCTCAGTTCTCGGGGGTTTAATTGGCCTTCCTTCTACACCCTTTGTCTCTCTTCTTCCAACCATTGCTCATACTTCTTTTGTTGAGCCATGGCTTCATGAAATCCTTGCACATCATCTACAACAAAAGTTTCTCCATTGTAATCCCATCCTTCATCAAGGGTTTATGTAGCAAGCTCAATCAAGAGATCTAGCACTAACTCATCCAACAAGTTAGTCACTACAAGTCTGAAATAATCATCCACAACTATTTGAATAACCGTTGTTTTTATCTCTCGAATTATATCCTCGTCTGCATTGATTGCATCTTCCAAAGCTTGGATAATGAGCTTGTTAATATCTTCAAGGATTTCTACTACATCTTCATGAACTTCATTAGAAGGTATCGGTAATTCAATTCTTCCATAAAATGATTGGTCAAAGGGTTCTCCTAAACAGACATTATCAACAATTGTTGGTGCTCCCTCTACCACAATGGTACACATTTGCTCACAAATGGAGTGGAAGATGTACTCATTCTTTTCCTTTTCTTGCATCAAAATTTCTTGTGCAGATTCTCTCAGAGCTTCATCTATTTGAGCATCTAACGCAGTGAATTCTTCTTCTTCGGTGGGTAAGGAATTCAAATCAAATCCTTTATTTCCCTTTGTTGTGGTAGCTTCATTGGAAATATTTACAATAGCTTCAGCTTCCTCCACTACAATTCTTTCTTAAGCTCATGTCTCTTGTATCATTTGTTGAATAAGATCACTCAGGAGGTTCAACTTGGATCCTTCATTAGCAATCTTAACTAGAGCAACTTCTAAGATTAACTCCATTATTGCTTCCATGATGGGTAGTTATGCTGGATCAGTGACAACTTCTTTATTATAAGAGATAGGAGCAAAGTCCTCATCTAAGTCATTAGGAAGGATGAATTGCCTTCTTTTGGGTAAGGTGGGAACATGGATTAATTGTGTTTTAGGCTGTACAGTGGCTTCATTATCCTTACCAATATCATGGGTAGGTGATTCAAATAATTGTTGGGTAGAAACTATGTTTATTGTTTGTGTTTGAGGTAAGGTGCGAGGATAAGGTTCTGTATGTACAAAGGATTATGTATGGGTTGGTGTATGTTTAGGTGAAGGTAGAAAATGTAGAGGTGATAGTCTGGCATCATTGTCATTATCATCATCATCAAGATGTGACTACCAAGACTGATGGTAGTGATGGGGATTTGGACGTTGAGGGTTGAGGGATAATTTTGGAAACCACTTCCAAACGTGATTCACGATCTTTTTTAAATCATCAATCCTTCCATGTTCCTTTCTCCATATCAGACAGCCTCTTCTTTATCTCTCTTACTTCAGCTTCCAATCTGTTGAAGCTGGCTACTGATGGTCAAGAAATAGCTTTGGTGCAGAAGTTTCGGCAAGAAGGTACAAGCGGATTTCTAGTTAAGGAGGTGATTCACTTCTAGCTTGCTCAGCTGGTGCTGCTAACTCTGAGGCAAGTTGTGGCTCGGATGTTACTGGTTCTATAGCTATGACGGCAACTACTTTAGCTAATTTCCAACCCCTTAAGGACTTCTTTTGCAGCCCCTTGTAACTGCATACCACATCCATCGGTCTTTGTTTAAGCCAAATTCCTAGATTTCTCAAAATTTTAGTAACTAAGCCACCCAAAAATATCCCCTTGTAACTCAAAGTAGCCTGATACTTTCATCCTATAAGGAATCAATAATCCCACATTTATCTTAATGCCCCTCATAATGTTGATCATTAGGTAGAGTTCAACTTCAACAATTGTTGAACCTCCTTCCAATTTTGAAAATATGCCCTTAATCAGCATATAATGCAATATCCTGGCACTTTTGTTCTTGAATTTTAAAACAGTTGTTCTTAAAGGATCAAAACGTCCTTCAATCTCTTTAGCAACAAAACACCTAAACTCTACCTCAGGTATTTCAAGATGAAACTCTTGAAATTCTTATTCATTCAAATACTCCTTATCATATAGTCCCATAGCAAAGATGAATTATTTCATTGAGACCTGTCTATATTCTCCAAAGGCATAAAATTTCATAACACTATTCAAAGTTGGTACTTCTCCCTCCATTTTTAAGCTGGCCATGAAAGCCATAGTTGTTTCACCAAAAAATTCCTCCCTGATTTCAAACACTTTCGTCCATACTAAATCCTTCATATATCTTTCAAAATCATCCTTTATCCCATAACTTTCCAACAAATTCCAATTCAATACAGTATTTTCAACTATCCTTTTCTTTGCTAAAAACAGGTTATATTTGTCCCTATCTTCAGCAGACAAACTCATAAGAGCACTAGGGAAGGTACTTACTTGTATTGATGGCCTAGACTTGTGCCTAGCCTTTTTCCATTGTTTTTGGGATTGGGGTTGTGTGCTTTTGGGTGCCATATCCTGTAAAAGAATGTAATCAACATAAATGTTTATACTTATAAAATTCTAAAAAAAACGTAGTTTTGCCCTAAAATGTTTCAAAAGCTCAAGCTTAGGGTAACTGATGTAACAACTTTCTTTATAAAATTTTTTTCAAAAATTCATCACATTATTGTTTTGGCTGCACTTCTTCTATCTTTAAAGTCTTTTTCAGATAATCCAAAACAAACTAGGGTTAACAAGATGCTCGGATTCATAGTAATCTTCAAGCAGGTTGTTTTCCAGCGAGTATAACGAATATGAAGTATGGTCGTTTTGAAACCCTAGAATGTGCAACTACATCTATAATTCATGCTTCAATAAAGAACAAGAATGAAAAAGAGCTACGTTGATGCTAAAAATGATAAAAAAAAAAAAAAAAGGAGTGATTTTTTGCAAAGTTTTGGGATGCAGGTATATTGAAGTTACTTTATTACCTTATCGAGTTTGAAAGTTTTGAATGCAGTGATGAGAGAGGGAATGAACAGTTTTTTAGCTTTTATAGTAAAAAGTGTGGAGGGCAGGATTTTTGTCTCGACATATTATTTCACAGGTCATTTATTAACAAAAGGATAAAAGAATGTGAGGGTTAAAAACTGCCTTATTTTAAAAGAAATTAAAGATGTCAAGGGCATAGCTAGGGCTCGATGTGAGGGCTCGACATAAATATATATTTATTTATTCACAAATGCATCTGCAATAGAATTCTCAAAAACATAAAATAGCACAAATTTCATTCATTCATTCATTCAAACACGATTTCATCTGAAATAAATCTATCATTTGCATTGATCATCAACAAAACTTCCTCTAAATGTGAACAGCACAAAACAGGTATCAAAACCTGTTAATAGTCTTTACAAACAAATTCTTAAAACAAATCTCAGCAAACTTTCTCAAACAAACAAGCAAATTCCTTTAAATTAATAAAAACCTTCAAACTCTCAAACTTTCAAATTTTCCTCACACAAAGGAAAAAACAAAAACAAAAAAGTAGGATAATCATCCTAAGAGTCATTCTTGCTTCGTTTGATCTCAAAGTTTGGCTTCATTATTGGAGGGAAGGGAGCCCTGGGGTCGTTCTGTGAGTAATTTAGAGATTTGGCTAAGCTGGGTTTCCAAGTTGTGGATTGTAGCAATATGGTTTCTCAGAGTTGCATCTTTTCCTTGCTGTTTGTTCTCGGAATCCTTAATAAACTGTGAAATCATGTCCTCTAGGGAGCTCTTGTTGTTCTAAGTAACATTCACTCTTTAGCGCTAACACTGACCCTGATAATTTTGTGGATTTCCAAAGGATTCGGGAAACTTGGTATCATTGCACCTAAAATTCAAGTTCCTCCATCCAAGGTTGTATGTGTTGCTATAAAGGTCATTCTTCTATCTAACAAAATTTGACACAAACTCTACATTCTTAGAAGTCATTCCCTCTGCCATTGGTCCACATCATAACTCAACTATACTCACCGACCCATGTCCCATAGACATACACTCAACATTCTTATTAAGGACATCTATCTTAGAAGTTAGGTTGGTCACTAAATCAAGTTCAAACATTCCTCCAACATTCTCCTTCTTGGCTCTAACAAATAACCATTGGTAATGGTTATTCACCAAATCCTCAAACAAATTAATACATTCTTCAGGAGACTTGTAATTCAAACTCCCACCAGCAGCTACATCAATTAACTACCTCGTCCCATAATTCAGACCATTATAAAAAGTCTGGACCTATGTCCAATCAGGCAGGCCATGATGAGGGCAATGTCCAAGCAACTCCTTCCATCTCTCATAAGCTTCATACAAAGTTTTTGAATCCATTTGATGGAAAGAAGCAATGCTAGCTCTTAGTTTAGCTGTTCTTGAAGGTGGAAAATATTTTTCTCATAAATACTTCGGCATTTGTTGCCAAGTAGAGATGGAGTTCTTGGGTAAACTATTCAACCATTTCTTTGCATTTCTCCTGAGGGAAAATGGAAACAATCTTAACTTAACAGTATCCTCAAACACACCATTGATCTTGAAGGTGTCACAGATCTCCAGAAACTGTTGCAGATGGTTGTTTGGATCCTCATCTTACAGTTCATCAAAGTACACCATCTGTTGAACCATCTGTATAATGTTAGGCTTAATCTCAAAATTATTGGTAGCCACTCAAGGTCTATTTATGCTTGTATTTGCTCTTCAAGCATAGTCCTCAGTTGGTTATTCCTAGGATGGTCTATTTCTTCCTGGATTTCCCCTCAATGTTCTGGATCAACCATATCTTTTAAAGAATTAAATCTTTCCTTGTTTAACCTCCTTGGTTTTCTTCCTATTCATTGAGGTTATGGATCAAATGGAAACAAAATTTTAGATTGACTCCTAGTCATAATCCTACATTTTTATTAAAAACAAATCAAAAAACAACAAACAAAACAAAGAATATATACATAAAGAATTTTCAAATAAAGAACAACTACAAAATATACAATAAAAGAATTAAAGAATAATAGAAAAATAGATAAACATATATATACAAGGAAAGAATGAAAAGAACTAACGAATTAAAGGAAAAATAAAGAACTGTACAGATAAGAAAACTAAAGCAGATATTTTCAGAGATATGTACATAAAGAACAGCAAAATAAAAGAATAGAAAATAAAAGCATATATACAAAAGAGAAACATGTTAACACAAGAATATTTACAAAATAAAGAACTTTATAGAAAAATAAAAGAAGATGTCTACAATATATTTACAAGGGTTCATAACTAGAGTAATGAATGGATATACTTTCTAATATTTCCATGTTAGGGTTCAAATAAATGAATCCAACACCAATCCCCGACAATAGTGCTAGAAATACTTGTTGTCGTTGTTTATTCAGAGTTGCATCAAATAAAAACACATTTTAAGAACACAACTCGAAGTTGAAGTATTCAAAATTTATAAAACTAATTAGTTCTTTTCAACTTCGGTTCAACAACTTCCAATCATTCATGGCAAGTACACCATTCTAAAGTAGTATAAAAAGAATTAGGTCGGTCCTAAGGGATTGGTGGCAACTATCATACTCACAATCCATCCATTATCTAGCCAAAGAAAATTTAGAAACTCATAATGAAAATAAGAAGCTAGACTATGTTAATGGGTAATATTCACAAGCGTTTACTGGGCAAAATAGAAGAATGGTTTTGTAACTTCACAAAAACAGCAGCCCAGGGTTTACTACACCAATTTCTTATCATGTGGTTTCATAAAAACAATTACTCCAAAAGAGTGGTTGACTAGGATACTTGCACCATCAGATCCACTGATATAAACTAAAGCTTCTCTCGAAGTCAGTAGTTCTAGATCTAGATGCTAGATCTGTATAAAGAACAACAATCTTTTGTTTGAAAAACCAAATCAATGGATTTTAAAAACAAGCGATAGAAAGTTTTCACCCACTCTCTCTCGAGATGAAAGGATTAACTCCATTAGTAGCCACAGATCTATCAATTAAAATGACATTTCGATCTATTTTAACTAAATCAAACATGAATCTAACAGGTGCACCACTCAGTTAGATCCACGAAAACAAATCAAGCTACTAATTACAAATACCCAGTCAATTTACTTAAAAGCGCATTTGAAATCACATGAATCAGGATTTGCGTTCGCAAACCCTAAGCTATAAGAGATTATTTCTCTATGGGTTTAAACAATTAAGAACAGATCTGAAGAAATAAAGTCAAATTCAAAAGATAATTCATTTGATTGCTCAAAGTTTTACAAAAATTAAAAACATCAGGGTTAAATTGATTTTACCTAGAAAACTTACAAGTATTCTAAAGTAAGAAGAAATTGAATTTCATCTACCCTAGAATTCTCTTAGAACTATGCTATGTTAGTGATATTTAAAATAATGTATAGTACTTATTCGTGTGCCTTTGCATATTTATTTATAAGCTCAGGGCATGGAAATCATGAAGATTTTATTGCTGACGTGGCAGATTCTTCATAACATAATTCTTCCTCCTTCCTACGCGTGCGTTTGATCATGTGCTAAATTGCCACAGGTCACATTGATGCTTGGTCCAGTGCTCGAGATGACAAAGAAGCGAGGCTCGACGTTTAAAATGCTCAAAGTATTTGTGTTTTAGTCCATTCATCTATCAAAAGTGGAATTGAGGCAATTGAGGGCTCACAGACTTGAGGCTCAGCATTGATTTGACAAAAATTAGTTTTCAAATAGAAGCTATCGAGGATCAAAATATGAAACTTCACATTGAGGCTCAACAAAAGCTTTTCTGTAGATTGAGACTCAATCACCTTAGAACAATTATCGAGGATCATGTCGAGAGCTCGAAGTTGAGGTATGACATACTGTTTTTTCTTGTTTTACTTCGTCTTTTGGCCTCAATGATGATTTGGGCTAGGCTCGACTTTGTCCAACTTTGACTTTGTTTGATGTTCAGCTCTAAATCAGATAAAAACATTTCATTTCTTCTTCTTTAGATTCAATGAGCTTTAAAAAAGCAATTTAATCAAAATTGCATACGAGATGTAATTAGAGATATGATAAGGTATAATTTATTATCTAGTACATTTTTGTAATGCACAAAGAATATCTAGATTTGAAGTAGATTCGAATGTAGATTGATATTTATCAAGACATTAGAATCTTATGTAATAATTATAGTTGGTTGTTGGAAAGGTTGATGGTTGTATAACTAGAATTTCTTGTTTGTGGGCTCCATTAGTTCTTTAGATGATGGTACAACATCTAGAGTTTTTGTAGATGGTGAAGATAGGGGAAAAAAAGTAAAGGGAGAAGAAACACCTCTGTCATAGATTTATAAATTGTAGAAGGGCTAGTAAAGAAAGGAGCAGACTCAAAGAACCTTACATCACATGACAAAAGGGCATACTAAAACTCAGGATTAACAACAATATCTCTTTTGACATTGAGAGTATCCTAAAAACACAGATTTGATGGATTAAAATGATAATTTATCACTGTGAGGGACAATGATATGGATAAAGCAAGTATAACCAAACATACACAAAGGAATGCTATATAAAGATCATGAGGAAAAAGATTTGATAATAGAATCTGATTATGAAGTATTGAAGATGACAAATGATTGATAAAATAAAAGGATGCGAGAATAGCATCATCCTGAAATTATCACTTCTTAATACTTAAGCATGTATACTAAAGTTTGATTTGATTTCATGGAAAAAAAATGAAAAATATAGAAAACACAATGTTTTTACATTAAGAGCAGCTATATGATTCTTAAATAACCATTAATAAAAATATAAAGTATTTTAACCTTATTTGAAGGTGAAACAACTAAGATGGCAAACATGAAAATGAACTAAAGCAAAAGGTACAAAAGCATGTTTAATGACACAGCTTATAAAGGATAACCTATTATTCTTTCCTAGCTGCCAAGACTAACACTATAAAATACAAAGGTCAAAGGGATTAGGAACCATTTTTTAAGGACTACACAATCCTAAATGTCCAGAGAGACTATGAAATTACAAGGGGGAGGACTCCACCCAAAAAGATTATCTAAATGAACTCAAAACTAGCTAGTATAATCTTGGAGACCATGTTTTCTACCAATGACCCTTCTGGTCTATATATCTTGATAGAAACAAAATCATAAGTGAATGTTGCAAAGTATGTCATATCTTTGATAAATTTACTGATAGATACCATACTTTGCAAATTTAGGTAAGTGAAAAACAATTAATGAAGGCAATGGAAATTGGGGAGCAACATAATCAATGCCTTTTACTAATGAATGTAATCTATCAACAAGTGTAACATTGGTTAGAAAGTAAGGTTTCATTGGTGAATCAAGACTTGTTACCGGACATATGCTTAGAGGTACTCGATTCCAAATTCTAGGTAGTAGGTATGGATAAATGAGTCAAACATGTTAAAGATATTTCTGCATTAAAGTTTCAACTCACAGTCACAATTGTTATGCCTTAAGACCGAGACTATTGCAACTAAAGTAGACGTAAATATTCCTCTCTTAAAACACTAATAATGGACTTATCATTGGAGGGTTGGCAACTAAGAAATCCTTAAGTTTGCACTACATATGCTTTGTGCAAAGAATGTCCAAGAAATTACCCATGCATCATCTTCTTATAGGTGTAACCCCGGGAATTTTTCACATTAGTACAAAACCTTATAATAGATTGTATAAACTAGATAATAGATTTAGATTCTAATCGAAGTCTAATAATAGATTAATATTTAGATTTTGGATAGATGAAGAACTTAGGAACCGAATAATGAAGTCCTTTAACCCTAGTTAATACCAAAAACGAGATTTTGTATCTTGAATAAATAATTCAAGATATAATCTAAAATTTAGACCCAAAACCAGATATACAAATAGGTTTAAATAGAAAATATGAATATAGGGATTAAATGATTGTTTTTTATCCCGATAATGATTCGAAATTAGAATAACGAGTAGTGATGAGTTTATTTTTAGACTTAAACCCTAAATTCAAGATTCCTAGTTAAAATTAAAAACTACTAATAAGATTTCATGTTTGGTATCAAAACTAGAGATATATATATAGTTTGGTTTCTGTATAAAGTCCAATACTGCATAAATGATTATTCACGCTTATGAACAGGAAACGATGACTCAAAGATAAACCGTTAAGATTTTAATTACACAACGAAAATATAAACTGTCAAATAACTCAAAATCTAAACTCCAAACAAATAATCGGATCACGCTATTGTTCTAAATCGAGTTTTCTTAAGCTATCGGAGCCTGAAACAAAAATTTACCTAACGAGCTTAAGAAATCCAAATCGCGAGAGGTAAAATTATACGAATAAATAACTATATATATATATATAACCTAAATTTGTATTATTTGAAAATCTAAGTGTTTTGTATTACTTTATACACATATTTTTGTACAAAAACTTCCAAATATTAGCTGATTTATACCCGTATAACTCGTTTAATTAACTCAAAACTAAATTAAAATAATAAACTATATGTATATATATGTATTTTTAGCTGGGGTTCGGTGGAAATTGTGTGGGAAGAAAGAGGAGCCAAAATATGGCTCAATAATGCAATTCTAAGTCAACAAATTCAATCCCAACAACCTATCAAGTGAGGACAACTCACCCCGGCATTTAATGAAATGAAAACAACAGCCAAGGGACATCAAATTTGGAGGAAAAATCGAAGGAGAAGCAGCCGTAACTTCTTCCTTTTTCTTCTTCTATATATATTGTATTAAAGGATCGTAATGAGGAACAAACAAAACTTATTCATTCCCAAGTTCCACAGCACGAAATAGACTCCAAACAACAACCATAACGAACAGAAAATAGAAAACAAACCGATCTTAATACCCAAGCTCGGATTGAAAGAAAAACAAAGCTAAAAACCCTCAAATACGAGCTCAAAGGTAAGTTGATATGATTCAAAGGATTTTCGTTCAAATATATGGATTGTAACTGACTTATAATTATCTTAGGAATTTAATAAACACAATCACAAGCTTCGGATTACATCGAACAAGCTCCAACGAGGTAATAGTCCAAAACCCTAGCTTTATTTTCTAAGAATCGAGATCTATATATATATATATATATATGTTTTTAAACGTGTTCAAACGTGTTTTATGTCCTTATATAAGGTATATAAACACTTAGAATTAGTTTAAGTATGTTTTTAACGTGTAAAAATCAAAGAAAAAGAATTGATCCGAGGAGGAAGATGATGAACAGTACAACACTGTCTCAAGGCCGGCAGTGTAAACGCTCAACGCTGGCGGCTTAGATGGATAGGCCGGCGGCGTATAGACGGCTCATACTGATCAGAGGCTACGTAAAATAATTTTTCACGTAAAAATTGAACGTAAGCCGGCTTCCTAGAGATCTACGCCGACGGCGTAGGGCCGGCGTACTTTGAAAGCCGACAGCTTTCAAAGCCGGTACACTCGATATGAAAATTTCTTCGAAAACAATTTTACACCGGCACCTGGGGATGAAGGCGCGGCTTTGAGCCGGCGTACAGCTAAATTTTCTCCAACGCAAGTTTTTCTGACCTAAACAAAAACTATATATAATATACTTATTGAATATATATATATATATGTTGTATGAGAATTTATTAAATAACTAAATAAATACAAGTATTCCAAATATATTTAAACTAATATCTAATATTTATTGCAATCCTATGCTTAAGAAAGGATATTGAATATTAATTAAATTTAGTATTAGTCTAATAATTGTTTTAACAAGATAAAATAGGTAAGAATGGAAATTAAAATAAGCTAATTTCTTGAGTAATGTGATTTCTAAAAATAACGAAATAATTATGCAAGATAAAATAGGAGAAACACGACAATACTGAGTAATAATAATTACCAAAATATCAAGTCTAGGACACGAAATACATATAGAAATTTAGCTAATTTGTATTGATGAATACTTTGTCTTAAATAGGTGATTTTGATTCACTAGAGGATCTACCAGCAGATTACTACGACTGAGTCAGTATGAGCAGGTGAGTAATTCAGTCATATTGTACTGGTTGTGATTGTAAATAGTCAAATATGTAATGCAAGATAATCAAATGAATGATTGCTGAAAGTATGATTGGATCTAAGTGCATGATTGTTAAAAGATCCTTATAAAAGCGATAATGCAATGATTGATGTTGTGAAATAGTGTAATGATGAGTGTGTGTAATGTATGGTCACCTTGAAATTGATTAAGAATTATTAATTTAACAAAATAATATGAGCATGCATTGCACAAATTGCATTGCTACATATATGGTTGTGACAACCTGCTACGTATTAATATTTTGGATCTCTGTTTTCGCTTGGTTGTTCTAATGTGATAGTTCTTCCAAGGTTCTCTTTGGTCTGGCGGTCCTATGAGGAACTAAAAGGCACCGAAGAACGTCACCCGTAGAATCGCTTTGAAATGATTAATTCTTAGGGAGTTTCTAAGGAAGTTACAGGAGATGGTCAGTTAAATCAACCATATTAAGAGTGATAACTTAAAATGAGAAATCGTTGATGCTCCTGTGTACTTAGTCTCTCCTGGGCAGGTGGGTCATTAAGATTTGGTTCTTCAACCCATTAAAAAGAGGGCGTAAATCTTTTTCCTGTTTAGATTCTAGATCATCCAAATTTGTATCTGTGCATATGGTTGAGTGCTTGCATTGCATATGATTGTTAATGACTTGTGTGATGTATGATATGTCTGGTTATTCACTGAGCTATGGTTTCGCTCATACTCCTACAGTCTTTTCAGGTTCACGTTACGACTCTGGTTAGTTACATACAGGAATATGGATCCGATAAGAGCTTTGAAGCTAAAAGTCTATAGATTTATTTTAGTTTGATGGTTATGTACTATTAGATTAGATTATTTAGTTGTGTACTACAAAGGAACTATATGGTTTGTAATATTTTTGTAATGTTTATTCACTAAGCTATTTCTTTCATGTATTTGTTATTTCTTATCAAGCAACTAAAAAGATCTTGTTGTTTTGAAAACCTGTCATTCTCTGAAGGTAATCTAGAGATAGTATTCAAGTGTAACTTGTTTACTACTACTAGAGTACCCTTGGGGCATGACAATAAGTATTAAATAATGAGCAAAGAGTTGTTCTCTTCTAAAACCTAATTCTTAATAACTTTATCTCCAATCATTCAATGTGAAGAAACATGACATTATAAATGTGTCAATGCAATCCTATATGATACAAACATCTAGAGTAATTTGAAGAATTTTTTTAAAATCTGTTGCAAAAGCCTTAAGTTGATTGATATGTGTGGTCATGTCGCTATTAGATTGATAAGGCTAAAAAAAAAAGATTCCTAATGACGTCATAGGCTTGTGAGATGTCATTGGTATAGAGATCACCAGACTGGATCCATAACAAGAGACATAACACCTAGAGATACTCATGAGTGAAGGCTAAATTTCTTGCCAAAGAAGCACAAGAAGTTGTGCATTTATAATCTATTAGGAGGTCAATTAATTTTAAGAATTCCTTCCACCTTGTAAAATTTTATAAAATATAAATGCACCAGAAAATGAAAAACAATTGTATATTAATGTCCTATTTTCTCCACATACAAGGAGTGATACATGTAGATAATGTATCTTTAATAATTGGTATACCAAACCCTACCTGCCAATACATTAATTACACTATTTAGTAAATACAACATTATCTATCACCCTTCATTCTATAATACTCCTCATGATGTGCTAAACTTGTTACACAAATAACTAACATAAGCCTTTATTAGAGCTTTTGTGAAAAGGTTTCCAAGTTGTTCTCCAATTTTCATATATCTTAGAGATTAAGTATTGTTGTATCTTTTCATAAACAAAGTTGCAATCAATCTTAGTATACTTCATTCAAGAAATATAGAATTAGATGTAATACGAAGAGCAACTTGATTATCGTACCATAATTTTGCTAGTAAAGGAACTTTGACCTGAACCTTAGTCAAAATTTAGTGTATTCGCATTAGCTCACTTATAGATTGAGCCATAGTTGTATATTTTTTATTCTACACTAGATTTGAATACAACATTCTGCTCTATGAAATCATATTTCCTCCAAAATAAAAAACAATAGCTAACAATGGATTTTCAATCTTCCTTAGAACTAGCCCAATCTGTATCTTAAAAAAAAATTATACAAGAATGACCATGGTTTTTGCATAGTATACCTTGTTTAGGAAAACATTTCAAATAGCACAAGTGTAACGACCCTAGATGGGGCTTAGTAGAATTTTTCTAAAGTAGTCATATCACATATACACCCATAATATAAAGATTGCCTTGTAAATCGAAGATTACAAAACTCTAATTAATTAAACAGTTATTATAGTATAAACATATATCATTTATGACTAAATTAATTAAGATGATAGGTATTCTATAGTTCAATAAGACCATAAAGGATTAGATACCTTATTAAAGGAAATGGTACTTAAGTATGTTTAATTTGATATTTCAAGCCATTGAGGACTTATACAACAAGTAAAAGAAAATGAGAGAGTTTTGAGCAAATTTAAGGAAAAAATCAATGTAGGTCGACCATTCTGAAAAGTAACCACCAGCCTTAATTACAAAGGCAAACAACACAGGCTAACTAAACATCAACGAATGCCAGCTACTGGGAGATTTACATCATCAGTCTTCATGCCAGCGTACACCTACACCGCTTTAACACTACCCAAACGTCGACAAAGATGTTGCTTTTGGAAAATAATTTAACAATTAAAGGTCGGCATCTAAGAATCCTATGCCATCGACCTTGATGCCAGCACACATCTAAAGTTGCTCTCAGAAATCAATTCTTCAATGATGGCTAGCTAAATTAAATTAAAGGCCACTGACGTACGGAGTCAGCCTAGGTCTCCCTATGACTTTTCATATCTAAACTTCTCTTGTAAATTTTGTTTGAAAAGAACAACCTTAGGCATGATATTAGCTAAATTTTCCTTTGCTCCTTGATCTAGGTTAGGGTTTAGAGAGTAGAAAGTTTTTATCTTTTTAATGCGATTGCGGATTCCACACCGGGATTCAAGTGAAAAACATCATTTGAACTTGGATTCAAGATTAGGATTTTCTTGTTAAGGTGATTTCATTTCTTTATTATATTCAATTATTGGATGATGTTTAAATACTTGTTTCTTTTGATCTAATTAAGGTTTTGAGTTGTTGATCTAAATTATTTTATCAAAGATTTCTGCTATTGATTAATTTCTCTGTTTGTATTCGGATTGTTGATGCTAAATCATCAATCATGTATTTTAGATTGATCTAGAATTCATGATAGATTAGGCTTGTAATTGGAAAATTCTTTTCTAATCAATTTTGTGATTATCTAATTTAGATTACAAATCTCATAGACATATAGATTTGAATTTGATTAAGGTTTGGTAATTTATACAAATTAGTCAATTGATCACTTTCTTAAGAATGTGGAACATTGATTGGTTAATTTAGGATAATTACTTTCTTTGAAAAAAAAAAAAGAGTTGTTATCTGGTGGTTGATTGATTGAATAACTAAACCCATTGACAATTTAGAATTGCAAGTGTATTTCTAGTCATAGCAGTACATTTGATTAATTTTCAGACCTGTTAGCTCTTAACCTAAATCAATTACAGCTGTTGAAAATCCCATATTTTTGTAGATTAGTCTTATATGCAAAAACCCAAAAATATTTTCTTTTTGATTTGCCTAGCTACGATAAGGACTAATATAGATAAAAGCTAGTCTTTACTCCCTGTGGACACAACTCGGTATCACCGAAATTTTGTTACTACATACGCACCTGGTACACTAGCCGGTAAATATCTACACATTTAGAGAAATTTGAAAGAGACTAAAAAGAATTTTAAAAAGCATATATAGAAAAAGCATGATCGCTAGTTTACTACTTACCTTATGAGACCTGACCTTCTATAAACCATGTGCTCTCCATCCTAACCCATTCCCAACTTTTAGTTAATCTACAAAATTAAACTATTAAGGTGTAAGCTACATCAAGCTTAGTGGTATTAATCTCATACCATACGTTGCATGCAATAAACAAGTAAGTGTATAATGAAATCATATGCCATGCATGATCAAGTAAATGCATACAACACATATATGTCATCGTTCAGTAACCACATATAGAATGGATTTACACCCTCCATATCAAGGAGTGATATATACAGATGATATGTTTCTAACAATTGGTATACCAACCCTTACCTTACACTTCATTAACTATACTATTTAGTAGATACAATACTAGTAAATAAAATATTATATATCATCCTTTATTCTATAACTCACCTCTTTTGTGAGATGATCTAATTGATCTTGACTAATAAACTATACTTTTGTAGTTGTAGAGCAAAAAGCATAATTTTTTTTTTTTTTGTTTAACCTCTTGGTAGTGATTATCATGGATCTTGAGACCAAATATGAGCAATAGTTGAAGTTGGTGGGCACAAGTGAATGCTGAACTTATTGCCGAAGATAAATAAAGGGTTCGTGGTTATAAACTCAAGACTTTACCTAGAATCGCTAAGGAGTTCATAGAATCGAAACGTAAAATCGTAAGATTCTATAACCAATGTAAATTTGCTCATAAAAACTATAGATTTACTTACTATACTAATAAAACTTTAAATAAATGATGAAGTAAAGCAATTTAACATTAGTTTTAGTTACATACAACCCAAATGAAGATAGAAGAACGATCATTTTATCCCTTCAAATCTCTCCCGTGTTTACTATAATTCAAAATTTACTTTTAAGTTTTAATCATCAAGACCAATCATTTTATCCCTTCAAATCTCTCCCGTGTTTACTATAATTCAAATTTTACTTTTATGTTTTACTCATCACAATTCACATGCTCTCATTAATATGTTTTAATACAATCCTGATAATTACAATAATTATTTACACTTACTGATGATTGATAATCTACAATTATTAAGATGTATTGCAAATTTTGTTCGAATTATCATGAGCGATCAACTCATTTTGTGTAATAATGAGCATTTTCATGTTCATTGAATATTTATGCAAAAAATCATTAAAATTATGACAAATAAACTAGATATAGAAAATTAAATGAAAAAATAAAGCACTCTATATATTTGTTCAATTTATTCCAAAAGAAAATAAAGGAAAAAAAATAACCCTTTGAAAAAGAAAAACAAAGGAAATAAAAGGAAAAAACTCTAAAAATTAAGTTAACTTAAGATGAACATCAAGAACCAACCCAAAAGTTCCTAAATTTAAACATATTAAATTACTTATTTTTCAAAGTTCAAATAGATCAATAACGTGTAAAATCACTACATTTCCAATGCTACTATGTAGAACCATGAGTCTACTATGGGTTTACTTCAATAATGATTTTGTATGTGAGTTGCATCGAAATTGTGTCACTAACTTGTAAACTCATAGATATGTATGGATAGACTTGCAAGTTTAACAACCATGAAAGGGTTAATGTTGAATTAGGTAACATTTCGCATACACTTGTGGACCATCTAGGCAATACAAGAGCACCATGTGCCCATTATAAGTATTATTTCATTTTTTTAGTTGAAATTATTATTATGACTATAATTGATATTTAATCACTATAATTATTATTTTATTTTTTTTAATTATACTTAAAATTATTTTATTCATTAGAATAAATTCATTTAAGTCTAAAACAACCCACTTTAATTAACGCACAAACAGCAAACAAACACTTATCCCTAAACCCTTTATCAATTCAGACATCTTTCGTTTTATTGGGTATTATGTAGAAGGTTTACTATAAAAGTTTTTCTAATGTGGGACAAATAGAAAAATAAAATGCCCACACCTACGTGCATAAAATCACACAATACACATAAAAGAAACAAACATAAATACATACAATTACAGTTATATATAACATTACAACCAACACATTAGCATTTAACCAATGTGGAAAAAACAAACAACCTTCCTTGAATTGGACTCAGGATACAATGTTCATAATGTCCTAAGTGAAGCTAAGAGTTTGAGAACTATATATTTTATGATTGGAAATTTAATTTATGTATTCAAAAACTAACGCCACACATGCATTAAATTTTTTCTTGTTGCTTAGTATTCCATAGGAAGATAATACTTTGATCATATACTTGGATGAGCCTAAGTGTGTATCTCTACATTTAAGGGAAGTAGCAGTGTTATTGCACCAGCTTCCTCTTTGAAAAGCATAATAACAAAGAAATGCTACAAAGTTCTTGATGAGATAGCTCTTAAGGTAGATTGCATGATGCATGTGCTCGAATGTGATGTCCAGTCCAACACATTTAGAACCCCCATGTTCCAATATTTATAATTAATTAAATTCATTGAAATACTTTATTTTATTTTATTATTTTTTTTTTTTTTTGCTGCTCTTTTTTTTGTATTTTTGAAACAAAGCATTTGCTCTATTTTTTATCTTATCAAGAATCTTTTGTTATTAAAACCGAAGTGTTGATCCTTTGGTGTGTCTTCTACTTAATTTCATGTCAACATATGTTCAACACATGAGCTTGGATTGACACTTTGAATGAAGACCAGAGTTGTCTTCAACTTCTAGACATATGAATAATCCCAAATGCGTCATATTCAAGCAAATACACCAGTCCACCTTGAGAGCTGCCCCATCAGGAGCTTTGTGGCATTTCTCTGTTATTATGCTTTTTAGAGAGGAAGCTAGTGCAATAACATCACTACTTCCCTTAAATGTAGAGATACATTTTGGGCTCATCTAAGTATATGACCAAAGTATTATCTTTCTTTGGAATGCTAAGCAACAAGAAAAAATTCAATACATGTGTCGCTATTAGTTTCTTAATACATAAATTAAATTTTCAATCATAAATATATAGTTCTCAAACTCTTAGCTTCATTTAGGACATTATGAACATTGTATGCTAATTCCAATCCAAGGAAAAATGTTTGTTTTTTCCACATTGGTTAAATGCTAATGTGTCGGTTGTAATGTTATATATAGCTATAATTGTGTGTATTAATGTGTGACTTGTGTGTTTTATGTGTACTATGTAGTTTTGTACATGTAGGTGAGTGTTTACAATTTAGTTATCTATTGCGCCACATTAAAAAAGCTTTTATAATAAACCTTCTATATAATATCCAATTAAAGGAAAGGTGTTTTTATTGGTAAAAGGCTTAGTGATAAGTATGGATTTGGTGTTTGTGTGTTAATTGAAGTGGGTCTAAAAATTTAAATTTCAATTATAGTGATGCTAATAATTTAAGTTAAAAAAATGAAATAATACTAATATTGGACATGTGGTGTTCTTGTCCATGTCATGTAAACGAGGCTAATAGAGTTAGCTCAGGTGTACGCAAAAGTGCTTAATTGCACAGCATCAACTCATAAATAATGGCCAAAGTTGAAGAGTAAATGTCACCAGAGATGATGAACGAAAAAGATAGAGATGACATCTAGGGTTTTTATATTTTATATGTATATATTTTTTCATATAATCAAGCTTCAACTTGTTCTTGGTATCATGTAGTTTAAGGGAAAGTGAAAATCTGTTTAACATGATAGTTTAGATGTACGTGAAAGTACTTAACTGCACATTTAGGTAAAGCCGAAGTAGTAAATGCGACGTCATAAATAAAATTGAATGTTGTTGGAGATGATGAACGAGATAGAGATGGCATCCAGGGTTTTATATTTTTTATTTTTTTAATATAATTAGGCTTCAACTTGCTTCCGTACCGTTTAATTTGAGGGATGTGAAAATTTGTTTTACATGATAATCTCAACTAGTCCTAGGTTTGGGTGATCACGTGATAGAAATGAATAAGCGATTAATTAAATGGCTCGGGGAGCTATAGTATAGATTCTTCAATTTTGTATGCATGGAGACTTTAAACTACAGGTAAATAGAAATTTTGAGGATGTTGTGTTGTGTCAATTTCTATAAGAGTAAAAGGGAAAAGGGTCACCATGCACAACCTATTTGTACTTGATTTTACTAAAAGTGATAAAGGAACAAAGAAATTATCAAGATACCGAATATTTAATGTAGCGCATAATGTTTTACAGGTTCATTTTCCAAGTTTGGAAAGGCTGGTATTGAGAGAAGTGGGAGCGTAAGCACATGGGACAGTAATATTTCTGAACATTCATTTGGCAAGTTGACATCAGTAGACTTTCAAAAATGTGATTCGGTTACTGTTATTTTTCCTTCATCTTTGGTGGAGAGATTGCAAAATTTGGAAGAAATCAATGTAGAAGATTGTTCCGCTGTAAAAGTTATATTTGAATCTGGGAATGAAAACTTGAGGATCTCAAAACTGAACAGGATGAGGCTTGATAATCTGGAGAAATTGGCACATATAGTGATGAGCAATAGTATACCAAACAAGATTATTGGGTTTTCCAAGTCTTAATGATATAATGATCAGAAATTGTGACCATTTGATCAATCTTTTCGATACTGCTACAGTCATGACTCTCTCTAAACTTCAGAACCTGGAAATATACGATTGCAGAAATATGAAAGAAATTGTTTCACAAATTGAAGGATATAAAAATGTGGGATGGAAAATTATGGCGTCCAATAAATTATTCCCCTTAAAACTTTGCAATCTTGACAACTTGAGCATTTTTGCTCAAGGGTTTCCAAACTTTATTTTCCAGTTTTGAAAAAGTTCAACATTACCAAATGTGCCAAATTCAGAGCATTTGTCTTCGAGCTTGCTAATGCAATGGAACAGAAGGATACTGATAGTGGCGTCGGTTCAAATGGGGACAACCAAGATCGTATGTTCCACCCTTTGTTTGATGACAAGGTTTGCTTTCTGCGTCTATAATTTTACCTAATTGACATCTTCGTTACTTGTATTTGGCTTTCCATTACTGATGAGAGAGATTTGAAAATATGGACATTCTAGGTCTTGCTTCCAAATTTGCAACATCTGCAAATACAGGAAATGGAACTAAAATAGATATGGCATGATAAATTCCCATCGGGCTCCTTTTGCAAACAAATCCATCTCGAGGTGGTGGATTGCCATCAAGTTTCAATTGTGATTCCTTTCTTTATGCCACACAACTTGCGCAACTTGGAGCAACTGATAGTGGAATCGTGCGACAGAGTAGAGGTGATATTCGAACTCGCCGGGCATACCTTAAGTGGGAGGAAACTGGCACCAAGTACAATTTGCATATCGAAGGAGATATAACTATATGGTGTGCCAAAATTGCATTCCCTACACAAGAGTGAATCCTTTCCAGAATATTTTCCCTTCCACAATTTGGAACATCTACATGTTGAAAAATGCCATAGTTTGACGAATCTGTTACATCATCAACTGCAAAGTTCCTTAAGAAATTGGAAGAACTGATAGTAACATATTGTGAGAAGTTAGAAGTAGCAGTTGCTAGGGGAATTGTGGACCATGATGGAGGACCGTGCAGAATTGTATTTCCTCAGCTGTCTTTCCTACAACTTGATAGTCTGCCAAAACTTAGGAGCTTCTGCGCCGAGAAGCTTACGACAAAAATGGCTATCATTGAAGCATATAAGGATTGGTAATTGCGATGCTATTGAGGCATTTGTGGCAAATTCAGAGAAGCATGTCGCACCACTTTTCTTAGTAGAAATGGTATTTATGAAGAATTTTGCATTATTTATTTATTATTTAGATAAAAACATCTGAGTATATTCAGGATAGGATTAGAAAGTAAGCGGCTTGGAAGGCTTACATAAAATAGACTAATAAAGAGAGAAGACAGAAAAAGTAGAATGATGGCTGGAGATGCAAAATTTTTTAATATACATTTGCATGCATGGTTATTTTTTACTCTGCGCACTCTTTTTTTTTTTTTTTTCTTTTTAATGTATGTTGTATATAGATTAAGAGTTATCATGAAAAAGAGTAGTTGTTTATTTTATTTTTTTTCTTTTCACATTTATCGAGCCTAGATTTTTTAAGTTTGCTTTGATTTCTTTCATTTGATCTATATCAAACCTAACTCATTTGATGCGGACCCTCAACTAGGAACTAAAAAAAATCTTAATTCTAAAAGGAATCGCCACCTAAACATGGTCAAGAAAAATTATAGAAGTTAAAATCAATTGGTCAGTTGGTTTTAACTTGGCTAAAGTCTGCAATAAAACAATTTTGAATCATTTTAATACTTAAAATTCTAGGTATGGAGATTATCTTATTAAAACCACATGGTTTCACTTAAAATTCTTTAATTAAAGTCCGTTTTTTTCCCTCAAAATTTATCATGATATAATTAACATGTTAGTGAAAAATTTTAGCATCTATAAGAAATAGCAAAATCAGTTACGTATTTACAAAGCATATGATGGAACAAAACATTTTTTAGATTTTATGTCGTATCATAAGTGCCTACATACCTATTAACCGAGATTAAACAAAACGTAGTTCTTTTAGAAAATGTTAGTGGGTTGGTCTATTTTAATTTTTGAACTCTTAAAATTCTAGTGATCTTAATCCTAAGAGCTTATCTTTAATTTTCATTTTAGGAAAAATATTTATTTTTTCTAAGTAACAAAAGTTTTTATCTTTTATTATACATATGATTCATGTTGTCCTTTCTTATTATGTTCATTTATTTTATTATTTTTATTACTAATAATGCATTAAATATTATGAATAGATAATTAATCATTTCCAAATAGTCTAAATGTTAAATGTTATTTTTTTAACTTTCCTATTATTTTGCATTCTATATTTATTGTCATTTCTTATTTTGATTATAATTAATATATTTATTATTATTACATATTTTGTTAATATAATATATATTTTTAAATAGGACCACATTAGGCCCAATGAATCTACAAGTTCTAAACAATAGACCTGGCCGAGACCCATGGCCCACTATAGGTCCAAAAGCCATGTCTTCAAACTTGATTCGAGAAGATGTCTAGTCAGCTTCGCTTTGTCCCGATGAGCTACTTAACATCCCTATAGAGAGATTAACCAAATTAAATCACGTGAACGTGAAATGCAAAATCCACCCATCTTAGTTATGATCGTGAGTATGGCCCAAGCATCTGAAGAGAAACTTTTGCAATTGGCCAAAACGTCAAGTTTAAAGTATGGCGAGCCGTATATAGGAAAGCCGTTACAAGAGGTGATTCTTATTGGAATTTGAGTTTAAAAAATTGAGGAAGACTCGCTCATTTCGGCATTGGTTAAACAAAAATTTCTAGCTATGTTTTGAGCTTGAGGACAAGCTTGAATTCCTGGAGGGTAATGACATGCTGTCCTACAAGCCTTGTAGTGAGCTTGACCAAAATTAAAACTACAACTTAAGTCCATACGTAATTCAAATAATGTAAATAACCCGACTTACAAAGAACAGTAAAGATAATACACTAAACCATGAACATACTGCTTTATAGCTTCGTGTAACATCAAAATATTTACTTTTACAAGAAACTGATGACGCAGTCTCGCTTCCACATAACAACAAAATAGAGTTCTTACCTAAACTGAAAGGTTGTTGGAACCGTAGCTAGACGGCGTTCTAGTACTCTGGAGCTAACAAAGTAAATACCTCAACGCGATTAATCAGTAAATAGGATAAGCAAGAGCTTCCTCTTCCCATCTCAGGAATACAGAATCATGGCTTGTGGTACCAATGCACAAGCAAGAGCCAGGAAAAGCAACCCATCCAACACCTCACTCATGGCCATGCCTAATTTAAATAGAAACCAGATTCATAAAGACGAAGATGCTATGGACCAAAGATGTTACCTTGTGGGACTGGCTCACAAAGCAACAATTTCATGGTGCCCACATCTGACCCTTTCCATGGTTCAGTTCTTTGTATACAAACAGGTTAAAACATTTAAAAATACCTTTAATTTCCACTACTTAACAGCAGTTAAAGATTATCTCACTGCATGTGTAGAATAGAGAGGAAAAAGAACATACTCATAACTTCATCAGAAGAACCTATACCCAACAACTCTTGTAAAATATTCTTGCTTAAACAAGAAGATAAAAAATGCAATGAAGATTGTAAAGCAATAATATCCAATAACTGTAAAGTAAGAGTAGATCAGGAAAAGCATATGCTTCACATGCATATCTAAGAAACATGCGAAGAAACAGAATTAAAATCCAACCAAAAATAAGTGGGTCGACTCAACATGACTGACATAAATCTTAAACTGAAGACCCCTACTTTAAATCACTACTCTCCTTTGTTGAACTTTCGCTTTCTCAGCATCTATAATAGACTCTACCATCTTCACGGCATTCTCAAGTTTTCCTTCTTCATTCACTACAACATAGTCAAAGCTCTTAACATGTCTCACTTCCTCCTTTGCTGTTGCGATTCTTACAAGAAGCTCCTCCTTAGTTTCCGTCTTCCGATCAATTAAGCGCTGAACTAGTGCCATCTCACTCTCAGCAACAAGAAATATAAAAACAGCAGACTGTCCAAGTATCCTTCTCAGGGTATTCGCCCCCTGGATGTCCACCCTCAACACAATATCATTCCCCTTGGCCATGTATTCACGAATCTGTTGCTTTGGAATTCCCTTATAATCCCCATAAACCAATGCATACTCCAATAATTCGTCCTTGGCAACCATTTCGAGAAACTCGTCCTTTGAAACAAAGAAATAATCTTTCCCATGTACTTCACCGGGTCGCATTGGTCGGCTGGTTGCAGTAACAACAAAATGAAGACCATTCCGTACTTCCCGCAATCTCTTAATGACTGCATCTTTTCCGACTCCACTTGGTCCACTGATGACAATTATCAAAGGACTTGGAACAGGGCATAATGGTTCTGTGCTGAATGAAGAACCCAGTGATGCTTCAAGGGCTCTCAGCAACTCAACTTTATCTGCTTTGTCAAGATCTGGTATGGGAACAGAAAGTGGTCGTCGGGCCTCACCCATTTCAAAATTCGACGAGGCAAATCGAGGAGACACAGAGAACTTTTGGAACTTTGATTTAGGATAACGTTGAGTGAGAATATTAGGACTAACAGAAAGTTGGTTTGCAAACTCCTTAGCAAAAATTGAAGAATATGGATAAAACCTAGCAGCAGAAAAGCTAAGTCTTCGAATAATCATCAGTAGAGATATTATGCTGATATTCTAATAGAATGTAGCTCCAAACCATGAAAGGTCTATTTTCTTGACTGCATAAGAGCACTTAACAGTTTCATTTCCTGTAAATTCCATGAAATCCAACAATATTACCAAACCACGAGGCAAAATTATACATTGACAAATTTCAAACCTATCGAAAGGATAAAAAATTACTCTGGCTCAAAGTTTACAACACAGTTTTCCTTGCCAACCAACTATGGAAACAAAGAAAAGAACAAACAGCACATTACAAAAAATAAACCAAAATTTTCAACATCCAAAATTATTGAAGATTGATCGTTCCTGAAAATTGGGTTTACAACTGACCTTTTAAGAATTCATAAGATCTTACATTTACCAATTTTGCATAAACCAAACAACCATACATTCGATGCAACAACAATATCGAGATAAGTAAGGACTTCTAACAAATGTCGCAAATACTCGCGACATCAGGGGAAAACAAAACGATATCTAAAGTTAAAAAATAAAAAAATAAAAAATTCAGGGATTCCATTAGCTTAACTCTCACACACCTTTAATCAAACACGACGTATGAAATTAAAACATACTGATTTTGACCCAAATCGATAAAATATCATCTTCATTTACGAATAAATCACAATCATGCATGACGCATCGATCCGTTCCTTAAACAAAATTTCATATAACTTGTAAGAACATATAGGTTATGGTGGAAATATAATTCGACATACTTTGGATGGTACCTTGAGGCCACTCGGCGACAAGGTAAGGCCCGTCAAGTTGATGAATAGAAACCCTAGAACACGGTATTATAATAGACGACGATAGTAGGAGAAAAAAAAAAAAAAGAAAGAGACAGTTTGGTAGACAGAGAGGAGAGAAAATCAGCACTTTCAAGTGCACTAGCAGATAACAAATTAAACTTTCAAAACTCCCTAATTTTTCACTTTGCAGTTTGGTAACATATATAAGTCATAAGACATGGTTTGCCATGTTCTTTAGGTAACCTTCCATTTATCAATATATATTTTAATACTTTAATTTTATGTGTCTGTTTAAGAGGAAATTGAAAAAAAATATTTTTTTTATTTTATAAATTATCAAAATTTAAATGTATCCAACCCGGATTAAAGTTTCAACTTATGAGAAAAAAAAACAAAAATTAAAAATAAACACAAACTTAATCAAAAAATAGAAATTAAGATGAATTTTGATAAATTAATGTCTTTTGTATTAAAATAGTTTATTATTATTATTATTTGCACCATTTAGGCTATTTTTCAATTTGGCATGGTTTAGAGTTTCTTAAATCAAACTTTAAGTTTAAAAACATTATTGGTGTCATTTCTAAAATATGGGTGTTTATTTGCATAATAAAAGAGATTTTACAAGTATACTTTTATATTAACTAATTGGGATATAGACACTTAAACCACACGTTGATCATACTAGGTTTAGAGTTCAATCTAATAAAAAAAAGGGCAAAAAAAATGCAGAAATTTTCTTGTTTTTTAACACATTTGATTAAGTTTTGTAGATTTTTTTTCCCTTTTGGTCATGACAATGGAAAAGAGTAATTTGAACCCGCTAAGTCCCACTTAAGGACATTGGTGATAATATTACTAAGTCATAATGCTATTAATAATCAATTCTAGGACATTTAGGCCGATCCATTGGATGCAAGGTCAGCTTACCCTAGGTCATCTTGAGTAGGGTTGCAAACTTGCCAGCTACTCGTGTTTAGCTCGCTTCAGGCTTTGGTTGAGCTTGATTAGTAAATGAGCCGAGCTTGAATTCAAAATAAAGCTTATATATCTAAACAAGTTGAGTTCAAGATTTGATTCAAGGTTGCAAGCCAACTCGTGAACAGGCTCGTTTGAGCTTCGTAGACAAGCTCGTGAGTAGGCTCGTTAACAAATTTATAAGTTTTATATTTATGATATATTAATATATAATTAAAACAACAAAATTAATTTCTATCTAATATATATGTATATATATTAGAAACTATTATACATTATTTTTAGGTTTGGAAAAATAGAAAAGGAGCTATTTAAACGAGTAGAGTTTTAGCTTTAATTTTAAGCTGGATAAAAAGCTTGTTAGGCTCGATAAAAAGCTTGACTCAACTCAAGCTTAAAATAAAGCTTATTTAGGTAAACAAATCGAATTCGAACATAGATTTCAGGGTTGATAAAAAGCTTAATAGTTTTTAAACGAACCCAGCCTAAGTCTTCAAAAGTTCGGCTTGACTCAACTCGTTTGCAACCCTAATCTTGAGCCTCCAAGAGCACTCACTTACCCTTGGCTCAGTAAGCTAGCCACCTGGAATGACATATTGAGTAAACCCCAAGCTAAATCACTCAACATGCTTCACATAACCACTGTTGACTTTAATGAAGGAAATGATTAAATGTGGATTAGTAGCTTAACTCCCTCATTTACAATAACCGCTCTTAACTTCCCACAACTCCATGGTCTCAAGACATGCACAACTGTCGAGAGTTCGCCTCCTATAAATATCCACCTCACATATTCTAAAAAACAATTATATTACATTAATAAGTCCCATACCTTCTTATCCTTATACACTTGGGATGAAATTTAACTTGAGTGTCTAAATGACAACAGCAAATAACTCTTAGCACACCACTATCAATATTTTGTTATGCAGGCCTAGCATACTAGCCTAGAAGACAAGTCTCAGTATGCAATTTGCCTTTTGCCGTACAAGCCTGAAATAGTGCTCCCCTTAGAAGAATTAGCACTGGACAATGCTCCTATTTAACCAAAGGATAATCCCTATTTGTAGAGTACACTTTCCAGCAAACTAAAACAACACATTACACATGCATGTGCTGCTTTTGGTAGCTTTAAGTTGAAAATTTTACTGGAGACATGCAATTGTTTTTTTTTTTTTTCTTCTTTAGTTAATGGAAAATAAATTCAAAAAAAAAAATTACAGAAGCCTAATCGGATCCGGAACCTAGTAGATCCATGAGGAGGTTTCGGATCCTAGATTTTCGATGCATACCTTAAAAGTCTAGATACAAATAAAAATTAAAATATTTAAACACGCCTTAGTCAATCAAAAAGCTTTTATTTTCTTGTTAAGTTTATTCTTCCCAAAAATATCCTCCCCCACGGCACCCCCACAACAACAACAACCCCCACCCAAAACAACCAAAAAAAAAAAAAAAAGACACACCCAACTGTTGGAATGAACGTAGTAGCTTGGTCGTGCAGAGTTTGAGTTCCTATACTAGCCTAGTAGCCTACACATCTCCCCTATGTATAGGATATTCAGTATTCACCCTCCTCCATAAAAAAATAAGTCTCACCTTCCCAAATACATAAAATTGACTTCAAGGAAAAACAAAAAAATTAAAGGACATAAAGACCATGTTTTGGAAACTTAAAATCTTTCAATAACTTTAATAGGTTTTGAAGAATGTCAGCATGTTTTATCCTTAAAATTTAATACCACGCATATTACATAATATTTCAGAATAAGAACGCATACCATGTACTTTGTACGTAACTCGGGATTTTCAGAAAATATTTTTCCTATGGCTCCAATACCACCGCGAATATTCGAGGTTTGCTATTGTTTGTTCAAGTTTCATGAGTTCTTATGGATTTTGCCTAAGGCATAGCAATAATTCCAGAAGTATTTTCCACCGTGGGCATGAGACAGGTAAATTATTGCTGGGACATCCGACCATTGAACGTTCATTGCATCTATAATTTTACAAGGTTTTTCTTAGCTAATAAGAACACAAATTGTTGAAGTATGAAACCTCAATAAAATGTGAGTCCGAGTCTACGATTGTGGCAGCAATCCATTCCACATGATCCGTTGATAAATGGAATAAGCTTTTGATAACCTTGCATGTGAAGATGAAATTCAAAAGACACAATGCAACAACAATATATATATATATATATATATATATATTTTATCCAAATTACTATTTGCTTGTTCTGCTCAAGATACAAGGGTAAGGGTAGTAAGTAATGAAGGAATAGCCACTTAGAGGTCACTTATTACAAGAACATAATTTGATATACACTAGGAAATAGCAGTCCTTAGTTAAAAGTAAAAACCAAATGTTCTGAAGGAAAAGGAAAACTGAGGGTGAGTGTGTCAGATCGATTTGCTTTTACCTTACCTTCACGGTTGCATCTTTCCAGCCAAAATTTTGTCGTTTGGAGGTAACCTTAGTGACAATGTTTTTGGATCCTGATTCCCCCTTCGGTCCATAGTAGTGAGCGTGGAATCTTAACCGGCATTGCTAGAGGCTGATTTCAATCTTTCTCACGCTTCTTTTGTTGCAAGATTTTGAAACGCAGGGAAATAGCACTTGAATTTCAAACTGGCTTAAGTCCAGATAACTTGTTCACATAAGAGCAAACCTCCTCAGCTGGATCAGAGAAGTCGGTGTTCCAGTTCAGGATAGCAACAGTCTCAGTACCAATGATTTCCAGGTCCACCTTGAGCTGCAGCAACTTTCCGTGCCATGTACTGAGGTTTCGGTTGCATTCCATTTGAAATTTCTATTCCCTCATCCTCTCCCCGCTCATTTTTGCAGACGGGATTTCTTCTTGGATAAGATGATGAAGTATACTGAGTCGGAACAGCAGTATTCCTAGCCATCCTTCTCTGTTCAATGGCTTCTGCAGATACAGCTACCCCACAGTTATTATACCGCATCACTGACCCTACAACTTTCCCTGGCCTGGCAGCACCACCTGTAGTGAAAGCATATAACTATAGTTAAATCAAAGGGAGTATGGCATAGATACAAACTACAGAAATGCATGACAGGATGGTTGTGCAGCTTAATTACAAGCCATCATGCAGTAGGATGGTCCCAGCTATTGGAAATTTTATCTTCATACAGACAAAAATTGACAGGCAACACCATATCGCAGCCCCCAAAGCAGACAAGCAAACAGCAATAGACAAAATTTTGCAAGACAGTAACAAGCAAGCATGATAATAATAAGGGAAAATGTCACAAATGGTACCTAGACTATGATAAAATATGTAATTTGATACCTGAACATTGAAATTGATCAATTTTGCACCTCAACTTTGAAATTGATCAATTTGGTACCTAAAATACTTTAAGATTGATTAATTTAGTACCTATGGAGATAGTACTGATTTTTTCAGGTATTAAATTGATCAATTTCAAAGTTTAGGTACCTAATTGCATAATTTTTTTAAAGTTTAGGTACCGTTCATGACATTAACCCTAATAATAATGAATTAATGAACTAAAAAAAAAGCAGAAAATATCTAAGAAAACCAGAAAACTAACTTGCAACTTGCATACTTTGAGAAACCTGAAGAGGAAGCCTGGTCATGGGGATTCCAGAATTCCTTTCAACATGTGACTTCTCAGTTTCCTTGATGGAACATTTCGACATATCCTCTGTGACTTCTGTTGAATTTTGTACTGGATCGGAGTACAATACACATGGCCTGCATACAAAAAAGTTCTCACAGCCATCATAAAAGCTCAAGGGATGTCAGCATGACAATACAACTGAAACTCTGTCCCAACAAGATGTAAAGCTGATCAAGATGATCAAGGAGAATCACCTAGGCAGTGAAGCATGTTGTCTCTCAGGTGGAGCAACCGTACCACCTTTTCCATAGTGCTCTTCGAGGTAAGCAAATTGCTTTTTGAAATGATCAACAGCACTGAAAGAAAACATATCAAGTCAAAAGAAAGATTGGCACACAACTCACTTACATTCAGTATTATTTGTTAGGATCATTGTTAGGACTACATGCTGACAATGAGTAAGGCAAATGCTTTATTGACCTCTAATCTAAAAGCCAAGTTTTTTGACAACTACTGCAGTGGTTTTTGGTTAAGAAAGATGGGATTTTCATTTTGTTTGTACTTTGTACAAGTCTTCCATGTCATAGGATGTGCTCTTTCATTTATGGAGGTAAGGCTTTCAGTGGAATTGTGAGGGTCCAGGTCCCCCTCCCCCAAAATAACAACAATAATAACAATAATCTCATGGCGATCCATGATTCAAAAGAACTCCAAGAAAAAGACTTGTAGCATGTGATTTAGTAATAACCTTATCATTCTGTGGAATTATGTACATGCAAAATGCAAAGTAGACCATAAATCCCAAATCAGTCAAAATGATTTGAGGTCCGTACACATTTTTCTCAACTGCTATTCAGCATTTTCTTTTTTTTTTTTTTTTTTTTTTTTTTTTTTTTCCAATTCACAAGGGAGAGGGAATTGGAATCAAGTCTCTCATGTCTGGCTGACCTCATATAACCTGTAATACTGGACAAATGGGTTATGGGTATGTACCTTATACATAGCCAACTTTAATAGGACCAACATGTCATTGAATTTTATTTTTCCATATCAAACTTTAGGTTGGGTGGAATATTCACCCTTCATGTTTGACATCAGAATTTCAACATTTTTTTCCATGAAGACTAATGCCAGTGTGTTATTTTTCTTGTACTAGGAAAAGAAACGCTGACCATTACACAAGGATTCTCACTCAAATTGTACTCTAAAATATGCTCAGCAGGAGAGCCAAGTGCTCTCGAAAACTGTATCCATGTCAAGCAATGAAAACCACCATTTCATCTATAAGTAATGCAACCAAAAAAGACAAAAGTAGTTTGATGCATCCAAAAGTAATTAAATGAAATTGCAACTCTTATTTCTTGATTCAAGGTCCTTGTTATTATAAAGGTTAGAACAGCAACCTGATGTCAATCATGAGACCACAAATAGCTTTAAGCATGGTAGTACGCTTCCAGTGAAAAATAAAAATAAAGCAATTTAAAAAGCTTAAACCCAATTCCTGATGATGATAAAAAGAGACATTAGTTGAGATTGTACTGCAAATAAAATTTTTGAAATCATGTGACATAAAATATTTAGGCATGTTAATAACAATTCCCACATCATTAAAAATATTCTATTATAAATGAGGAAAATAATTTCTCACAAAAAATGTTAGTTATTTTCCTCCATTCACAACCACTTCTAATAAAAACATCAATCATCACAACTAGTCATCGGACCTTACTGTCACTTATCTCGACCACCAATCACTAGTCACTATTAGTAAGCAAATCTACCTTCAGTCAATGCATTTGACAATGAAAGGCAAATTTTATATAGTTATCAAAAAAACAAAAAAAAATAAATAAAGACAAGGACTAACCAAATTTTTCTCGCAATAAATGCATTGTGATAACAAGGCATCTACCATTTTTTTATTTTCAGCTGCTTGTAACACAAAAGCTTTCCAGAGAATAGTACCATAAGATGGAAAGCGGAAACTCAAACAAACTTATTGTGATAGAAACAAACGGGCACTTAGCATTAATCTGATAAAGCTAAAGTCACTCTTACCATATAAACATGCTAGAAAATTAAAAAATTACCTAGGATACATGAAGTTTGTTGGCTCAGATCCCTCCAGGAGCTCTTTCAGCATCTTTGGATGATACTCCAGTATTTCACGGTATATGAGCTCTCTCACATCTTCTTTTGTTATCCTCCTCCTTTCAAACTCAAATTCCATCTTAGTAACAGGTTGAGCAGAAGGTTCTCTCTCAACTTTTGCTAGACCTTTGAAATATGGATCAGCAAGAGCCTATTTGGAAGTAATCAACTTAAGTGTTAGATAAAAATTGCTAAAAGCAGCACAATCACAAAAGACCAAGGAAGATAGAAATGATTCACCTCTTCAGCGGATGGACGATCCTTGGGTTCAAAGGCCAACATTCGTTCTAATAAACGAAGTGCAAGTGGATCTGCATTTGGGAACTTCTGTGAGAAAGGAACAGTTCTCTTCCTTCGCATACTGCTTAGATATCGCCTTGCTTTCTCATTGCGCACCTGTTAATTCAATGTAAATCCAACGATTCATTCAAAGTTTATATGCATAGAAACAAATGCAAACAAGCTGCTATTTGATATTTGGCATAGATGCTTATCAAGGAACAGACCCTGGCAATGGCGTCAGCAGAAGGTGTTCCCAAGAGGTCAGTTATCAAATCCAACTGATGCACAACATTTTTTCCAGGAAAAAGAGGTTTTCCAGTTAAAAGTTCTGCAAAGATGCACCCAATGCTCCAGATGTCGATGGCAGTCGTATACTGAAATAAACCAAAAAAAGTTCATATTACTACTTGGAAAAGACAGGACAATTCCCATAAAGTAGCCAAAGGGTGGCTGTACAAGGGGAAAGAAGAGTAGAATAAAAATTGATTTTCACAAACTGCAACCAGGTGATATAATTCATGCATTTCAGTAACTAAATTACAATAAAATTTCATAAATAAAGTTTAATAACCAATGCCATCTAAAACATCAATGTAAGTCATGTAATTTACAATCAACTTGAAACCAAACTCAGATAATGCTTAGAACATCTGAGAAATTAAAAAAGAATGAGACATGTTCCATCCAGAATCAATAAATATTCTTACCTTTACACCCTTGATCATTAACTTAAAACAACTTTCCCTAGTCTAGAACTAGTTGAGAATCCTACAGCATGTACAAAAATGCTTGAGATCTGCAAGTGTATTTCCTGATATATGTATATATATTGGCCATTATTTCCCTTAATATTGAGAGGACTAACTAATATTGTCGATTAGTTGAAAGATGGAAGTTGAGGAGCTTTAAGTTCTAGAATCAAGGTCAACAAAGTCACAAAAAAGAGAGGCCTTTGGAGCGATGACCATGTAAGCAGGACATTTCCACTTTTTCTTAAGATCAAAAAGGAGGGAGAAAGAGGGGGAAGGGGAGGTTGTTTTTGTAAGTAATTCACATTTCCACCTCTTAAGATGGATGCTATATGCGAGTATAAACATGAGCATTTTGTACCGCTCAGTGGCAAAAGATGGAGGAGGCTGCGGTGTGATCAAATCATAATCAAGCATATTCGTAGTACAATAGCATCATGTCTAATAACTGCTTTGATTACTGGGAGATAATAAAACCCATAAGCTCCCCAAATTTTGGGGTCAGTAAGATGTATGTATCCAGAATCTGTCAAAGATTTAGCAAAACCACTACGTCCTCAAGATGAAAGTAAATCAAAAGGATCGTCAATATGCTGACTAAACATAATTTAGACAGAAGGAAAATGAAGAAAATTCCTCCACCTTTGAGAAAAAAGAGCCACATAACTCAGGAGCCCTATACCACCTTGTTGCAACATAGTCCTGCGCAAACAGAAAGTGGGAATACATCAACAATGGTGTAGTATCCCTAAAGTATATGTTTACAGTGAATGGTAAAAAAAGGGCTATAGAGATTTAATTTTCATGAAACTTACAGTCCAAAATATTGCCGTCGGAGTATCATTAAAAGCTACTCTTGCAAGACCAAAGTCACATATCTTGAGCTTGCAGTCAGCATTGGCCAAAATATTCTTTGGTTTCAGGTCACGGTGAAACACATTCGCTGGAAGAAAGATAGAGAATTTTAGAACTTCCTCAATAGCTGTAGTTCAATAATTGGTTTGACAATCAGCCAACAGGTAAAATTTTACCTGTACTGTATGTACTTAAGGCCTCGCAGTAGCTGATATAAAAAGAACTGGTAATGTTCGGGCGTTAAATCATCATTTGCTTTGATCACTTGGTGTAAATCGGACTCCATTAGTTCAAACACAACATAAATCTTTAAATTCTCTCCGGGATGGAGGTAACAAGATGTGCTTAATCTCCACAATATCTGGATGACGCAACAGTCTGAGAAGCTTGATCTCACGGAGAATCCGGGTGGCATCAGAACATGTTCAAAAATATCATTGATTTTCTTAATTGCAACTTTTTCCCCAGTATGTGTATCATATGCAGAGCACACAACACCATAGCTTCCCTTTCCAATGACTTCTTCTATCCTATACCGACTTCCCTCACCATACTCCGTGAAAAAATCTACATCTACGGATGACTGCATCAACATATCAACTAATGTCACATTTTCAATTTAATGCCACTATGTTCCAACATAAATCAAGATGTTACTTAAACACTGAAAAGTCAGCACATATGAGATCTTAGTACACTTTGACATGCCATTATCGTTGGAGTACTATTTTATTTTTTAAACTCAAAAACAAAAGGAAAAAGGGAAAAAAACTACGGTGAATGGTACTAGATAACTTTTTGTTTCATCATATATTTAATTAAGAATATGCAAATTTAAAAGTGCGATTTCTTCAATGATGTTAGCAAGACATTGGTAAACCTAAAAGACATAGCATTTCCTAGTTACCAGGACAATACATGCAAAAAGAAAACACTAGAGCTAACTGTAAGGAATCAATTCATATTGAAAGAGAGTCTACTTTTGTAGGAATCAATGCCACAGGACAAGTACACAGAATGAATTTTGAACCCACAAATGGCAACCATCCAAAACTTGACTTAAAGTGCTCGTCCTTTAACTCAATGAACGAAGAAGAAGAGCAAACTCAGCAATCAGATCTAACTAGCCTTTTCCTATTTTTAACCACAACCCTAACAAAAGCCCAGCATTTTTAATATCAACTAGCCATTCAGTCACTCAAATTGATCAATTTCATTTAGACAAAAGAGAAAAAGCAATCTCTATCAAATACAATGATCTGTATCACTTCGAGCAAAATTAGAAGCAATCAAACACAGACTTGATTGCAGCTGTCTAGCAAATAAGTCCTGATTGCTTCTGACTCATAGATATGGTGCTAGTTGCAACGTAATAAGATATACCAGATACATTTTGTATCGATCATTCATAGAAGATACACCATCAACATAGTTTCCACTAAAAACCAAGCTATAGTGGACATCAGGATATGGACAAAGAAGCAAAGTGTGATACATCAACATTGCAAACTATTAGTCCCCCACAACCAATCAAAAACCATATCCATCACAAATAATAGTACCAAATAAAACTGACCACAAAAAGTAGACTCAATTCCAATAACTACAGTCAACAGCTGAAACTGAAATGAAATTACTCTCTCCTGTCTTTACATAATATAATCTTGAATCAAGAACTAGTCAGCTTATGAAAGATTAATAAAGCAAAAAAAAAAGAAAATACCTTTTTCCGCTGATCAGCCTGCATGTTAACAGCAAAACATCAACATCCACCAAGTCAACTTGTCAGATAACCCAAAAAACAAAGAAGAACAATTCCACTTTGTTACCCAAATACAAAATCAAATCTTTACTCCAAAAACATAAACTTTCTTGATTTGGGTGTTAAAAATATGTAACCAGAAAGATCAAAAAGCCGCCAGAGAAGATAAAATATATAAAATTATTATTTAAAAAAAAAAAAAGAATAAAAACCTTGTAGAGAAAGTGTATACTACGGAATTGATGCCAAATATAGCTGTTAGAGAAATGGGAGAGTAAATTAAGACAAAAATAAAGAAAAGAAGATAGTATGACCAAGAGATTTGGCGGAGGTGTCTAAAATGTAGCTCTTATTAAATGCAAAAATTAACGAATCGAGATTCGATTTTTCCTCTTTCAGTCCGCTAAGACACAACAACTGAAAAAAAAATGAGTTTTATAAAAATAATATTAATGAAAAATAACAAGAATCCAGCTTCAGGATCTAATCTTAAACAAGATAAAAGAAATTTAAATAATTATAAATTAGTTTTGGGAAAATAGGAATGGAAAAAAGAAAATCAGTTGTTCGGTTTCTCAGTGAGGGAAAATGGTGCGTGGAATAAGTGGACTTAAGAGACTTCGAAGATTGGGAATGGAGGAGTATGAGGATAGAGAGAGAGAGAGATTTGGATCTCGAAGAGAGAGAGAGAGATGCTGTGTGTGTGTGGAGTTCCCACCTTTTCTTTTCTTTTTTTTCTTCTTCTTGGGGCACACACGAAAGAGAGAGAGAGAACAGGATGGGACAGAACGGGAATAATAATTTTAAGTGCAAGAAAGTGAAAATGAACATGGGATGACAGGGAAAACAATCATCGATTTTGTTATGGAAAGACGCTTTTGCCCTTGGCTATGGCTGGTATATACTATATCACCACGTACATATAAAATCCGTTAATACAGTAATACACATGATTTAATATTATAAAAATTAAATAGTCGAACCACGGTTGGAGGCTTTTTGAATTTTTTGGAGTTTTACCCCGTGTCGGGTTAGCATTTATAATTTCTTATATTGATTTAGTATCAATTTTATTGGTCAATTTATAAGTTTAAATTATTAATTTTTTATTTAAATTTTATTAAATTTTTATTTAAATTTGATAAAATAATATAAAATGAATCAGAAATGATGAAATATCCATCTGTTTAGTTTTTCATATTGTGTTTTTTTTTATTATGTAGTCTACGATCCGGTTTTAAATATATTTACAAGGTATGTAATGTTTGTGTTATTTATAGTAGATAGTATCATTGTAGTAATCTAAAATAATTATAATAAGCAATATATTGGCTGATGGTCATTATTTTTATATAATGTGCATCAATTATTTAATATAATATAATTTAGAATATATTGCATAGAAAATTTTATACTAATAATTTGATTGTGAGCCGCCACTGTGATACTATAATATATTGTTTAATATAGTAGATATATGGATTCAAATAGAGTAATAATGTATGTGCATCAAGAGTATTGTGTTATATGCCTTAGGAGAAGTATAACACAATACACGTAAATAATAATTAAGAGATACGTGAAAGGGTATTTATAGAGCTTGTTCATTAGTATTATCTGTTTGTTTGATCATGTTGACAATTAATAGTCAAAATAAATCTCTTTTAGTACATAAACAATAATAAAAAAGGTTTGATGACGAATAGACAAGTCCAGTAAATTCTAGTCCAAGCTCAACATGTCGAAACCTTCTTAATCATTTAACCCAAAGTGCCAAGCATAAATGAATAATAATATTTATATTATTTAAACCCTTTGATAATATCATATAATATTTATTGTGTATAGTAATTATATATGCAATTAATTAATAATGAATGTTTATGATTTATTTTTACCAATACTATATATCTAATAGTGAAAAATTATTCATTTAATCGTCAACATTATACGGCTTTCTATTCTATGTCATAAGACATCTTTTTTTCTACTTCATTGGATTTACAAAATACATCATTAAGTTTTTTTGTCCATATTTAATTTGTAATAGCATCTTGTTGATCCATATAATCTATATAAATAAATGATGTCCCACAACGGAGGATATGAGACTCTGTTGCATTCTAATTTCTACGACATAAGTAAGATTGGGTACAAGTTGAACTATTCGTAAGCTACTCGAGATCAGCTTGTTTTAAATCTAGCTGAAGCATATTTAACAATCGAGTCGAGCTCAAGCTCAAAATAAAGCTCATTAGTCATTATAGTTAAACAAGTCGAATTTAAACTTTTATTCAAACTTGCAAGCTAGATCATAAAGAAGCTTGTAAACATTTCTTATAATATTATTTTATTATATATGTTAATATATAATTACTATATCAATATAATGTTATAATATAATTATATATAATTATTTATGTAAACAAGCTCAAACTTAGGCTTTTTAGCCTAACGAGCTCGAGTTCTGCTCGCTTAACTTAACAAGCTTAAGTTCAAGCTTGCAAATTCTTAATAAGCTTAAGGTGGTCTATAATTTTCAAGCTCGCTGAAAGTCCGATTCTGCTCAACTCCTCTGCAACTCAGTTTGGATTGAAATTATCATGCTCACCTTAAAACCACTCTACTAATACCTAGTAAAACCTATCAAATACAAGATACCCATGAAGGAGGTAACTTCTTCTTTATTTTTTAATTAATTTTAAGCTTATGTGATATTAAAATGGTTATATGCATGTGCACTAGCATGCTTTTGTGAGTAGGTAATATTATTAGTTATGTGTGTGTGACTTGCATGCTTTTACGAGTAGGTAATATTATTAGTTATATGTGTTTGCACTTGCATGCTTGTGTAGGTAGGAAATATTATAAGTTATTTTATAAGAACTTATTACAAAACACCGGGGAAACTTATAGCATACCTATAATATTAAAAAATAATTTTCCATATTTTTGTTATTTTAAGTTTATGATATATGAAAAAAGAAAAGAATAAAAAAAATCATGGGACTTACAGACTAAGAAAAGAAGGAAAAGGAAGAGGAAAAGAAAGTGTGAAGTAAAAAAAAGAGGTGGCTTTGGTAGTATAACGTTACCATTTATTACTTATAAAATGGGAAAAAAGAAGAAAGAAAAAAAAAAAAAGAAATGACAAACATGATTACAAGAGATCATAAGTACGAAGTTAATTCACTCAAGAAAACCTCAAGTATGCAAAGCAAAAAGAACAATGAATAGGATTTCCATAGAAGACTAAAGGAAAGAGCCTTAATCAAAGCAAGAAGAGCATGACTCAAGGTAGGATGTAAGATTATGGGAAAACAAGAAAAGACAAAAATTAAGCTATAAAGATACTGTAAATTTAATATTTTAGGAGCTTATCAAGAAGCTTTTTTCAATTCATCATTAGGCAATAATTATGGGTAGGAATTGAAGATGACATGGTGAGAGTGATTGGAAAAGGGGTTAGGAAGATGCAACTTCATAAATGAAGAAAAAAAACTATGTGCACCCTAATAAAATGTCATTATAGTTGAAATAGTGAGACTAGATCCAAGTTACACTAAACATATGGAAAAGTTGAAAAACATATGGAAGAAAGGGGGGATTTTTCAATTTATCGACCCAGGTTTAGGCTATCATATTATGTTTTTGAAAATGTTGAGGACTAAGAATTTATTATTCATGAAGGTCATTGTTTGTTAATAGGTGTTTCTTGGCAATAAGGAAATGGATCCAAAATTTAAACCATCTAATAAAATTATTGAATCAATAACAACACAAGCTAGAATTAATGGCCTTCCCAAGGTATATTATTTGACGTGGACAATCCAAAAGATCAGTAGTATCTTAGAAATGTTTTATGTTTTGATGTTTATATTTTTGAGAGAAAAGAGGTAGATTTGCAAGAATTTGCATGCAAATGGATTATTGTACCCCACTTATGCACATGATCTTCGTGGATGATAAGGAATTTAAGGTGCAATATAAGGGACTACCCTTACTTTTATGAATTATGTGGTTGTATAAGTTACATGAAGAGTACATGTATGAAGAACAGAAATGGAAAATGGAACATACTATTGAAGAGTAGAGTTCAAATAAAATATATCAATGTTGAAGGGAATGACAACACAACCACATAATGTGGAAAATGAGAACAAAGTACGAAAGGAGATAGAAGAAAACAAAGAAACAGTAGGTGATTATGGTGACTATATAAAGGTTGAAAGTGGAGACCAAGGGAGACTCTGAGCAAGAGGTAGGGATACTAAGGAGTCAAAAGGATAAATAACCAATCAGAGTGAAAGATCAAGAGGCACTCCTCTAGTTAAATGTGGGAAAAGCTACAATAATTAAGGGGCATGATGGATGGAAATACAATGACACTTACAACTATTCAAGAAAAAGTGAAAAGACTTTTAAAAAGGATAGATAATTAACTTCTTCTATTAGTTTTAGGGAAACGCCATATGATTTTGAATTTAAACAACAAAACGTAGAGGAAAAAGATAACCTTAACCTAAAAGATGGAAAATTCAGACTAATTAAAATTCAAACATTTAGCAAGGAAAATGTCGATCTATAACTATCTTACTCTTTTACTTCAATCTTGCATCCAGGAGATCAACACTGGCAAAATTTAGAGATATCTCTTGACAGAAGGTGTAAACCCTCTAATTTTGCATAATCAAACTTTGATAATTGGCAAGAATATGATGTAAAATATTGAAGAAGCTTTGACAAAAGTCGCAAAGATCACTTCGATTTTTTCTCAATTTAAGAATATTAAAATATAAACGGTTTCATTATAGTTTAAGAAATTTGAATCATCACTAACAAAAATTTCCTTAACTCTTTACAATCAATGAGTGATAATAAATCAAAGAATTCAGTAATTATTAAGGCTCTAGCAAATTTAAAAGAATTATCAATCAATTTCAAAAATATATAATAATAATTCGAAAAACAGTAAATATGCCCCAAAAAATCTCAATATAAAATAACGTAATTAATCACCAAGCAAAATTTTAACTTCAACAAATAAAAATAAATATATCTATAGATTCATCAAACACATAGAATCAAATAACATCTAACAAGTAAATTTCTAAAATAATCGCAAATAAATACATTCTTATGAACTTATAATTAAAGATGATTAGCCCTTAAAGAAGCTAGTCATAAAAGAAGTAGTCTTAAGGAAGTAACTTCTAAATAAACCTCTTGAAGAAACTAATAACACCACCTCTTAAATCATGAAAATGATTTATTACATAACAAAATATTCAAAATAAGACAAGTAATTATAATAAAATATAATTTAGAAGCTCAAAAAAAATTAATAACCATAAAATATTCCATATTACTAATTTAATCATAAGGTTATTTTTAGTACATGATACATAATAAGTATATGACAAACTATTACTACAATTTACAATAGTATTAGTAGTAGTATCAATAGCATCAAAGTGTACTATAATTAACAATATACATTGTAGTAAAAATAAACGAGATTATTTTATCGACTTGTAATAATGTTATTTGATTTTTAAATATATTATAACCAATATCATAATATTATTGAACTATTGTAAAATTACCATTATAATTTAACTATTATAGGTAATAATATATATGTAATCATCATATCAATATAATCTATAATATAATAAAATTTTAAGGCTAATTACCTAAGAAAGCTTACAATTATTGGCATAGACTACATATCTGATAAAGCATTTAGTACGACAAATACTACATCAAGATAATTATAATAGCAAACACGTAAATCAAGAAATAGCATGATATTAATTAAATAATGTATGTCCGAAATCATATCAAAAAATCAATTAGAATTTTAGTGAAATAAATCAAACAAATCATGAACCATAGAACTCGCATTAGAACCAAAATCCTAAACCATATCATATCAAACCCAAACCATAGAAATCTTAGATCGGATCAAAAAACTTATAACCTTAGAATATCATATGAATTAATTAAACCAGATCCTCAAAAATTCGGAAACCAAGAAACCCTAAACGAGATCAAATAAAAATTCAATAACCTTAAGATGTCGGATGAATTAGATAAAGCTTAAAACCTTAAAGGTAAATCGTTTGGCAAAAACATATCACCATAAAAATGATCCAATTGCTTAATTGATTCGAAACCCTATGCTAAACAATTCATTTATCTTATTACTAACACGCAAATCAAGGTAATATAATTATTAATATTTAATAATGCAATAATAAGAAGTTTTTTCCTATAATCAAAACTCCCAAAATTTTACGGTAATCTTATAAGTGAAACCTTAGAATCGAAAACGGAGCCGAATTCTAAAGTCAAATCAAGTCAACTTTAACTTATATGGACCTAAGACTTGATTAGATAGTTTTTAAAACCATAAATACCAAATTAATTAGAAAAATATTATGAACTTGAACTATGAACCGAATATAGTAAATGCCCTAAAATGTCATATTCAAAATTTCGACCATTTCAAGCCTTTATAATATCAATTTCTATATATGGACATTGAAACGCTAAACAAGATGAAATGTTCCAACAAACAATTTATACTAAAAAAATATTAAAATACCTATACAATGTCAGAATAAATTTTTTCGAGGTATAAAAACATCAGATATAGCTAATATACAAGTATTTTATCTCTACTAATAATTTACTTGTCTTATCTACTATTTATTACTTTTCACCACTATTCATTAATATTTACTACTATTCATCCCACTCTACTTTTTTTTACATGTGCTCTTATACACTTACACACATATTTCTTATATTTACATTTCAAATACTACTTTTCACTATACTTTACTTAACTTCTTCTATACTTTATTACATTTTACTCTAAAATTAATTTTTAATCTCTCCTTCTCTCTTCTCTACTAGCAGTTGCCCCTAAACATCGGCACGGTTCGGGTCCGGAACCTGAACCGCCAGAGCTGGGGCGGTTCACGGTTCCAAGGAACCTCCGGTTCTGGATTCCGATTCCACGTGAACCGAATTTTTTTTTTTTTTTGGAAAAATGAAGTAAACCACCCTCCCCCCTTCTTATATAATAGATTCAGATCTAATGACTATAATATTTATTAAATCTTAAACTAAAAGGCAAAAAAAAAAAAACCATAATCTTTATAATACTTTAATTATATGCATATATATATGTCTTTTTTTTAACGTCTTAATGGATAATAGGTGAAATGATGATTTTTTTTTTCTGAAATATTTTTTCTCATTTATCTATTACTATTATTAAGCCAAAATTTGATATAAAAAATTAAAATACATAATATGGTAATTATTTATCCTTTTCTTTTAATATTTATGACGGTTATCTTACACCCCCTCTTCTCCTTTTTTTACTCCGCCATCTCTCTCCTATCTTTTCCGTATAACTCCTTCTATTTTAGGATAAATTGTAGTGTTTTCTCCAATTTCTTTTTTTTTTAATTTTGAAACACATTGCATGATGCATCCGCTAATATTATAAAAATAATATGGTTGACAATTGACATATGCAATAAATTGACATAGGATAATCATTCCACCATCATAACATCATCATCATTTTATTTTTTTTTTTTTTATAATTATACCCATCACTTCCATCCAAATCATTCTTTTAATCTTCTACCTTTTTTTTTTAATTTAAATATTTGGCGGTTGGAACTGCTGGTTTCGGGTTTGGAATAGCGTTCCGGACCTGATTGGAACCGCTGGTTCCGCCACGTCTAACCGCTTAGACCCTCCGGTTCCAGCGGGTCCTTGGACGGTTCAGAACCGTCACCGACGGGGCGGTTCCCAGGTCAGGAACCGACGGTGACGGTTCGAGGCGGTTCGCGGTTCGGAACCGCCCCGTGATGATGTCTAGTTGCCCCCTCCCTCTTTTCCCCCATTTTATTTTCTTTTTCATTTTTTTCATACTTTTATTCCCTCCCTTTTTCTCTAATATAGTACCACCACATCCCTCTCTCATTTTAACACTTTTTCTCTACCTAACAAAATTTTTTAGAATTTTCTCTCAAACTCTCCCCTCTTCTCTACCAAACACACCACAACAACAACCCAACTCCCCCCCCCCCCCCCCCCCCCCCCCCCCCTCCTCTTATGCCTTTCAAAATTTTTTTGTTCTTTTCCCATCATCTATTTTAGGTAAACACTAAACCCCTTCATATTATATTATGTGATATGAATATGTGTGTGTGTCTCTCATGCTTTCCATATAAAAATTGTCATGATGCACTTACTAGAGAATGAAAATGGAAAAGGAACATATTTTTCATGCTATGTTTATGTTCATGATTATGTATGTCTTTGTTACTCATCTAACTGTCTATATGTAAATAGTATATGTATGTAATATAACTTTTAGAATCTAAATGTTCATTAATCTAACTTTTTTATTTTATGCTTTTTATTTCATGCATATTATTTATTTCATCTTTTATAAGACTAGTCAATTTCTAGTTTTAGACTTGTTCATTTTCAAGTCTCAAGGAGACTTGAATAATTTCAGTCTCGGGAAGCCTTAAAATAAAAGCTAATACTCTCATAATTTCTTATTATCTATTTCAATATTTATTTTATGAGATTGAAAATGTTTCAAGTTTAGAAAAGTCTTGAAGAAATCTAAGACTTCTATATTTTATTTTATTACGCTTGTTCTATTTTATTTTATATGATGACTTGAATATTTCAAGCTTCGAGAAGTCTTGATTACAAGTTAAGACTCTCATGCTTTGTTTTAATACACTTATGTTCTTGAATGTTTATTTCTAATTATTATGTTCTTAGTATAAGTCAGTGCTATTAATTTTATTTTTATTTTAAGCTCATGCACATATATTGTCATAGATGATGTTGTTACTATGCAAAAATAGACTTTTCCAAAAACGTGAATGTTGATAATTCTTTATTATGTAAATTATTTTCCAGAAATCTTATCTCCAATACTTAAGAAATCCTTTTATTATGAATAAATAATTAGAAAGAAACACTCACCTATGTTTTTCAAAATGCCAAAACGAACTTTCATAAATTATACATGCTGATAATTCTTTGATATTTAAAATTTTCTAGAAATCTTATTTATAATACATACACAAACCTTTTTATTAAAAATAAAAATTTAGAATAAGTCATTTACTTAATTTTTCTTATATGCTAAAACTTCAAACATTTTAAAGATAATGTAACTCAGAATAATTTTACTCCACTAATATCTAAAGTTTATGTTTTGAAAATAATTGGCTAAAAGAATTTTATTATAAAAAAGAAATAGTCATGAAGTCAATACAACTATAAAATTTTGATTTTTAGTTAAGCATTCATATTTATAAAAATCAAGAATTTAAATTTTATTTAAATATCCAAGAGTGATTTTTCCAAAAATATAACTTTTCTACCTTCAATGAAAGTTGTTTTAATGAATTTCCTATTTTGACCAATAGCACTAGGATCACGCATGTAGTGTGAGTTATTATCATTATTATATAATTTTCAAAGATGAGAATATTTTATACCTGATTTATAGAGTCCAAATGAAGTAAAAATTTTAATAATTGAAAACAACAAAGTTTGGAATGTATTGGATGCAATCTGTTTTGTTGAATTCTGAGACTTAAATGATTTTTAATGTTAAAAATAACCTTACAAATGGATAGAGCATTCGAAGTATATAGAAAACAACTACTCATATGCAAATTCCGACTTAAAATGAGCAAGTTATGACTAGAGAAAATGACATGGATCGAATAAATAAAGTGAGAATTTGAGTAGAATCAATATGAAATACTCATTTCGGATATTTTTTTTATTTATGTGACGAAGAATTTGACATACCTTTTCCCAAGGATCACGTTGACTAAGGATTATAATAAGGACGAGTGAGTTTATCTCTCTGTTTTACGTAGTCATGTTTGTGCTTGTAGTATAGAAGCACTAAAAAAATAAAAAAGATAAAATTGAATAATGCATGTGGGGATTATCATGGGATATATTGTGTTCATGGATTGGTTGAAAATAATTTAAGTACATCAAAACTTAAATTATTGATTAATAAATTTTGTTTTCAATGCCATGTCGTATTGTTTGTGTATGTCCCTGTTATCACCCCTAAAACTTTCAATGTCTCAATTGAGAACAAAATAATAAATGGATCATGTATATCACAAAGTAAGCCACATCATATTCGTCACTATACCCTCAGGTGGGACGATATAATATTGGTGGCAAGTAAAAGCCGTCAAATCTACTAAAATTTATGGCATGTAAGAGCTTAAAAGTCTACAGAATTTTCATTGTGGTTGTATTGGCTTGTAACACCCTAATCCCGAATGGAGGGCGCAAATCCATTCAACATATGATTTCCGGTTTATCATATATATCATTTGCTCATAATGATATTGCATTTCATATGTTTGTCAATAAACTTATTTGTTATTGTTTTGTTATGAATACCTTTTTGCATAGGGAATTATATCATTAAGATGGCTGTAGTTTACTCTCCCGTTAGTTTGCTTTTGCAGGAAAATCAAAAGGCTGGGATTGGGATAAGATTCAAGTACAGAGTGCATCAATGATCAAGTCAAGTCAATTAGAAGATTAAGAAGTTGATAGATCAAACCCAGATAAGAGAAAAACTTAAACTTTATTATCTTTTTTCTTTTAGACCTTCTCTTTTTCCCTTTTTCCAATTCTTGTGATAGTGGTTGATTAACAAAGTCAAAATTTACCTCATTTTATCTTTTGGTAGGGTATCCGATTCGTTGCAGTCCTTATAATATGTGGAAATATCAATATCTAAAACTATTTTTCAATATATATATATATATATATATGTGTGTGTGTGTGGTGTGTGTATAACATATTGAAAGAATAATAATTAGAGTTTTGCAAACTTTGACTTCTAGGTGCACATGTGATATGATGATTTTAGGGCAATCTACTAAGCCTTCTATTAGAGTCATAACAGAAGGTAAATGTAGAAAAATCCCAATATTATCTTTTCAAGGAATATTGCATTGAATGTTAAAACTAATATTATAAATGGTGAGACTAAAAGAGGATAATGCAAATGGTAAATATATTAGATTTCTCTATGAAAAATGTAAGCAATCATGATCTTCAGCTCGTTATTAATAAGATCAAAATAAATTGACTAAATGGAAAGTAAAATTTTAAGTATGGCAGGAAGGAAAGTAATCATAAATTTAGTAATAGAGGGAATAATAAGCTATCACTTATAATAGGCAATGGTGGTGCCAAAAGTGTCACACCCGCCCCCCACTACCGAGGTTCTGGATGTGATGCCAGGGCAGACAACTGCCACAGGCCTCCTAGTGATAATGACCGACACCACCATTGCATCATAGTGACCCCAACCAACGCATGCCCCGCAGGGTACCACGGGCACTATAGGTATTGTTACCCTTAGGCAGAGTTGAACCTAGTCTATAGCCTCTAGGATTCAAACCCCAGACCTAAGGCTTTTGCCTGCCCCAAAGGCAGCACCTCTTACCAATTGAGCTGCAGCTCAACTTGATAGGGAAAGATCCGATCTTTCCCTTCGCGAAAGTGTTAAAACAAATCACAAATTATAAATATGAATGTGGAAATTAAAAATTACCACGATTTACATGAAAAACCCAAATTAGGGAAAAACAATGGAACCGCCTCACACAATTCTTCCACTATTTCAATAATGGGTATACAATAGAGTTTTACAAATAGGAACAAGAATTTCTTCTTCTAGAGTTTCTCTCTCTAGGAACTCCCTCACTTTCTCACTCTAGATCTCTCTTGTTTAGTCTTGAGCAAAGGCCACTTGTTCTCCCTATCACACTCTATATTCACAGTACACAACACACTATGTCTCACACTTCCAAAAGAAATACAAGGAGACTTTACATAGAAAAAACAAGGAAGGCTCGCATTAACTGGAATTAATGTAGGCTCGCATTAATTGGCATTAATTCTTTTTGACTAGTATTTATCTCTTCCATGTCTTCTCATTTTCCTATATATTTGGGATCAGTTGTTGTAGACCCATATGAGCTAAATCTACAACCAACAAAAAAAAAAATTTAAATATAGTTGAAAAACTATAAGGGATTTTCTTTGGCATTTCCAAGATGATAAAAAAGGACTTAGTGGAGTTAGCTATAGGAAAATAATAAAGCCCAAGACCTCATAATAAGAACTAAAGCATGGTTAATGAAATTGGTGTGGAAGCTGGAGGGGGAAAAAAGAAGTGTTGTAGGCTAGACTCGTAGATGGTATAAGAAAAAAGAAAGGTTATCGAGAAAAAGATAGGCTGCTCAAAGTTAATGAAATACCCTAAACCCTTACCTAAGTTAGAAATTGGATTTAGATAAATTAGATAAATCAAGTAAAATGATAGGTTGTAATTAGACAAGTTGATATAATTAAATTAGTAACAATTTAACTTGAAATTTGAGATTTTGAATCTCTAAACCTCTAAACATGTTATTTAAAGTTTAGTGGATTCTTAAATCCCTAAGCTTTAGCCTAAATTTTCATATCCTTAACCCCTATAGATTTTGAAATCACCTACCTATTTAAAAATATCGGTCCATAAGCCATAAATCAAATTGAATATTAATTTGATCTAAATTAAATTCCTAAATCAAGTTCTTATCTCAAGTTATTGATTTCAAATATATAAATTCTTAAATCATCTTCTAAACACTTTTAGAACTAAATATATTGACCTGCAAGATTTAAGCTTAATATCTTACCCTAAAATATCCTAAAAGTTCTTATCCTTTCCTTTTCCTTTCTTTTGCCCCTGCCTTCCTTTTCTTTTTCTCTTCTTCTACAGTTCCTTTTCTTCTTCTTCTTCTTCTTCTTCTTCTTATCTTCTCTTTCTCTTAATTACTCACTTTAAATCTCAATTTCAAGAGGATTGTAAAAGGAAATCAAAATTAGGAAACACGATAAAAGAAGAAGAATCAGTATGGAGTAGCTTATTCAACTAAAGAGAAGAAGCAATAAAGAAGATCAAATTTGTATGTGATTGCTAAAAGATAAGTATAGCTGCTTTCTTTGTTTGATTTGTTATTTATGCAAATATTTGATGATTTAAAGCTAGATATAAGTAGACATTGTGACGAAGTTGATAAACCATAGATATATAAACATGTAAGTCTTTTAGGTTAGTATATACATCAATAGGTTAGATGATTCATAATATAATTTGAAGTTAGATGAGGTAACAATATGAATAAAGATGTTAAAAATGATGATTTTAAGCTTATATATTGATTACAGAATGTTATATGTTGAAAAATGATGTAAAACAAGTAGTAAAATAGATTGAGTTTTCGTATGGAATGATAGAGTAAAGAGCACAAATGGAACATGGGGGGTTATATTAAGTCATGCTCTTTATTTTTACTCACCAAAGAAGAAATACGGTTGGAACACGGCTCGATCTATCCAACCATGCATCTCTCAGATTTATTTTACGCAAACAATTTCAGAATAGCACGGCTGAAACAAAACCCCCTATATCCCTATATTTCTTTCTATTTCTCGAGTAGTAACATGTTTTAAGTAAAACATGACTAGAGCATGGCTAGATGTATCACACCGTGCTTCTCTTTAAGATAAACAAAGAGTAAATACGGCTGAAACATGGTGTGCCCTATCATGCCGTGTTTCTCTCTAAGTTAAATACACTGATGAAATACGACGGGAACATGATGATTTGTTTTGGGCATGTTTCTCATCTAATGGAAGCATAGGGAAAACCACAGCTGTGTACCTACTCGTGCTCTTCATAAAAATCCGAATAAAATAGAAATAAAATAAAATGAAATAGATAAATGACAGTTAATGTGTTATTTTAGTTAATTTACATAATTAGGAATAAGTTAAGTGAATTAATGGGCTTAATAGCACATTAGATTTCACAAAGATGTAAGTCTAAAATATCTTAAGTATAAAATAAACCTAGTTAATAAATCTAAGTGTAACTTGGCTAAATAGACTTTTATAACTAAAATGAATTAGATTAATTAAGTTTAATCAACTTGACTTAGTAGTTGAATTAAATGATTAATTTAAATCAATTTGGCTAAGGTTAAGTTAATGTAGACTTAATGATTTGTTATTGGCTTAGAATGACATGTTAGATTAAACCATAATAATATGGAGAATATGTTGTTTCAAATGTATGCTTGCTTGGAATATGAGTATTTTTTATAATGAATGACAAGATGATGTTTTTATAATAAATAATTATAAACAAAGAGAAAAGAAATAATTTTATAAACAACAGATAACTGCCCGTATCTTGGCTAGTTGATCTTCGCAGCTATGGCAGGGTTCCTACTTAGTGTTTGATCAAATAAGATTTTAAAATGATTTTGATATATATAAATAATTATATTAAATGCTTATATAAGTTTATTTTCTACAACAGATACGGATACTTGATTTATCTTCTGAGATGGCTTTTAACATATTCTCGATCTCTGTTTGGATTTTAAATAAAAGGTATGCAGTGATGTGCTCGTTGGTTATTTAAGGTGAGCGTACATTCTAAATCAACTAAAACTTAAAGACGACCTAATAATTGAGTGCTGCTTGTGCTTGTGTCGTTAAATTTGGTCCAAGAAGCGACAACTTTGTTCAGAGCCAAGCACTGTAATTAGGCACTTAGGCCACCCTCTACCATGATGCAATGGTATGTCATAATGCAATAACAATTCATAAGTGACTCAACGGGTAGCTGATGGGGAAAATAGTATCGACGTAATGTTTTCTTAAGTATGGGGTGAAGTAACATGATTTAGTTCACGTTTATGAGACCAATTGAACTAAACGATGTTATGGACTGAGATAAGTAAAGTTGTGTAACGACTGTGAATCTTAGATGTCACGCCCCAAAGTGTACCACAAACGTAACAGTCTGCTACACTCAATATTAAAGCTTAAGTATGACAACCTTAGTCATTCCTAGAAGCTTTAATATTGAGTGTAAGGCGTGCTCTCACAACTTTTAGAGAACCATACATGGAATTATGAAGCTTAAGAAGATAATAACAATTTAAGAGGATTCATAATATTCATTTAAAATAACAGTCTTACAAATTTTATGGGCATTCCCCAGTTACAAACAACTATAATCTATTACAAGAATATTTCTATGGAGTCTATATCCCATCCAATACTAAAACTTTATCTAGAAATTCCTTAACCAAAAGGAAAGTACCTAGCTGCAGGGTCTACGTGGTCTTATCCACGAATAGGTGAACTGCAAAAGATATCTATAGGGGTATAAGCTAATAGGCTTAGTGAGAACTATTTCCATAAATGACTTCTTGAAATGAAATTCAAACAAGTTATTTAAGCAAACATATGAAATGCAACATACACGTGGGCAAACAAGACATATAGTTTTTCGAGAACTACATGTTGAATGGATTTACGCCTTCCATTCGGAGTTCGGTGATACGTAACCTCAAAACGAGTAGTTTTAGTTAATAAGATTTATGCTTTCGATCAATACCACAAAGCATATTAAGTCTATTTGAATTGAGCCACGCTTCCGGAATTTCTGCCAAGCATTTAATTCCATGTCACTAAGCAATCGCTTTCGATCACTCCGCCAAGTGTTGCTTTTGACCTGAGCTACCATCCTTCTCACTCAAGGATAATAACCCAATGCAACGTGACTCACTTCGTAGTATGCATGTATCAATTTATTTAGGATATCACAGCATTATTATTATCAATTTGAAGGTGATCATAGAATTTCATATAAATCAAGTGTTATACTAAAACAAACATTCAATTAACTCCAGCCTCGATATTCTTAGGATCCTTTCAACAAAATTTCTTGCATACAAATCAATATGTCTTTTTTTAATTCTAATGGGACTAGATTACAAGCATAATAAGTAAAGCTTTTAAGGAAATAAACTCAAGATGCCATGTCAACAATTCTCTAAACGAATGAGTCCCTCACACAATCCACTTAGTCGAAATAGTCATCGGGGTATGGGTATCATTCTTCGGGATCACCTAGTCAAGCAAAATATCCAAAATGAGTATTTCGTGACATCTTTCTTGAATTTTTGATAAATCAATGTCACGAGAACGTCAAAGTTCGTATAAAGGAGAATTCCAATTTAAAATGGTCATAACTTGGTCATTTTAACTCGGAATTGCGCATATAATATACCTATTTCTACCTACTCGAAAATATCTATCCATTTCTAAAACTATTTTTATCAAACTAAACCATTTAAGATCCGAAACAGTGGTGATCAGATTCACCACGAATTTTTCTATTCCCAAAATAATTTTGTTTCAAACTTTAAATCATTCAAAATTTGTTTGATAATTACTTAGTTATCTATATAGTTGAAAATTTCTTTTTTATAGCTACTTAGCTCATATTTTATTCATGCTCAAGTGTTTGTTGTCCATCCATGTTTCTTGAGTAAAACAATGTCAATTAGGAGTTTAGAAAACTATAGCTTATAAGAAGTTCTTTTTGTAAATCTTTTGAAATGAATATTTTGATTCTTTTGTTTTCAAAGAATTACTTTATGTTTGACTTATTATATTTCCTAGATGAGTTTTCGAAAAAAAAAAATTTCTTCTTTTTTAAATTCTCTATATTAGTGCTATTTTTTCTATTTATTTTCTATGCAATTTTTCTTTGATCATTTGTTTGAAAAGGTCTTAATTTGAAAATTCTCACTCCTTTTTTTATAAGATTCCCTTTTAATTATTATTATTATAGAAATCATTTTTGTATCAAAAATCATTTTCTTTTTTGAAGAACAAAGTAATATAGAAATGATTTAAAAAACTTTTCAAAACTAAAGTAACTTCTAAAATTGTAGTGAGTTTTTCTTAAAACTTAGAAAGTGATAACTTTACTTTTGTTAAACCATAGATTTTATATTTCATGTAAAACTATTCTTAGATGATAAAATCTCATTTTTATTAAGTAAAATTGAGGCTTTGAAAATTTAGACAAAAATCTTAGTGAGCATGATTATGAGAAATAATAACAAGCAAAAATAACATAAACATAAAAATAAATAAAGTCAAGTATTAGGAGTCTTAGCTTCTTCAAGGCTCCTGAGACTAAGAAGTAGACTAGTCCCAAAAGAAAAAAATAAAATAAAATAAAGGAAAATTGTTTTGACTTGATGATGACAAGTCTAAGACTAGAGATTAGTCATAAAACAACAAGAAATAAATAAATTACAGTGAAAAAAATAAATAAATCACTTTGCATGGAAGTAAATAAATTGTAAGTGAGCTTATATGCTCTAAAGAATATATATATATATATATATATAGATACATAATACTTAGATATAATGACAATAATATGAACAAAGTAATATAACAACATAAACATAAATAGATATTCATGAACAAGACAATACATGAACATAGTGTAGCTTCCATAATATTTAGTTTTTGGAAACTCACACCATGGTCATGTAAAGTTACATGACATGAGAATAAGAAAATATAAGGAAAAGTTTACCTAAAGAAGGTTTTTGAAATATTATGTGGTTATGAGTTTTGTGTATGTAGAAGGTGGTTTGAGATAACTTTGAGAAGATTTTTGAGAGAGTATTTGGAGAGAGTGTTGAGAGAAAAATTTGAGAGAGTTTTGGTAGTAAATTTGTGGGTAGTAATTGTGTGAAAGAAGTGAAAGAGAAGGGGGGGATATTTATAGGAAAATGTGGAGTGATTATTGAGTGTTTTAAATGAAAGAAAATTGAAACAAAATGAGGGAGAGAGAGATGGGAGGGGCACCGACCATAGTGTAGGAGAGGGAGAGGAGAGACTTTATTTTGTATTTTTGTTGATTTAATGAAGTAATAAGTAAGGTAGATGTGAAATAAAGTTATGAGAAAGGTAAAAAGTAAAGGTTATAGGTCATGATGTTGTAAGAGTAGGTGTTAGAAAAAGTAGAGAGAAAAGAATAGTGTAGAATACTGTAATGTAAAGTAGATATGACTAATAAAGTACCGATAGTAAGAAATTACGCGTATAATTACGATATCTGTTATTTTTACTTATCAAAAAAGTTATAAAACTGATATTTTAAAAAACTTTACATTTTTATGAGTCTAACGGTATATTCATAATATTTTTACTATTCCGAGCCCTGGGACACATTTTTCAAGAACTATATCCGTTCGGGTTCAAAACGATTCGCGATTTTACTAATCTGATCTTTTTAAGCTTCCTTAAGTAATTATGAACTATTCTACATACTAAACTCTTACTTACTTTCTCAGGGTTGCTTAATCAGGATTGCCGAATTTAAACTATTACGTCTAACTAGGGTTTTATTGACTTTAGGGTTTCCGGTTGACTTTTGAATTAGGGTTTAAGCTAAACTGATTTAAAAAATTTGGGGGTTTACATTAGATGAGGTTATTTTTTTTTCTCGGTTAGATTTAGGAGATATAAGTATCTAGACTACTTCCATCACCCTCTTGAGTAGCTGTTATTACTCAGGACCCCAGGTTCCCAGAAATTGTTTCAGAGTGTGAGTGCTCCAATGTTGATTCATTTGCTTTAATTTAAAGATAATAACATATTGTTACTGCACTGCACTAGTTTAAACCTGTGTGTTATCTCGTGTGTGCTTGTGTTACTATGTACAAGGCTTCGGCTCATTATTCTTTCTTTCCAAGTGATGATGATGATGATGATGATGTTGGTGATGATGAATGATTTAGGTGTATTGGATGACTTGAGGAGAGTTTGTTGAAGAACAAGATGAGTTATGATCACTGTCTTTTATTTTGTTTTGTTTTAGAACTAGATTTATGGTTTTGAAATTGTATTTTCTAAAATGGGTTGGTTGTGAAGCCTATATTTTGTAACGAACTTTAAAGTTATGTTGTACCATCATGAAAGATATATGAGATACCTAATGGTGTGGTTTTGTTTTATGAAAAAGTTTTACTCTTGTATGAGTGGAAGTGAGAAATGTTTTTGTAAAGTCTGTTTTCCCGTTACAAATCCAATTATCTCTAGAATCTAACTAAACAATTTTAGAATTTAAAACCGACTTGTAATGTTTGACATAAACAAATCTTTTATGGAAGCCCGTGCGTATAATACTTAAGATATTATACGTGGTTGGGGATTAGGCATATTTGAATTTAGATTCAAAACTTGACTGGCCTTTATAGTTAACAAGAGAAATTATTGAATGTGAAGAGGAACTTGACAAATACTATGTTTGGAGCCCTAAAGAGAATAGGATTTTAGAAAGACAACTGGATTAGAGTAGCTAGTCTAACTTAGATTTCCTTGGTCTAATATCATAAAATGTTAAGAATTGGCTCTAGAGTAAACATGGAAAGGTATCAACTTATGGGATGGAGAACTTATTGAACATCCAATAAAGGGTGAGATTACTAAAAGGCTGAGCGGTATTATGTTAGCAAATAATGTAGATAAATGTTCAAGCTTGGGAATTGGAAACTACTGAGATGTTTGCCATTAAATTTGCGTATAATAAGTTTTTAGAAGAAGAATTTGAAATGGCTAGTAGTAAGGATTGTCTCAATTGAATCTGGAAAACCAAAACTTACTCGAAAACACAAATCTATGGAGATGTATACGAAATGGATTACCTATAAAATATAATTTAATTAAGAGAAGATTAGAAGTTGAGACGAATTGCATCTTTTGTGGATAAGAGGAAACTCTAAAACATCTCTTTATGGAATGTATGGAAGTTCAGGAAGCATGGATGATGTTAGGCTTGAAGAATCACATGGCAAAAGGGGAGGAGTTGGACATAGCATAGAAAGCCAAAAGGAATAAGGAATTCAATAAGCATAATATATGTCTAAATTAGACTTTGTGTTCATTTGTGGCATGAAATCTCTAATATGAAAGAAATAAGTGGATATATGAGGGAACTACAAATAAAAAATGGTTTGAAATTGCTATAATTGCAACTCATGAATTTTGGGATATTTCAAATGAAAAAGAAAAAAAGGTAACATACTAAGAGCTACATTGTTATCTAACTCGAGATTCTACTTAGAATTAACAGGGGTCTAAAAAATCGGAAATTAGGATTAAAACATAGAATTGTAAAATTCTACAATCAATGTAAATTTACTTGCAAAAATCACAGATTTACTGAGTATACTAATAAAAATTTAAAGAAATAATGAAAAAAAATCCAACATTAATTTTAGTTGCAACTCATAGCTCAATAAAATTTGTGGACTTACAATATGAATATTCAAACGTATATCATTACACTAAAAACACCTCTACCACGTAGAATAATGAGTCAATAGGGAGTTTGTAGCGATTATAGATTGTGATATTACTTTTTTTAGGAATAGTTCAAAAGCTCTACTGAATGATAGATTAAAATGAATTGTGATGCTTTAAGACGGCAGGAAACAAAAGTGCCATGGGGGGTTTGGCAACTTCCAAATGGCAAGTAAGTAGAAGGGTTTGTGTGGAGAGTGAATGTTAAGTCATTACTTTTAGTAAAAATTTGGGCAATATACATGGAGTTTGAACTGGATGAATGATTAAAATGTGAAAAATGGTATGGTTGCATCATTTTTAAAGGAAGCAATTGAATGGATTAACATGATTGATACTGATGATTCTCTTATACCAATGCTGGCTTATAATGCAGGCACATGATGCAGATACAACTAAGGAACAATAAGAAGAGGATTTTGATCAGGATAGGCAGGGAATCAAATGGACAAGAAGAAGATGTGATATGAATGCAAATGAAGTTTTTACTCATTTTTCATCTTTGAATTTGAAGTCTTATATTTTTGCAAATTTGAAAGACTTTTGCATTTCTAATTTTGTTGCCAACAGAAGTAGTTGGAAACAATTTTTTGTGTTGTTCCTAATTCTTACCATTGTTCATTTTTTTTTTGTCAATTAAGGCAATTGATTCATGGAAAATAAAATGAATTATGAGAGAAACGAGAATGAAAAAGGGAAAAAAAAATAAAAAAAAAAAGGAAAAGTACAATTTTACTCCCCATGTTTGCCACCTTTTTCAATTGAATCATAAAACTTTTTTTTTTTTTCTCCAATTTAGTCATTGGCCTTTACACATGTTAACAAATCTAAACTCATGTCAAGTATGTTATGTTTCCATCCGATTAATATGATGTGGAATTTTTTTCATATTTATTCGCTAGATGTGTCCCCATATCATCACTATGTTAGCTAGCTAATACCTTTTAGCCTAGTAAAAACACTTGATATGAACCATTTTTAAAATCCACATAATGCAAATTCACATTTGAAACTGAAACAAAACTTAAAGTCAACTTCCCAACATAAACAAAAGTAAGGCATTAACCGAAATTCTCTATTTGATGAACAAAAATCATACCCGTCTGTCTACTCTTAAGAATAACACTAATCGAGCTGCTGAATCTAAGTATCTTCCTCCAAATCCTAACAACAAATCATTTAACCTCCTTAATTTGCTTAAGAAAAAGACGGAGATGTTTTGCTATATGCTCAAAAACGATCAATTACGTGAATGCTAAGAAATCATACTTTTACATTGCATCACAAGTGGGGAGTCAACGGCTCTGAAGTTGATGTAGCGATCTTCTATTCTTGTTCTTAGAAAGAGAGAAGAGATGCTTCAACTGGGGTAAAGGTTTAGAGGAAATTCTTGGTTTGGTTTTTATTTATTTGGGTTATTAAAACTGAAAAATTTTCTCCATTGATGTTGTTATGTCATGATTTTCAAGTCTGAATATAGATTATAGAGGTTTAAACATGAGTTCACCTAAGGTATTTTTGTTGGGTTAGTGTGGGCTTGCTGACACTGTGATGACTTGGTGAATGTGTAGGTAATAGATATGAAAATTACAAATCATATTAATCAGATGGACAACATAACACACTTGATGGAAGTCCAAATTTGTTAACATATGTAAAGGTTGATGACTAAAATAGAAAAAGTGGCAAACGTTGAAAACTAAATTGCACTTCTCTCAAAATAAAAATGTGAGACTTTAGGGCATTTTTATACTTTTATATGATTTCCACTCACTTCCATTTATTTTTACTATTTCTCTTTCCAAAAATAGATAAAGAATCATTGTATTAAAAATTGAAAAAATTCCATTAGATTTCTCTCGACTTTTACGTTTTTTTTTCCCCGCCTCTCATTTTTAGTCACACATAATATTTTCCCCGATTTCTTTCGGTTGTCATAGTTTTTCACCATTTCTTCCATATCTAACCTGACGCTGTGTTAACATATTTAATTATAATGCCTTATACGAAGTAGAGATATAAACCAGGAAATGGGCAGACATAAGAGGAAACTGGACCAATATACGTGCAGCCAACTTTGTCTGATGAAAAATCTAACCTTAGTCAAAAGACAACATATTGCCAGTCTAGACAGTCAAAAACCATCCATCAGATAATATATGTATGTATATATATATATATATATATTTTTTTTTTTCCCCCAAAGAATCCATCAAAATCATTATACATTCGGCCAAAGAATAAAATGTCCAAGTTGTTCAAAAAAGATGGGTCAGCCAAACATGCATAATAACTGTAATTTTGTAATTTATTTATACAATGTTAGATAAATGAACGTTCGAAACATGACGGATGACGGATTGAATTTGAAATTTGAATCATATTCAATAACTTTATATATGTATGGCAAAAAAAAAAAAAAAAAAAAAAGAAGAAGAAGAAGAAGAAAGAAAATAAAAATGTTAACATACGACTAGCTATTTAATCCTTCGCATTATGCTCACATGTTTTTTTTTTTTTCTCTCTTTTTGTTATATTTGAGATTAATATAACTAAATATTTTAAATAGGACGCAAAATAAATTATATTACAAATAGCTTGCAATTGTTGTATAAGAAGGACTCGGTAATTGTGTTTGTAACAGATACGGAATATTTGTCATGCCTATGTTACCAGCATCTTATTATACCCGCAAAATGAAAAAAAGCCGTGTGTTTTACTTCAGAATAAGCATGGCTATTACTTTAGCATGATATCAATCAGTTAAAGTGAAATTTACTGTTATCTTAGAGCTAAAGATTCATTAGGAGTGAAAACAACATGTAGTATTTAGTAATAAGTAATATTTCATCTACCGTTTTACTTAGGTTGATTATCATTGGGGGTTACAATACTTCCACGTGTTGAATTTTTAATTATTCGTATATACACATCGAAATCCACATGGCATGTAACTCTCATTGAAGCTTTTTTTTTTTTACCCTACTAAAATGCTATAATCGAATCTAAACAAAGTTTAGCTTATAAAGACACATCTTATCTACTAATAAATCTATTGCTATACCACTTAGGGAACACAATGGATGCAGTTATTTACTGTCCTATTAATTCAAGTGGCCCTACAAGCATTTCTTAAGAAATCAGTTAGCTATCCCGAGAAGTAAATATTATTAATCTGTGCAAAACAACTATGCATAATTTAAAAAAAAAGAAGAAGAAAAATCCAGATTTTTCTATGCTGAGAAGATTTAGGATGGGTTTGGTTTATTTATTTGATATCAGTTTAACGTATGTTTCATGTCTATTTCAATTACACTATTTATCGAAAATAGGTATAGATGAAAAACGAATAATTTTATTTATAAACAAACCTTACAAAACAAATACACATACATATTAAATATAAATAAGATATAAATAAATAACAGATCATCCAAACAAACCCTATTGGGCTCAAAGAGAAGTGAATTGTCATATTTATAGAAGAACAACTTTTCTGGATCCCATTGGAATAATAATAATGCTTTTCTCAATTGAGTATATCTTTTCTTATGTTGAAGAATCGGTATTGCCGGAGCGCAACTACCACAGATGATGCACCAAAAATAAAATGTGGGACAATTCAATATTGAAGGTAAAATTAAGTTGCAATTTGATTGTACCTAATTTTAGTATATGAAAAAAAAAAAAACCGAAATATGTCATTTCATCTTATTATTACATACAAGTAAAATTTGAAAGATATCTTTATAGTATTTGATGTTCCACCCATTTAAAAATCATCTATGTTTTCTATATTTATGTTTTACATATTTATAGTGTTTTTTTTTTTTTTTACCTATCATTACAATAGAGAACGAGAAAATCGAATTCAAGAGGACATGAGTGATGTTACTAGGTTATAAGACAATTGACGCATTTTCATAGGATTGTTTGATGCAAATATACAATATATTTGAAACATAACGATATGAATTAGAAAATTCTACCTCAAGATATACATAGTATATTTTTACATATTAATGGCAAAATATTTAGTTTCCTAAATCCTATAGTGTGCGCTATATTTTCAAGGAAGGTTGCAGAGTGAATAAAAGAACATGCTTTACAGATCATACTTTATTCTATAGGAGTGTTTTAAAGGTTTGGTATTAAATTTAATATCTAATATCTTGAAACCTACAGAGCATATAGGGTATTATAGATTTTAGAGGCTAAAAAGATTCAAATGAACACCCTAAATTTAGGATTGCTGAAATTTTTAAAAAACAAAAACCTTTATCAGCCTAAAAAAATATGGTTTTCTAGTAACATAATAGTTTTTCCTATATAGGATCGAAAAAAGAAAAAAGTGAGCTTCTGGGATCCGGTGTCATTTCGTATTTTGTGTTTTTATTTCCTACAAAGGTATTGCAACAAAATGAAAAATTTATTATTATCGGCATTTCTTTTCTGCTCAATACAGTATTTGTGGATTAAAGTTTGTTGTATCAAATTTATTGTCACATTGTGGTCTAGTAAATGACAAAAAACCACATGTTATTAATAATAATTTGATTTAGTTATTTTATATTTTTTTATAAATAATAATAAAACACGTGATACGAACAGTAAATTCATCCATTATTTGCATACTATTCTTTAGCAATAATTAATCACATGTGTAAATGTAATTTGAAGATACCCCTCAATATTTAAGGACTAAATAGATTTATCAGTTGTTGTCTTGAAGGAATCATTTCATGCAAAATCACATAATTTAAGCGCTCATCTCTCAAAACCTACCATCTGGCACCACATGCTTCGCTTACTTGAATTAATTGTTCACCTTCACGTGTCTAATGTTCCAAATATGTCTCCATCTCCATGTCTCCCTAAACTGATTCCCTATCAATTACGTAATGTGATTTTTCTAATTTTATGCTATAATAAAGTGATAAAACTTTGACTTCCATCAATATTAAGCCGTGTAACATATTAAAAGCATGCCATTATGTCCTAATTTGTTGGTTGATGCTTTTTTAACATCTTTCAATGTAATGTTAAATCTTGTCTGGTGTTTTTGAGATGGCATGCCATATAAGCAGGAAAAATAACAACTTTCTTTGTTACAAACAGATGTGTTTGTTTAATTTCAGGAAAAAAAAACATTTTTTCTATATTTTCATATGTTTGTTATAATATGAACTTTATAATTATTAAATAATACCATATTAATTTTAAGACACAATAATTTGTACTATTAGACATAGGTGGTATTTAAAGGCAATAAATATTGTTAGCGAGCGACTGATGTTAATTGTTAACCATTATCAGAGAATACTAATAAAAAATAAAAATGATTATAGTTTTTAAAAGGAGAAAATCTCTTCCTCATACTCAGATAAAATTTCCACCCTTTAGCTTATAACCCTAGCTAGTATCCTCCAAGCAATACTTTTTGTAAAGACCCTACCCACTCAACCCAATTATTAAGTGTGTCAAATCTTCCGATCACGCATAATACCCAAATATTAGGAACAATATTCAAGTATTATACGTAAGGTCGTTTTAAAAAAAGATGTTTGTAATAGCTACCTGTTTAAAACAGATATAACATTCTTATGCTTAGAATTAGAAACATTATCACTACATAGTAGGGTCCTTAACTATATACAAGTCATATATATATTTATACATTACAACTTCCAAGGATATAAACATAGAGATCTCACTTACAACCCAAATATCAACTAAACAATAAACTCAAAATATATCTAAGGCATAACAAATAAGCCTAAACACTTCAAA